>BPTQ01000005.1:349799912-349933995 GCA_019973895.1 Chrysanthemum seticuspe | reverse complement strand
ATATATATATATATATATATATATATATATATATATATATATATATATATATATATATATATCCCTTCCCTAGGCCATTCTTCTTTTTGATTTTACTCTTCTTATCCTTCTTAAAAATCGGTGTGTAAAGTTTATTCCCTCTCTAAAAGTTCCCCTCTACGTAGATAAAATTATCCACGTAGACTTTACACACCAACACCAAAGAAGAATAGTAAGAGTAAAATTAAAGGTAAGAATAAACTAGGATTGAGATATATATATATATATATATATCCCTTCCCAAGAAAAGTCTTGGTTCTTTTCCAGCTCTTGACGCTCTTGGTCGTAGTTGGTTAGTCTAAAAAAACTTATAAATTAAAATAATAAATTAAGTTTTCCCGTATTATCATTTTCATGTAAAAAATAAAAGAAAAACTAAAAATATATATATATATATATATATATATATATATATATATATATATATATATATATATATATATATATATATCCCTTCCCTAGGCCATTCTTCTTTTTGATTTTACTCTTCTTATCCTTCTTAAAAATCGGTGTGTAAAGTTTATTCCCTCTCTAAAAGTTCCCCTCTACGTAGATAAAATTATCCACGTAGACTTTACACACCAACACCAAAGAAGAATAGTAAGAGTAAAATTAAAGGTAAGAATAAACTAGGATTGAGATATATATATATATATATATATCCCTTCCCAAGAAAAGTCTTGGTTCTTTTCCAGCTCTTGACGCTCTTGGTCGTAGTTGGTTAGTCTAAAAAAACTTATAAATTAAAATAATAAATTAAGTTTTCCCGTATTATCATTTTCATGTAAAAAATAAAAGACTATATATATATATATATATATATATATATATATATATATATATATATATATATATATATATATATATATATATAGATATAGATTTCATGCCATAACGCTTCTGTAACATCAAAAAAAAAACAAGGGTACACTTACCATATGATATAAAATAAATTGAAATTCAACAGATGAGGCGAATGTTGTTCTTATATTTAACCATTTGTGTAAGATCGACAAGCTAGTGAACCATTTACACGTGCTTAGGACTTATATAATTTTTGTTAGGAAAATGATTTGTAGGCCTAATAAACATGCCTAAAGCTATGACTAATACTAAGATTGCAACACTTGTCAAAATAAATGGTGAAGATAATGAGAGAGAAAATGGATATGACATGTGTCAAGTAATGAATTGATTAGCCATATCTTTAGTCCTATATTTTAGTCATCTATATCATTACTCTGTTAGAAAAATATTGATTTTTTTTTCATCCATGTATAGAGAACAATCCATGCACGTTTTCATTTCAATCATGACGGTGATTATTAGTATACACATGCATATCTATGATAGAAGAACTCAGATATGCCAGTTAGAATGATGATGAGAGTTGAGATTAAAGAAAAATGGAGAAAAAAACCTCATTTATTAGTTATGCGTGATTATGTGAACAAAAGTTTTATGTAAAGCATGTTATTTGATTATATATGGATGCACCTAAAAGCCTAAAATGATGTGTTTAGTTGTGGGTCGTATACTTTTGACGCTCTAATTTGCATGCAACAAGCACAAGGGTGTATGGATAAGTATTTACTTGAAAAATATTGACACTTTATATTTCGATGCCAATCTCAGTATTATCCCATTTGGTACCGGTACCGTTTTGGGTATCCTGGTTTTTTTTGCTAATAACATGGTAATGGTACCGTACCGGGATCCAGTACTAGTTCCGTACGACTCCAGTTCGGTGTCGTGATTCGAGTCAAAATGCTCGCCCCTAATTGTATTATTTTGATTATAGCATTTCGTCTTACCAATCGCTTCTTTTTTTTTTTTTTCTTTTTTTCACATTTTATATTTTGGATTCTATGAAAATTCCAATCTCAGTCCCAATCCATATTTCAATCTCTATTTGATATATTGGAACTACCTGGCAACATTGATTGGTACGCCGAAAATGTTAGATTCTTACACTAGTCAAATGTGTTTGGACTCTTGGGGCCGCAGTAGTTTTGCTAGGTACTTGATCGAAGTTCGGGCGGATAAGTTTCTTCGAGAGAGTCTCACTGCTGAAATTCCCTTACTGGATGGATCGGGTTCTACTATTGAAAATATCCTGGTTGAATACGAATGAAAACCACCAAGGTGTGATACGTGTAAGCTTTTTGGTCATACTCTGGGTGATTGTCCTAAATCTGTCCCACCTCCTACTCCGCCTATACATAGTATTAATGATGGTTTTCAAACGGTCAATAACAAGAATAGGGGTAAGAATTGTGCTCAAAATGTTCCGGGTAAAAAGGGATTTACTAAACTGTTTTGGGTAAGAATTTCCGTTATCAACCTAAAGCGCATCCTCCTGAACCCAAGAAGGTGGATGTCACAAAGAAAAAGGCTGCTGATGTGCCTAGTACAAATGGAACGAAGGTTGCTACATCCAATAAATTTAATGCCCTTAGTATGGATGATACTGGTGACTTTGGTATTCCTACTAAGGAAGTGAATAAGGACGTGGATGCTGGTAGTACAATGGAAGAAAAGAAGAATGAGTCTCCAAAGACTAGTAATACATTGCATGAAACGCTTGTGAGTGATTCAATGGAAGCTAACGAGGTTGGTCCTACCCCTATTGTTGAGAAAATTGGGGAGTTTGAAAAGCTTCTTATTGATGGGAAAGCTGTTAGCGAGTATTTGTATTATGTTTATTAGTTTAGATCTCAGGCCCGTTTTATTGTTTGTAGAGGCCTAGCCCATTTATGTTTCCTCATGTATTTATATGGCTCGTGTCTTATTATTATGATATGGGAAAACAATAATCTTACATGGTATCAAGAGATTACATCCCACAAACCCTAAATCTGCCGCTTCCAAAAACAATACTCAACAGATTACACCTTCCCCTGCCCAGCCTAATACACAAACACCACCGGCCCAATCCATCACTCAACTACCCCAAACCTCCGACCAGTCCAACACAAAATCAAACAATATTCGTCGCAACCCTTTATCGACTCACCCTATGGTCACACGGTTTCAAGACGGTACAACAAACCTACTTCGCGTTTCACCTTTCATGTGTCTAACATATCTCGTCTTCCAAAATCATACGTTGCTGCTTTCACAGACCCTAATTGGCAAAATGCTATGCTTGATGAATATAATGCACTTATTAAAAATGAAACTTGGATTCTTGTGCCTCGTCCACCTGACAAGAACATTGTTCGGTCCATGTGGTTGTTTAAGCACAAGTATTTGGCAGATGGATCTCTTAGCAGATACAAGGCTCGCCTTGTTGCTAACGGCCGTAGTCAACAGCTTGGTGTTGATTGTGATGAGACATTTAGTCCGGTGGTTAAACCGGCTACGATTCGTACTGTGCTTAGTTTAGCGGTATCTCGACATTGGCTTTTTCATCAGCTTGATGTCAAGAATGCTTTTCTTCATGGAGAGCTTTCAGAGACTGTTTACATGTATCAGCTTCCTGGTTTTCGGGATCCGCAACATCCTGATCATGTTTTCCTTTTGCAGAAGTCATTGTATGGTCTTAAACAAGCTCCTCGGGCTTGGTTTCAGCGTTTTGCAGGTTATGCTACCAGAGTTGGATTTTCTCACAGCCGTTGTGACTCCTCATTGTTTATATTTCGGCAGGGATCTGACATTGCTTTCCTATTATTATATGTTGATGATATTGTTTTGACAGCATCCTCCTCAGCTCTATTGGGATGCATTATTTCATCCCTTCATCAGGAGTTCTCTATGACTGACCTTGGCTCTCTAAATTATTTTTTGGGGATCTCTGTTTCACGTGATTCTTCGGGTATGTTTCTTACTCATAAGAAGTATGCTAGGGAGATATTAGAGCGAGCTGGTATGCTCAATTGCCATCCTTGTTGAACTCCGGTTGACACCGAGAGTAAACTGGGTGTGGATGGTATTCCGGTTCTGGACCTGACTCTTTATAGGAGCCTTGCTGGTGCGCTTCAGTACCTCACTTTTACCAGGCCTGATTTATCGTATGCAGTTCAACAAGTATGTTTATTTATGCATGACCCCGGGGAACCACATCTCACAGCTCTCAAGCGCATTCTTCGCTATCTTTGTGGCACTCTCGATCATGGTCTTCAGCTGTACTCTTCATCTGCTATGTCATTGGTTGCTTATTCCGATGCGGATTGGGCGGGGTGTCCTGACACTCGGCGGTCTACTTCTGGGTATAATGTATTCCTTGGCAACAACTTATTATCTTGGTCATCTAAGCGACAGTTTAGTCTTTCACGTTCTAGTGCAGAGGCCGAGTATCGTGGTGTTGCTAATGCAGTTGCCGAGACCGCCTGGTTGCGAAACTTTCTTCGTGAGCTTCATTCTCCATTGTCTACGGCTACTTTGGTTTATTGTGATGATGTGTAACACCCCCGAAAATCTTAATGACAGCGGAAGACTAATTCGGGTGTTACTTGAATGGAGATCATAGTCAATAATTATAGAAAACGACTCGAAAGAGACGTTTTATTAAAATAGTTATCATTCATCGAAAACTCATAGTTTGTTACAAAATATTGTAAATAGATCAAGTGTTTTTCCCAAAAGAAAGATCATGAGTTTGAAAGAAATGATAACTTTTATGTTTTACACCACCAGATAAGCCTTGCCATGCCCCGTTCCGCACCTTGGTCATAATCTTCACTGATTACCTGAGATAACATGCTTAAAAAGGTCAACAAAAATGTTGAGTGAAGTCCATAGGTTTAAAATAAGTTGAACACAAGTATAAGATCATGATCATTGTAAACTAACAATATCATAAGAAAAATATCACAGATTATTATGCGCTAAGCTCATGAAATCAAGACTCAACTGCATACACCGAATTACCAGTGTACGTAAGTATGCCCCAAAGGAGGTAATAGCCAATTACCTAAAGATATTCGATATGGTGCGCCCCGGTTATTTCTCTATAACCGAAACGGGGTTCGTTATTCCCCATAGTACTATTCACGATATCTACGTTCACTCGCGGTGACTAATGGTTCATGATCAGGGGACTTGTGGCTAACAACTTAGGCAGTACCAATAATCAAGAGGATCAAGCATTTATGAAAAACCTTGTGTTCTAGTTTAGAGCATGTATCTCCCTCGCGGGGTTTATAAAAATAAAGTAAAAGCGAGGCTATGAACTCACCTTGATGATAATGCACACGCACAAAAAGATCAAGCACAATGTAGCGGAGGTTCCAACTCAAAACCTAAAATGATGAGATGGCGAGTCTCAGTAAATGAGCATTTTGGTTCGCGACCAAAATAATAGAGCATTGAATATTCTTATTCAATAGATCATTGGATTGTCCAATCCAATAGTGTGCGATCGTGATTAACGTTTTAAGTTAATGTATGTGCTACATTGCCTTAATTAATTATCCTCACTTACGCATAAGTGAAATGTTTTTCCCCCGTTGTGATCGTAATAGATTTGTTGAGTATTTTAACGTATTTAGATTCCCCGAGTATTTTATCGAAATAAGTATATTTTTACATATACTTAGTTATTTTCTAATAAATATATATACATTTACATATATATTTGTACATTAAATAAGTTTATCATTATTCGAAAATATTACGCTCATGTGATCAAAATACTCATTTTTACGAGGCTATTATGAAATCATAAGTTTTGATAAACTTTTCCCAATTTACACTTTTTACCCTCGAGTTACAAAAGTACAAGTTTAGCCCCTATACTTTTAGAAAATGACAATTTGTACCCATAAATATCATATGCTTAAAGTTTTCAGATTTGACACTTTTGATCCCTATAAAAATCTGTTTTTGTAAAATACACTTTAAAATATTAACTTTTGTTACACTTTTAAATATTTGCTTTATTTAGTTATAAGTTTATTGGAAGTGGAGGGGTATATTTTGCCAAGCTGAAATAGTTGTAAAATAAAAAGGAAGGAAAAGTGCCATAGGAGGGTTTCGAACCATGGACCTCACGCCTAAACATATGCGTGCTAACCAACTGAGCTAGGCTCATTTTTGTGTTTTAATCTCACGTAATATGCTATATATATCGTAAAGTTTCTGTGTTATAATTTTGCTTTAAGTCACATTATTTGAGCGTGAGTTCTTGCATGTTTTTCATTGTTTTTGGTTTTCATTCCATCTTAGTAACTGATCGAATATACATGCATGAATGGTTAGTTTTTATCTCTTCTTTATTAACATGTTTCCCATGATCTTGGTTCCTCACTTGATATACATATATAGCGTATAAATGTGTTTTGGTTACTAAGACACTTATTTAACATACAACATCTTTATTAACGTGTGCAAAATAAAAGTGCGAGATACTTACGAGGGTGAGGGAAGTGTGAGTACTCGAACGAGATGAGAGACACGCCAAGAAAGACACAACCGATTGTAACCTGAGTATTCACAACAATAATCCCAAGTAACCTCCTAGTTTGCTAGCAACCCAAAATTGGTTTTCTTCCCTTTTCTCCTTGCTCGACAGAAACCAAGAGAGGAGAATGATATGTATTGGTGTTTGAGTTGTGAGAGTGACAAGAGGTTATGGTGCTAGAGAGTTGCTTAAGTAGCTAAAGCCTAGCATGGTTTTTGAAATATTTTACTTATAGTTCTCCTAACTCTAGGCTTTTTAGTCACATGTTATAATGAATTTGTTCATGTTTGTGTATGTTTCTAAGCGTGGGATGATGGCAGCTAGGAAAAGGGGCACGTTTGTTTGCCTAGTCAAGTCAAGGGAACACAAAATCCATTGGTTAAGGAAGTCTTGGTTGAGTCAAAGTGTGTTTAGACTAGTTTAGGCATTTTTATATTTGCTTAGGGTGTCCTAAGGTGGAGCTTTGTCTCCTTTTGATCATGTACACACGCAACATGTGCTCAAATAAGGTGAATGTTTATTTGCTTTGTGTTTTTGGTTTCTTGTTTGCTTCGACTGGCCACTGAAACGAGTAACAATAATATTACTTACCAATACTTGTATTCATGACTTAAGTGTAGGATATTGGGCTTGGTGATTAGGCCCGAAGCATTTATTTAAGATGTGTATGGGCTTGGTGAGTTGGATGTGTTCAAAGACTAGCCCAAGAGTAGTATTAATTCGTTGGGCTCGAATAAAATAACGAGGCCCAAATAGTGTAAGTTTGATCCGGTTATAAGGCCCACTAACGAGTCGGGTTGGGTCACAAGGCGGAATAAAGTCCAATGAGTTCCGAGGCCCAATACGAATTTTATATATTTTTGTTATATTTAAATTCGTAATTTTTACAAATTTTTACGTATTCGTTACGTGTTTTAAGGTTATCAAGATCGTGGGGAAATTTATTTAGATCACAACGGTATCTTTTATGAACGCTCAAGCTGCGTTGATCATGCATATGCCAAATGATATGCAAATGTGATGTTTAGAAAATTTCATGACGAAATAGATCGTGTTTAATTCCTGATTAAAGCGTTAAGTACATTGAAATTTTCCGGGAGCTTACAGTACCTACCCCTTAAGAGAACCGCGTCCCGCGGTTAAACTCGCAGAGGCTGTTGACTCCTAAAGTAAAATTCTAAGAACATTGACTCCTAAAGTAAAATGCACTTCATATTAGTCTATTGCCTTTTGTATACGTTCTATCTTTCTAGTCTTTGCATGACAACGATGATAAAACTAAATAAATAATAAACACTTTTAGTGACAACACAAGTCGCCGCTAAAAGTATTTATTAAATAAAAAAAAATGATAAAAACTTTTAGTGACAACATATATCATCACCTGACATGCATCATTTCCAGATCGGTAAGGCTGTTGCCTACATTTTCAGATTTTCCGCGACCAAATTTCCAGTTTTTTTTTCTTTCCAAAAGCGTACTAATCCCATTTGAAAGTTCAAATTTCAAAAAAAAACATTAGTAGTCGTCACAAATAAAAATACGAATAAGTTCAACAAAGAAAATAGTTCAAAGTTCACAATACATCCCTACTCACGTCTTCTCCATCCTCTTCATCATCTAGAATCTCAAGGTGATCGAGTGGTGGAGGCACGGTGATATTAATGTTCGGGGCTTGTAACTTATCTAAAATTTTGGCCGTGACAATTTTATGCACCTGACTTTGGGTATACATTCTTTATTAGGATTGGGCGCTTGAAGAACTTGATGCATGCCCCGTCAGTTGGGAGGGAAACAAAAAAATAGCTCTACAACGGAAGTGATATGCCACTTTACTTATGGTCAATATTGTGAAAAATCATATAAATTAAAAAAAAAAAAAAAAAAAAAAAAAAAAAAAAAAAAAAAAAAAAATTTATACTTTTATAAGAATTTTAACATCAAAATAGACGAGCTCTTTTAAGGCTTTTTTTCTACTTTCGCTCCAGGATCTGTACAAAGCACATAGTTTCACAGTTGATCAAACATTCTGGATCATTTTGATCAAACCTTTTCTCAAGTAAAACAATCAGTGAAACAATCTTTGTGGAATAATATGACACCATCTAATTTCTAAGAATTGGAAAATAATTTATCAGAAAAGGGTAGCTCAAGTATAAATAGAAACATACGAACCTTCACTTTACAGAAAAAAAACATGCAAAAGCAAGAAATGGCTTCTTCAAACTTCTTAGTTTTATCTCGAGCTCTACTACTCATCGCTCTCTCATTTGCACCAAACGTTACTTCTGCTACTTTGGAGGAAGCAAATGCTCTTCTAAAATGGAAAGCAAGCCTTAAAATCCCAAACAACTCCCAAATTGTATCTTCTTGGACACCCCTTCCAACGAATACTAGTGCACCCGCTTCATGCCCTTCTTGGTTTGGAATTGCTTGCAATGCTGATGGGAACATTAACAAGTTGTACCTCTCGACGTCTGAGTTAAAAGGTACGCTTCACCAGTTCCCATTCTCTATTCTACGCAATCTTACCCATTTTGACCTTAGTGTAAACAACTTCTTTGGTCCCATCCCACCAGAAATCGGACTCCTGTCCAAACTTGTCTATCTTAATTTTTCAACCAATCAGTTTTCTGGTGTCATTCCACCTACCATTGGTGTACTAAGCCAGTTAACCGTTTTGCAACTTGTTGGAAACAATTTGACTGGTTCAATCCCTTCATCCTTGGGTGATTTGAAGTCTCTAACTGATTTACGATTGAGTTACAATCAACTCAGCGGTTCAATTCCTTCATCGTTGGGTGACTTGAAGTCTTTGAATATCCTTTATTTGGGGGTAAATCAACTATCTGGACCCATTCCTTTTGAATTAGGGAATTTGAAGTCCCTCACTGATTTAGAATTGAGCGAAAATCAACTCAATGGTTCAATTCCTTCATCATTAAAAAACCTGAGAAGCCTTCAGATTCTGCATCTTCGTATGAACAAGTTATCCGGTCATATACCACAAGGAATTGGAAGTCTACAATTGTTTAAGCTACAGCTGGATAACAATCAGTTGTCTGGCCAATTGCCTGATGATTTGTGCCTAGGAGGAAAGCTTCAAAATTTAACTGTGGGTCATAATCAACTCTCTGGTCCTATTCCAAGAGGGCTATGGAATTGCTCCACCTTAATAAGAGCAAGGTTTAAATTTAATCAATTTCGTGGAGATATATCAAAAAGTTTTGGTGTCTACCCAAGCTTAAATTTCTTTGATGTCAGTCATAATAAATTTCATGGGCAACTATCTCATAACTGGGGTAAATGCAAAAAATTGACTACATTAAAGATGGGATATAACAACATCAGCGGTAGCATACCACCAGATTTTGGGAATTCAATCCAGGTGCTTGATCTTTCATCTAATCATTTGGTTGGCCGAATTCCAAAGGAGTTTGGGGAGACGAAAGGTTTGTTAAATCTAGACTTGAGTGATAACAACCTGTCAGGTGTTATACCTCAAGAGCTTGGATCATTGCATGCCCTCCTTACTCTTGACCTATCCAAAAATAGGTTAAACGGGTTATTACAAAGATACATTGCTGACTGGGTACAAATCAATCACATAAATCTTAGTAATAACAAGCTCAGCGGAAAGATCCCATCGGAGATCGGTAAATTAAGGCAACTCAATGTTCTTGATTTATCTTGGAATTTTACTCACAAAAGAGATACCATCAGATATTGGAAGTTTGGAAAGTCTGGTCATGATGAATCTTTCTCACAATAAGCTATCTGGTTCAATTCCTAATGGTTTCAGTAACTTGCCGGGAAGGATTGATATAGACCTGTCTTACAATGAGCTCACTGGTCCCGTTCCCCCTTGTGCTGTCTTTCAAAATGTGTCTGGAGAAGTATTTCAAGGAAATGATGGGCTGTGTGGAAATGTTACAGGTTTGAAACTTTGTGAAAGTCAAATAGTAATGAAGAAAAATAATCATTTTCATCATAAGGTCATCCTTGTAACTGTGATCCCAATTTTTGCTGCACTTTTACTTGGTTTATTCATGTGTGGCCTAATTGCTTATCGACGTAGAAAGAGAAATTCTCCACAGATACCATCAGGCGAAGAAGGTGGCAAATTTTACGCAATAACAAGTTTTGATGGACAGGCGATGTATGATGAAATCATCAAGGCAACAAATGATTTTGATGATGCATATTGTATTGGGATCGGAGGATACGGTACTGTGTATAAAGCTGAATTACAACCCAACAATTTAGTAGCTGTCAAGAAACTCCATTCATCATCTGAGAATGACGATCATACAGGCTTCCTAAATGAGGTACGAGCATTAACAAACATAAAGCACAGAAACATAGTTAAACTCTATGGATACTGCTTCCATGCTCGTCACTCATTTTTAATTTACGAATATCTTGAAAAGGGAAGTCTAAAATCGCTTTTAAGTAGCGATATCACAGCAACAGAAATGGATTGGTTGAAAAGGGTAAAAATTGTTAGGGCTATAGCGAATGGTTTGGCTTATATGCACCATGATTGTACACCTCCTATCATTCATAGAGACATTTCTGGAGCTAATATTCTTCTCGATTCTGATTATGAGGCACATATCTCGGATTTTGGAACAGCGAAGCTTCTAAAGCTGGATTCATCCAATTGGACTGCGGTTGTAGGCACCTATGGCTATATTGCGCCAGGTAACTACCATATATTTTAAAGTTATATATACGATACATACTTAATCTCAAGTTATATAACAGCTTTTTTTGGATTGTCCTGCTTCCTTCATTGTAGAGCTTGCTTATACGATGGTGGAGACAGAGAAATTTGATGTGTATAGTTTTGGAGTTGTTGCACTAGAAGTGATTATGGGAAAGCATCCTGGAGAACATGTATCATGTCTACCAACAATGTCGACGGATGATCTATTGCTGGCCAATGTAGGAGATAGACGGATTCCGCGACCATCACCTCTAGTTGAGAAACTAGCTCATTTAATTTTGAATGTCTCACGGGCATGTTTGAACAACAACCCACAGGAAAGGCCAACAATGCGCCAAGTCAAAGATTTATTGTCAGTGGATGATCGAATTTGGATGAAGATGTGTGTGTCGGTAACTTAATGCTTGATCGATTTTGTATGATGTCTAGTCATAAGTCATAAAGTTTAAGGAACTTTTTATGTTTTGTTTTCTTGTCCTAAATTATGTTCTTGATTGTTATTTAATAAGGAAATAAGGTATATCAATGAAGATTGCTACCTTTCTATGATATATACAATTAGGTGTTAGAATTATCACCTTCTGTAGACACACTAACATTGTATAGGAATATGCCTGTTAGAATTTATTCTTGCTAATAGCAAGAAATTAACTAGAAGTCAGTTAATTTGTCGAAAAAGATGGCATAGTAGATCTAGTGGAGAAGAAGAAATCTAAAAAAAAATATTTCCTTTAAAGTGATAGATACTTTTCGTCACTAATACATAAAATAGAGGCATAAAAGTGGTCGCTAAAAGAATCTAAAACTCTATAGATAATTGTTCGATTAACTGGTCATGGAAAGTGACTGCAGGTGTCCACTGGATATTGTTAGAACTATAAAACCCGTAGGTTATAACTTTTATTGAGACACAATATATAGAGAGGCAACCCTAGAAACCCTAGACCCACAAACGGGCTTGGGCCTACTTATCATCGTCTAATACTAACCCGCAGTTCGAGCGGCGAAATCGCAAAAGCTCGAACTGTAGAAGTAAACTAAGAATGCAAATTTGACACCAACAAAAGTCGTCTCGGGAATTGATACCCTAGATTCGACACCGACAAAAGTCGTCTCGGGAATTGATACCCTAGATTCGACACCAACAAAATTCGTCTCGGGAATTGATACCCTGGATTCGACATAAAAAAAAATTAAATAACTATCAGGTCGTCCTTGCGAAAGAAACTTTTGTTTGAGTGCCATGATTCATTAAGAAGAGGGCATGGTCGTTATCTTAAAATGCTTAAGAACCTCTCTGAAAATTTCCTTTGGCCAAAAATGAAGAGTGATTTAAAAATTCTTGTGGAAAATTTTTTGGTATGTCAACAGAACAAATACCAAACACTTTCTCCGACTGGTCTACTGCAGCCTCTACCAATTCCATGTCCTGATTGGGAATATACTCTCTGGACTTCATTGTTGGGCTTCCGAAATCAGGAGCTGTTGATAGCGCTAGTTGTGATTCACAGATTGAAACTTAGAGATAATCTTTTACGTTTACCACTGGCTCACCCATTTATAGCTAAGTCGGTGGCTTCACTTTTTTGTAAGGAAATCATTCGCTTACACGGTATGCCTCGTTGCATCATATCTGATAGAGATGTCATTTTTCTAAGCAACTTCTGTCAAGAGTTGTTCCGTCTTAGTCAAACCCGACTACGTATGGGCTCTGCTTATCACCCACAATCTGATGGTAAGATGGAAGTGGTTAACTTTTGCCTAGAAGCTTTACTTAAGGTGTTTTGCTCATGAGCTACCATCTTCTTGGAGCAAGTTTTTGGCTTGGGCTCTATACCGATTATCATACTTCTTTAAGTCAGTTTATGGTGGTGACCTGCCTCCACTTAACTTGTTATGGTCGTGACCTGCCTCCACTTAACTTGTATGTTCAAGGTGAAACTCATAATGCATACTTAGAGGAACATTTGGTTGCTTCTGATAATGCTGTTTGGAATTATATAACATGACTAATCATAAATATAAACAATAAACATCAAGTACACATGTGGAAGCGTATAAGAAAGATTAATGAATAATTAATTAACATAAACAACAATATGCATACCTTTCTTGATTCTAGCCGAACAAGAATCAAATTCACAAAACTAGCAATTGGATGAACCCTAATTAGGGTTTATAGGATTATAAGAATTACCCCTTACCGTTTTGTAATTCAATCCCAGATACAATCAGTAGTGTGATTGTACCACAATCTTGTACACACGTACTATTAACGAATTAAAGTAAATGCTAGTTTAATTAACACAAAACGTTTTGGTTTGGAAAATCTAACCAATCGACCCAATTAAGGGTGTTAGTCGATCGGCCATACAAGAAAGAAAAGAAGAAAACAAGTTTAGGGATAAACTATGTGTACAAGTGTAACAAATAATGATCCCTAGCCTTGTTTATATAGTGTATAAAACTTGGAGCTCAAGTTTGAGTGGGTTTGGGTTTCCCCTTAAAACCCACGATCGGCCATAGCCCGTAAGGGTTATTCCGGATCCTTCTTGACTTCCAAATTACATTCTAGTCTTTATCTTTTAACCGTTATGCATTTTGTGTTATTTAATAATTATATATAACATTTTATAAATAATTATTAATCTTTAATTCTCATACGTAAAGTGTGCAATCCCGTGATCTCGAGTTCGATCCTAACACACATCTATTAATATTTTGTCCATTAAACCAACAGATGCACCCCTGATTTTGTGAACCAACTTGCTTAAAGCATGGTCACGTATGAAAGCAGAGTCATATATGAAGCGAAGAGCGGAATCATTTGAGGTGGGGGATGTAATTCTATCTTGACTACGAGACTAACCCACAAACTTTGCAACACTTCAGGAAACAACCCTTATGACTACCAGTTACGTATAGCGTTAAGTTGTTCCACAGAAGTGCACTACATTCATGACACTTATCTGGCATCTCAAGTCTGAGGATAACTATTCATGATTTACTTAATAACAATATCCATAAAGTAAAATCATGTAGTTGGGATAAGTCCTATATTCAATTCATTGAATATCATCTGAAATTGGTATGCATTCTCATCAATATACTTTCGAGTATATTCTACCAAATCTCTCAGATTTGTCTTAGTTTAATGATACTCCCATATCATTAATTGACAACGGACGATTTAGAATAAATAAATTTATTCACGGATTAAACATGCAAATATAGGATACAATATATTATAAAATCAATCATTTGATTTATTTTAACAATTGTTTAACATCCCTTATCCAAATACCAAATAGATCAATGCATGAAAATTCTTGTTGATGAATTATGCCTCAAGTAATGATAATCATACTTGTTACAAGGCATAAATCAACCAACTTGATCTATCGTAATTTTGAGAATACTTATTTCAATAATTCAATTAATGAAGTCCTTGTATGTGCGCATTCAACAATCCACATAATAATTCATAAAGTGTGTGACATCCTCTATCACCAATTTATGACAATTTAAACTTTCAAACATTTTAAAGTTTAAAGTATTCTTATTCTTTTAATGTATAATGCAATTGTGCTTTTAGTAGCACAACTAGTTCACATGGCCATTAACAAGGATTAAATCCTACCATGACTAGTATTGAGTGTCATCTCAATTAAACCAGCATCATTGTATACAAACAACAATATGCTCATTAAGACTCCGTAAACTTTAATATCTTATTGTGTAATGTTTGATGCTTTCCAAACTTTCAAGTTTAAAGCTGATGACAATTTGCACAACAATTGACATATTGTTCATCCATAGAATCTATGAGCAATTCCAGGCTGAGGATGTAATTCTATTAGAATATTCATTACACAAGTTATCTAATAACTTTTAGTTAGATATCAATGTTGTCAAATCATCTATCATTCAAGAATGATACAACAATTTTAACATACTACATGATGTACATGATGAATCTGCAAGTCAAACTTAGATTTCATTCATGTTCTATCTTGTCAAAAAGATATTTAACCATTTCCCAAATGATAAATCATGTTTTATTAGAATCATTTAATTTTACTGCACATGTTTATTAACAATAAACATATATTCCAAGGTTATATGTTTTAATTTTTAAATCTTACAAGTGAAGTTTCATTCCAGTCTAAGACTTAACATTTAGCTTATAAGGAATGTTACTTCCTATATGTTATACAACATATAAGATTTAAAACCTTAACATAATACTCCCACTAGCTTTCAGGAATACTTAAAATTATCTAATTTCAATTATAAATCAAAACTAGGATTTAATAATTAAACATAAGAATAATTTTATAGATGCATGCATTTATCCATTCATGAATTACTGCACTTCGTACACTTCCAAAGATTATATGAATTCAAAAAACCTTTCGATTACTTACCGTCCTCGCTCAAGTAATTTCTCAAGAAAGAGTTTTGATATTCCATTTTCATATTTCATATTAATGAAAACAAGTATGACAATTATCATCTTTATCTATACTACATTATAAAGCATTTGGGACTTTCTATTAAAGAAGTCTTAAAATTTTAAGACCAAAAACATTACTATAAAAGGAAAAGTAGAAAATGAATGTAAAATCTGAAAATTTAAGTCTCATTAAAACCATATGTAACCGCCCTCCAATAATGATACATTTTAATGAAATTGTTTATAAGAAAAGCTCACTATAGTTAAACCACCAATTTAATGCTATAATTTGAAAAATAAAATGTTTACCATTTACACTATTAATAATTTAGACTATATACTTTTGAAAAACATTTATCTACTACTTTATAATAAGGAAGTTTAAAATAAAAAACATTTGTTCGCCACAAAAATAGTTATCGGGTACCCACCGCCGCATTGCGCGGGTACCCTTCTATATATTTAATGTGTCTAGGAAAGAATATTCAATCACAATTAATTGCTTAAGTATGATTAATAATCTTGTCATAAAACATGCATTAAATATGTGTACAATTTTGTCTATATATGATTTCTACATAGAAATTCAAACCACTAGGGTTTTTCATTTGAAGAAACTCATTTCCATTCTCTAGTCTAACTATTAAGATAAACCAAATTTCCAAAATTGATTATCTTTATGGACAGCATCTTTAACATTCATAGTATGAGTAATTTACCCAATTCAATTTGCTAGGCTCCTCCTTTTTTGTTTGATGGGCTCAATATGTTTGTATTCGTTGAGCCTGTGTTCCGTGCCGAAGGGTTTTCCGTCAATTACCAGCGTCCTTGGAACTCCTGTCATGTCAGAATATTTCCATGCAAAAACATCAAGGTTAATTTGTAACAGCTCCGTAAGCTTCGCCTTGAAATTCGCTGGAAGCTGCTTTCCTATCACAACTGTTTGCTCGGGGTAGCTTGGGTTTACTACCACTCGCTCTTCTGCATCTGCACAGCTTAAAATGACCATCGGAGGTTCTTCCGGTTCCTCCTTAACCTTCTTGACACCATGCACCTTACTATCTGCTCCGTAACTTGAATGGACAGTCCCTACTCCGAAGGGAGTTTGGAACTTGATGGCTGCATGTATGGTACAGACCATAATGCCCATTTTTTGCATAGCAATCCTTCCTATCAGCAAATTGTAAGGGGAATCTGACCTGACCATGATGAAGGTGAGAGTTTTCGTTATGGATAGGAGCCCTTCTCCAATTTTGATTTCCAAAGGTACATCTCCGAGGGGCCAAGAGTGTTCACCGGAGAACCCTACCAAGGGTACCTTCGAGTCTACCCTTTGCGAGCATATTGATGGCTATAGCTTTAGGAAGCAGTTCTCGTAGATGATTTCACAGGAACTTCCACAGTCCATGTATGCTCGGTTCACCTCCCTGTTGGAGATCCACACCTTGATGACAACATGATCTGTTGAACGTGTCCGCCCTAGCATGGATGGAAACGTTATCTCCCCTACGCTTCCTAGTTCTCCATCTGCCTCTTTTAGCTTCAAGGATGGCTCCTATCTATGCACCATCAGTATGGGGGCTTCTACAGGAGTGGTTTCTTTCTTGCTTCCCTTCCATTAGCCTAACTGGGTGTCGGAGACCTTATCCTTTCCTTTCTTGATGCCCTTGACCAAATGTGCTAGTTTCCCAGAGTGTACTGCCTCTTCAATTTGCTTCCTCAACTCCCTTCAGCTGTTAGTGTCGTGCCCATGGTCTTTGTGAAAGTGGCAGTACTTCGACATGTCCCTGCCTTTACTTCATGCTGACATGCGAGGGGGTGGGTCGAAGGACTTGGCAGCTTTCTCGGTAGCGAGGAATTCCGTAAGAGATTTGACCAGGTTCGCCAAGAGTCAATGATTTCAGCCTTTGTTGTATGGAGCGAAGCGGTCTCTGTTCTTCTTCCTGTTCTTGGATCCTTCCCAGTAGGACCCTTTGTATAATTTGTCGGAGCCCTCTCTTTGCTCAACCGGGGCTCCATTGGCTGCTACTTCCTTGGACTCGATACAAGTGTATGTCTTTTTCATGAGTGCCTTGCAAGTGGTAGGGAGGTCGGTGGATAGAAATTCCACCAGACTCCGTGTTCGTAAGCAATGTACAAAGCCAGAAATCCTTTGCTCTTCGTGCAACCCCAGAATTTGCAAGGTTTCATTGGTGTACCGAGTGACAAAGGCCCTTGTGCTTTTCCTTTCTCTCTGCTTGATGGTATGCACGGCTAGGTGAGTCTTAGTGCACTTCTTCTTCTGGCTGAAGTGTGATCGGAACATAGCCTTGAGATCATCCAGACTTACAATGCTTCCTACCTTTTGTCCATTCCACCATATTCGTGCAGAATCTCGGAGGGTGTAGGTGAACATGTGGCACGCTACTGGCATTGCCCACTTCTGCATCCAGATGGCGCCTTCAAACAAGTGCAAGAAGTTATCTGGATCGCCTTCCCATCGTAGGTGCCCATGTGGGAAGGCATCTTCAACCCATCTGGTAGGGGGTAGTCTTCGATCCATTTGATGAAAAGTGTGCATGCCCCCGAGTCTTCCGCATAAAATGGGTTGTATGGGGGTACATAGGCAGGTGTAGGATTGTACGGATTATGGTTTGCAGGGATAAGTGGCTGTGAGAACGTGGTATAAGCCGGGGGAGCTTGGTACGAAGGGTTTCCTCCTACTGGAGGCGTAGGGTGCATAGGAAAGTGCCCATAAGGTATGTGTTGGTAACTCTGGTTGTGAGAAGACCCATTTGGAGGATAAGCATTATAGGGTTGAGTAGGCAAGTAGGGATTCATGCCTTGGGGTGGTAGTTGGTTCATCCCAGCGTACGGAGGAGGTCCTCCGACACTCGAAACGTACGACGGAGGCACCAGAGCCCCCATCCCTTCTCTCCCAAGATGAACTGCCAGGAGAGGTGGTAGGTTCATCCCTCCGTTTCCTACTGGGTTGCTTCCTCTATTAGATTTCTTGCTTGGGCCTCCTTCTCTTCGAAGCCTACAATTCTTCCATTGGGCCTCCTTACAGACGGAGAACCAATTCGTAGGGCAGAGCGCCCCCTGTTCGTTGGTTGAGGTCTTTCTTCCACCTCGATCTCTTCATCGTATTCCTCGCTATAATACTCCAACTCCCTTCGCATTTCGGTGTTACGAACTTGCCTCTTGTGAGCCCTCAGCAAGGAATCTAATGCTTCAAAGTTTGCCTCAACAAAGGCGGGACTAATTTCTGGAATAGGATTAGCTGAGGTTGAGGCGTGGTGTAGGGGAGTTATTTCTAGGCGAGATCGTGTAGTGAAGGTGGAGGCGGTTATAGGGGAGAGATTATCGATGTTAGTTGTGGTGAGGGGTACCAGGGTAGAAAAACTTGGTGGAGGTGTGTCTTCTCGTACTGGTTCCATGCCAGAAAAGTAGCATAATCAGTTAGGGTGTTAAGACTTGGTGATTATGGGACGAATAGTAGCGGGTCCCATGGATGGCGCCACTGATTGTACAATAAATTGCACTACCAGGCTTCAATGATGATTGAAGGTAAAAGGGGTGTGTGTTCCAGCCAAGATTGTCTTTCACCTGAGGATAAGAAATACGAAGACACTACGTTAAGTGATTACGCAGGGGTTGGACCCTTCGAACCACCTCCGGAGTAAGAGTAAGTATGAGTTATGGTTTATGTAAATGAGTGTGAGTAAAGAGTAAAGTGTTAAGTGAGCTTACCATAAACTTCTGCCCGTCCCACCTATTTATAGTAGAGAAAATAGGCTTAGGGGCGCCTCTGCTCTTTTGTCGGAGAACATGGGGGCGTCCCATGCTTTTAGGTAACCGCTAGGGCTTAGTGACCCACGTTCTCAAACTTGGCGGGAAAGCAAGGAAAGAGAGGGAGATCGTGGGTTTGACCAAGTCAGGATGGTCCTCTGCCCTTTGTTCCCTCGTCAACCATACCCCGAAGGGCTTAGGGCTTCGAGTGGCGAATTCCCCATAGGTAACCTTCGTGTGTACGAATGGTTTGACGCCAATGAACATTTAGGAGAACTAACTTGGGCCTTCATACAGAAGGGCTTCGACACAGTTCGAAGGGGTGTCCCTCGACCTGTTCGGAGGGTACATCATCATTTCTTAAGTATATCCTTTATGTATTTAGATTGGTTAAAGAATATGCCATCTTCTAGTGGTTTAATTTGAAGTCCTAAAAAGAAGTTTAACTCACCCATCATACTCATCTCAAACTCTTCGTGCATGATTTTAGAAAAATCATCACATGGCTCTTGACAAGTTGATCCAAATATGATGTCATCAACGTATATTTGAACTATGATAATGTGTGATTCCTTTTTCTTGGTAAAGAGAGTATTATCTACTAATCCCATGGTGTATTTGTGTAAAACTAAGAAAGTCTTAAGCCGATCGTACCAAGCTTTTGGTGCTTGCTTAAGTCCGTATAATGCCTTTTTAAGTTTGAAAACATGATGTGGTTTTTCAAAGTTGGTGAATCAGGGAGGTTGTGCAACATATACTTCTTCTTTACTGAACCCATTTAGAAATGCATTTTTAACATCCATTTGAAATATTTAAAGTCATGAGCGCATGCATATGCAAGTAAGATTCTAATAGACTCAAGCCTAGCTATCGGTGCGTAGGTTTCGTCATATTCAATTCCTTCTTGTTGATTATAGCCTTGTGCTACAAGTCTAGCCTTGTTTCTAGACCCTACACCGTTTTCGTCAATTTTATTTCGAAAAACCCATTTCGTTCCAATTATAGATTTATTTTTAGGTTTTGGAACTAAATTCCAAACATCATTTCTAACAAATTGGTTTAGCTCCTCTTGCATAGCAATTACCCAAGATTCGTCTTTTATTTCTTCGTTTATGTTTTTCGGATCAACGGACGACACAAAGCAAAAGTAGTTAATTTGATTTTGGGCTTGTGATCTTAGTGTTCTTTGATTTAATTGTCCTATGACCTTTTCTAAAGGGTGAATTTTGGATTCTTTGATATTTATAATTTCTTTATTTAATAGTTCATCTTCATTGTCATTATCATTAATTTCTTGACTTTCAACTAAGTCATCATCTACCAAAGGTGATGTCTTAGAGGGAGGTGGACTTTTGTCGAATGTTATGTTCAACGATTTCTCGACTCTCATTGTTTCTTTGTTTAAAACTATTAATGCTTTGCTAGTTTGTGAGTAACCAAGAAACACACCTTCATAAGACTTTGGGTAAAATTTGGTGAGATAGTCTTTGCATTTAGAATGAAACATTTACATCCAAACACTCTAAAGCATCCTAAAGTAGTCTTTTTGCCTTTATATATATTTCATAAGGTGTTTTGTTCAAGAAAGGACGTATTAAGTCTATATTTAAAATCTATGTGGAAGTGTCAACGGTGTTACACCAAAACTTTTGAGGTACGTTTTGTTCTTTAAGCATTGTTCTACTCATTTCTTGAATAGTTCTATTCTTACGTTCTACAACACCATTAGATTGGGGTGTTCGAGGTGCCGAAAAGTTATGTGTTATACCATTTGTATCACAAAAGTTTCCAAATTGTGTTTCATTGTCGAACTCACGACCATGATCCGTTCAGATCGACACAATGTTAACACCTAGTTGATTTTGAATTTTCTTACTAAGTATTTCAAATTTATCAAAGGCTTCGTTTTTAGTTTTCAAAAACATTATCCAAGTGAACCTTGAGCAATCATCTACTATGACCAAAGTGTAGAGGTTGCCTCCACAACTTCTTATAGCGGATGGACCAAACAAGTCCATTTGCAAAAGCTCTAGACACTTAGATGTGGAAACCATGTTTTTAGCCTTATGGCTACTATGAACTTGTTTACCAATTTTGCAAGAATCGCAAAACTGTTGGTCATATTTCAATTTGGGTAGGTTTCTAACAAGCTCTTTTAAGGATAGGTTTTGAATGAGTCTCATATTAGCGTGACCTAAGCGTCTATGCCAAATAGTAGAGTTATCATCTAAGGTTGTTAGGCAAAGTTTGTCTTTAGATGTTTTATCTATTTTCATGACATATATGTTATTTTTCCTAACTCCTTTAGCTATGGTGATACCATCTTTTAGTATTTTACTACGATTTTCTACAAATAGTACTTTATACTTTTTATCACATAGTTGGCTAATACTAAGTAGATTAAATCTCAATCTATCAACATGAGCAACATTTTCAATAGTTAAGGAGTTATGAGCGATCGTACCTTTGCCAATGATTTTGCTTTTGAGATTGCTACCAAAAGTAACATTACCTCCGTCATACTCTTGGTATGTTGAGAAGAGACTTTTGTTACCCGTCTTGTGTCTTGAGCATCCACTATCTTTTATCCATTCATAAGGTTCTAAGCCAAATTTCAAGCATACCTATGACACAAATAACTCTTGGTCCCCAATATCTCATGGGTCCGTTTGGGTTAAACATACCATTTACTTGGTTCATGTATGGAAATGATGAGTAAGGGTTCCATGGCATGTAATTTGGAGTTTGATATGGTCTAGGGTAGTTTTGATTCCAACCAGTGTGTTGATAGTTGGGTTGTATGTTGTAGTTGCTTTTGGGAAATGGGCGTTTGGCAATAGGTGTTTTAGGCCGTTGTTGAGTAATTTTAGATCTAAATTCATTTTTAGCAAGTCCTACTCCTAATGTAACATTATGTTTTAGTTTAACAATATCATTAGATTTCTTAGTTACCTTGACAAATTCACTAGGGTTCGTTTTGCAAACCTGTTGTCCTACTGCAGACACCACGGAACCATTTTTTTCAACGGACGGAACCAAATTTTTGGGTCCGTCTGGTCCATGCTGTACTGTTGCAGTTGTGATAGTTTGTTTGTCATTTCTGGCCGTTTTGGTTTGACTACTTGGAATCATTACTTCATTAAGACCTAATCCACTTGTATTTCCTGGTACTTTTTGAATTCTTACTATTTCATCGGCACAAAAAATGTTTTTGTTAAATCTTTTAAATTTAGAGTTATGTTCGATGAGAACTTCTTGTGTGAGTTTTAGCTTTTCTATTTCAAGACTAAGCTCTTGACATGATTTACAACCATCGTCATTAACCTTGCCTTTTTCTAATCGTTTTGCCTTTTCTTTTAGCTCATAAACTTCGTTTTCTAAAAATTCCTTTTTGGTCTTTAAAAACTTGTTTTTAGTTATGATTTTTAAGCCAAGCTCACACAATTGATTATATTGTTTTTGCAAAGTGTCATCATCAATAGAAGAGTAAGATGAGTCGGAATGTACCGCGTTTGATTCATGTGCCATGAGAGCGATCTCATCCTTACTTGATTCTTCGTCATCATCACTTTTTTTTTAAAAGGAACTCCACACTGGTAAAATATATTAACCAAAAAACCTTTTAAAGTATAATGAAATGTGGCTGAAATGCCACATTAACCTCAAGCAACCGCTTGAACAACCACTAGATCATTTATGACATGCCATAAATGAACAACTAGTTACCAACAACTAGAATAACCACTAAAAACATAAAAAGACATACAAAACAAATAATCAAATCCACATAAAAGATTACTTCCTCAAACGGCCTTGAAGCTTGAAATCAGACTGATTGTTAAATTCCTCAAATTGCCCAGGTAAGTCATAGACCTGGCCGCATAATCATCAGAAAGATAGCCTTCAAGCTCGTTATGTACTCCTGCTGATTAAAAGTAACCGCCCGTAGGATCATTTGGCTCAAACAACTCATCATCACTATCTGAATCAACCACTTCACCCACCTTAGAGAATGGGCTGCCCTTCCTTTCACCATCAGCCACCGGAATAGGTTTACCATTATCATCACTTTCACTCCAAGCACCGCTTACAAAAGCTCGTTGAGTTTTGCTTTTAGGTGGCTTAGGGCAATCTCCTATTGGATGACGTGTATCACCGCATCTAAAGCACTTCCTTTCACCTTTTCCCTTTTTGTCATCTCGGTCTTTCCGGAATGACTTCTTTTCATCTCGGGGTTTCCTTACGAACTTTCCTCTTCTTCTAAAAAACTTTTTGAAATCTCTTACGGCCATGGCATACTTCTCATCTTCACTATCCGAGCAAGATTCTTCATCATCATTAGATTCCGTTCTTGCCTTTAGAGCAACGGATTTGACTTTCTCTCTTTTTCCTTTGAAGATCTCCGAATCTTTCTTCATCACCATTTCGTGTACTATGAGATTTCCAATTAGCTCGTCAAGTGACATTATTGAGAGATCTTTTAATTCCTCAATAGCCGTCACTTTTGCTCTCTACTTTGGATGGAGTGCTCTAAGAAATTTCCTGACAAAGTTCTTACTACGAAAAGATTCATCAGGTGCTTTAAGAGAGGTAATAATAGTATTAAAGCGAGCAAATCCACAATTAATGGTTTCATCTTCAGGGATAACAAATTGTTCATATTTTTGAACAAGAAGATCAATTTTGTTATCCATGACTTGTGAATTCCCTTGATGTGTAATAATTAAAGATTCCCAAATATTTTTGGCGGTTTCACACATAAGAATTCTTTCATATTCTTTTTCTAGGCAAAGCATTATAAAGCATCATTTTAGCTTCATTATTTTTAGCTATTAATTTCTTTTGTTCATCACTTGAAATATCTTTTGTTGTAGGATTAAAATGACCTTTAATAATAACAAACCAAAGATCTATATCTTTTGATTTTACATCTGTTTCAAAACGATTTTCCAATAGATAAATCCATTGGTTTCAAAGATTGGTGGTCTTTGCATAGATTTCCCTTCTTTAAAGTTTTCGGAATCCATGGATCGTTTCAAGTTTATAAAATACAATATATTTTAGAAAATCTTGAGCAACGAGGCTCTGGTACTAATTGTAGAAAACTAGAAGGTGGGTTGAATAGTTTTACCGTTTAAAATCTTTGTTTTGAAACTTTATTGTAAGATCAATTGATATTGATCTAGGATGTGTTAGTGAAGAATAATAATAAGCAAGCAATATATAATAAGTAAAGAAGCAAAGAAACAATCAAACCACGACAAAGATGTTAATAGTGGTTTGGTCTACAAGGACTCTTTTTCCTTGCCCTACTCCACTCCCTGAGTCTCCAACTCGAGAGTATCTTCACTAATCAACAAGCTCCTTTAACCGGCGGAGAAAACCTTTACACGTCGCTTATACAATATTTTCGACACAAAGCTAGATGTCAAGTTCTTTTAAAATGGTACAACCATTCCCAACAGACTATGTATTTTGAGGACTAAAATGCTAACCACTCACACTCAGAGGTTTAAGATGGTTTGGTACAACAATGATGTATGAACAATACATGATTACACAACAACAAAACAAACAAGCCTTCAAACTATTTGTTGAAGCTTGATTATGCCTTGATCTTCTTTGCTACAAAAGATGATCACTAGAATGAAATGAAACTGAGTTAGATGTAAAAGAATGAGAGAATGTATGTGTTTGATAACGCTACAAGCGTCGTTCGGGGTCAAAGGAACTTCCTTTTCTTCGAGCAAGTTTTATAACACCCTAGGCAGTAAAACTAATCATTGTAGTGTAGTATTAGGGTAAGCCACGGGTACTGATATCGTTCTCTAGGGGAATAGGAATGCTAGTGAGAAGTTACTACGCTAAGGTTGGGGTTGAGGAAGATTATTTTTTATCTTTTTATAATTTTTTAAGGAAAGGAAAGGTACGAATCTCGGGGTTTGGATTTGGGGGTTGGTATTTCTACCGATTACTCTACTTATGTAATTATCTAATCTAAGGTGTATGTAGTCTATGTCTAATTATGGTGTGCTCGTATGATGGTTTAAAGATGTGTTTACCTATGTTGTATTACTCCTTAATTATCTCCTATTGATGGTTGAATTATCACGTCCTTATTCTTAATCTCATTGTGTGTCTAAAGTCGTAGGGTATGCATTTGTCCCTAACTCTTTGAACTTACCAAAGGGTCTCGTCTACAAAAACCTCTAGGAATTATAAACTCTAACTCTAAGGCACTCTTTGGATGGTTTAGCATACAACTGATCTAAGTATTATAGTCCAAGGTTCACAAAGATTAATCAAGCATTAATTACACAACGAATGACCTATCGCATTACTAGATCATTAACAATTAAGATAAGAGACAACCAATCAATATTCAATAATTAAGTTTCATATTCCCTAAGCAAACACACAAGTAAATTAGCCGGACATGGAGAACATGCAAGCAAACACACAAATAATTGAAGACATAATTGAATTAATGAAGTAAAACACTTATCTTGGTGTAAGATAGGGTTTAGAACCCTAATATACTGTACAAGACAGCCTTGGTTCGGTTTAGGTTTTTACTCCAAAAGACTACACACTAAAACTGAAAATTTCGGATTCTATATATAATATTACAATCGCGACGGCGTCACCTTATGATTTGTGACGCCGTCGGGTCGCCGTCATTAGGGTTTCGTCTTGGCCACGTTAGTCTTGCGACGGCGTCACCTTGTGCTTGTGACGTCGTCCCCTTCAGTCTCTGACGCCGTCTGGATCAAATCTAGGCCGTCTGAGTTGCGACGGCCTACCCTTTTAAAGCCTGACACCGTCACTTTAAAATAAGCAATTTGGCCACTGAGCCATCACAGAAGTGCTCCGACGGCGTCGCAGTTAAGCAGTGACACCGTCCCCTTATATTTCAGCAGCTTGAGTGTCTCGATTCTTGACTTTGGCCATTTTCTTCGTATATCCGCGCCTTTTAGTCCAAATAAGTGCTATTCCAGCAATTTGCCTTCAAGAGACCTAAAAAGTGAAAAGGAACGATATTAAGTAATAACGGATACAAAAGTGATCAAATAAGGGCTTAAACGACCCCTCAAAAAGGTACATTTTAAAACCTTATCAAATATCCCTACACTTGGTATTTGCTTGTCCTAAAGCAAATGTGCTTTTAGCCAATTAATTTATAAGTTATGGGTCATGAAGCATTGGTTTAAAACAGTCCACAACACATATAAGCCCCGCAAAAGTCATAACAAGCACGGAAATTACATACTAGCACCTCACATGGGGTGTTTGGATACTCTCATCTCTCAGGTGTATATGAAATATAACACGTTGGAAATGGAAGATAAACACTCATTAACCGGTCTTTTAAACACTCATTACCATAGGCTTGAGAATAGATCAAACCTTCATCGCTTTGGCGTAAGCACCTAGGAAAGACTATCAAAGAGGTATTTTAAAGGGTTGTAACGTTAGGCTTACGGTAGGGAAACAAAGGGTTTGGTGGGATAGGCTATTTAGTGGTGGCAAGTCAAAAATCTTTATGTTACAAGCATACGAAGAATGGCGTTGCTAAGCCAAGACTCGACACTCTAAACTCTAGATAACTGAAACAAACAAACATAAATTTAAAGGATAGATGTAGGATGGTAGCCCGTATATATATATATATATATTTTTTTTGAACACTCTATTTTTTTCATTTCTCTTTTTCTATTTTTTTCGATTTTTTTTTTTTTTTTTTTTTTTTTATACACTTTTACTCTACCATCCTCTACGGTAACATCAAAATGATAGGGATTTATAGCACATCCCTATAATTGAGTTTTTATTACTCTAACACTAATTTGACCCGAATTGAAAAG
The DNA here is from genome assembly GCA_019973895.1 of Chrysanthemum seticuspe. Lineage (NCBI taxonomy): Eukaryota > Viridiplantae > Streptophyta > Magnoliopsida > Asterales > Asteraceae > Chrysanthemum > Chrysanthemum seticuspe. The sequence goes on along the minus strand of BPTQ01000005.1, from coordinate 349,906,732 downwards.
ATCAAAACACTTGGGGTACGTTATTATGCAAATAAGGGAATTTAACGTTCCCTTCCAGTCAAAACTTTAACTTTTCCCATGAGTCCCAATCGTCCCAAAACTGTATACCACAGATATGACTCGACTTAGCAACTTATGCAAGCAACTAGATAATTGAACTAAGGGTTTAGGGTGATAACAATAATGCACTAAAAGTGAGTGCATACAGGGTAGGCTAAGGCGATTTGGGTGTACATTTGGGGGTGGGGTGTAAACAATGCTCTTCATTGATATTCCGGAAAAACCGAAACATCACAAGAACCGCGAAAAGGATAGGCTCTGAGCGGTTAACTAGGGGTATCGTGTACTAAAGATGAGTACAACGCAAAGGTGTGGGGGAATTACTCAACCGATGTGGAAGAAGTAATTATATTACGGGTATCAAACAAGGGTTATCCTAATGCCTCTTATCATTTAGTTATTCCTAACTACACAAGTGTAGTCTTACTAGCGATCTCGGAATGCATCACAAAACAAGTTCTAGAATCTAATATACTACCGGTTCACACTCTAAGCATTAAAGATGAATGCTTTTATTCCTACTAATCTAAGGGCGATCCTCACATTTTGGGTGGAATTTAGGTGGTAAAGGGTTTTTGTGCTAGTCATGCAACTTCCTATCCGTGAGACGCTTTTGTTAAGACTAATGTCCCACTCCTATATGTCATGAAAAAATTTAAATTTGTTGCCAAAATTACCCTACCCGACATTTTCTCATGGTTTATTACACAAATACAATTGAACAAAGCAAATAATCAAGGATAAGCATAGTTTCAAAGTTCCCGTTTTATTTTCCCTCCCTACACTTAAACTGAACATTGTCCCCAATGTTCCCCGAAAGTATCAAATTTATGATAATAGAAGGTAGTGAAAAACGAAAGAAACTAATAATCCCCGGATTAGCTCGGTAGGATCCGTGTGTGAAGTAGTGGTTAAATCCTTTTCAAGAAGAATGTATGCGTGAAAAGCTCCTTCCAATCTTATGTAACTTCTTCTTGATAAATTAAACCTGCACACATGAAGAAAACAAACTAAACCTTCGCGTAAAATCGGCGGTAATAATATATATAAGACTCGACTAAACTAGGATATAATGCTTGTGGAATGGATGTTTACAGAATTCTTGGAAAATTAAGACCTGGAAAATTCTAAAAATTTATAAGTGGCTCAGAAAACGAGAAAAAAGTAATCTGTTGTTTTGACTCCTTCCTGACGCCATCAGGTTACGATCCTGACGCCGTCAGGTTATCCTGACAAAATTTACTGTTGGGAATTAAGGTAATCTACTGATTCTGCCGAAGTGATTCCTGCCGAAGAAGAAATGATTCTGCCGAAGAAGAAAGGATTCTGCCGAAGCTATACTTCAGCAGAAGCATTAAAGCAGACATTGTGTTGCTGCTGAAAGTGGGAACCACGTAGGAGAGATAAGCTCAGTTTAGAGTAAAAGTCAGCGCCGTATGTATAGGTTGGCGCCGTATTATGTAGAGCTTACTCAGAATAAACACGATGATTAACAAAACAAAATGATTAGTTGCATGCTTGTCTAGAAGCATGCTTAGTCTATGTTAGTTTTAGGAGCGTAATTTGTCAACGCTCATTAGGGTTTCTTGCCTATATAAGAAACCATGTTAGTTTGTAATAGATAAGTTTTTCTCAAGTTTCTCAAGTCTGGTATTCTATTTGAAACATAGAGTTTCTATAATAAAAGATCCATAGAGGATCAAAAGTGTTCTTAGTTATTATAACTTGTATTTATTTTCCGCTACAATACCAAGTTGTAGAGATCTTCTATTAGTTTGCTTGTGATTACATAGGCAACACTGACGGTCTCCGAGTGCTTAAGATCTATCAAGGTCTTGGTTTCTAACAAGTGGTATCAGAGCCTCGGGAAAGTCTCTACGATACTAAGAACCTTTCTCACCCCCATACACCATGCCTGGATCCGATAATGAAAATGAAGTCACCAACACAAACAACACCAACACCACCTCCATGCAACAACTCAGTCTCACAAACAGCAATGGTAAATTTCCTTATTTAAAGAGGGAAGAGTATGAACTTTGGACTATGAAGATGGAAAACTGGATTTCCAATATTGATTGGAATCTGTGGGAAGTAGTAAAGAAAGGAAACAGTCTAAAGAAAATGATTCCTGACAGAGATGGGAAGTTTATCATGGCTCCACCAAAAACTGCTGAAGAAGTGCTGGCCATGCAGAGAGAGCATAAAGTGAAGACTATTCTGCTTCAAGCCATACCTGAAGATCATCTATGTGATTTTCACCATATGGATGATGCTAAAGACATATGGATGGCTCTCAAAGCAAGGTTCGGTGGAAATGAAGAATCAAAGAGAATGAGGAAGTCCATGCTAAGACAACAGTTTCAGGACTTCAACATATCTGAAGAAGAAGGTATCCACAAGGGATACGACAGGTTCCATAGGATCTTGAGTCAGCTAAACCAGCTGAATGCTAAACCAGATAATGAAGATTGCAACTCCAAGTTCTTACGGTCCTTGCCACCATCTTGGTTGCATGTTAGTATAGCACTCAAAGCTAAAGGAGGGTTGGACATGCTCACCTTTGATGAGTTGTACAACAGACTCAGGACTCTTGAACCAGATGTCAGAACTCCCTACCGTACATCTCCTTCTGGACATGCAGCTTTTGTTGGAAAATCTCACTCCAACACAGTGGTACCTACTTCAAGTTCCAACTACTTTCCATCATCTCCTAGTTCCAACTACTTCCCATCATCTTGCACTCCCACTCCACCACATAACCCTCGTCCCGCTCCACCATGTTCTCAATCTAGGACTAGTAGTGTGATGGAGGATGTTCTTCACTCTTTTGTTGCTGATTATGATACTCAACAGTATCTTGCATATGAAGACTTTGATCAGTTAGACCCTCTTGAAATGGAGGAAATGAAACTGAAAATGCAGGTGGCATTACTGTCAGTAGACATCAAAAGGTTTGAAGAGAAGTCTGGGAGGAAGTTTGCTTTCAAGGGAAAGGAACCAGCTCGCTTTGATAGGAGAAAAGTCAAGTGTTACACTTGCCATCAGATGGGGCATTTCTCAAGAGAATGCACAGAAAAGAAAAGTGGAGATGGAGCTAAATACCTCTCATATCAGCAGAAACAGCAGGAAGCTGGAGCTTCAGCAGCTCTCCTCACCATGGATGAACAGGTCAACTGGACTACACATGAACCTGTTAATGAGGAAGCTCATGATACTGATAAGCTTGGATTGCTTGCAAGGTGTACTTCGGATGAAAGGCATGATCAGTTTGCCTTGATGGGACTATCTCAGGATCATCCCCTTAAGCATAAGAATATTGGTATTGTTGATAGTGGTTGCTCCAGAAGCATGTCTGGGAACAGGGATATGATGCACAATTTTGTTCCTATAGAAGGAGGAGGCAATGTAACTTTTGGAGGAAGTGATGGGAGTATCACAGGGAAAGGCACCATAAAGACACCTCATCTGGATTTTGAAAATGTGTACTTTGTTAAGGAACTTCAGCATTTCAACCTGTTCTCTGTTTCACAAATTTGTGACACTAAGAACAAAATTCTCTTCACTGAGAATGAATGTCTTGTGCTGTCTAAAGACTTCAAACTCCCAGAAGAAACTTCAATTCTGCTGAAGGTTCCTCGAACTCACAACTTATACACATTCAACCTTAATGAAGTTCAACCAGGTGGTGACCTCACTTGCTTGGTGGCTAAAGCATCTCTTGATGAGTCCACTAAATGGCATAGAAGAATGGCGCATGTGAATTTCAAGACCATTAACAAACTCTCTAAACTGGGTCTTGTTGAAGGACTTCCCACCAAAGTATTCACAAATGATCATAATTGTGTCGCTTGCAACAAAGGAAAACAACACAGAGCCTCTTACAAAGCTATCAATGCTATGAGCATCATTACTGAACCTCTTCAGTTGCTTCACATGGATCTGTTTGGTCCAACTCAAGTCAGAAGCATTGATCATAAGTACTTCTGTTTGGTGATCACTGATGGCTATAGCAGATTTTGTTGGGTTTTCTTTCTCAGAACCAAAGATGAAACATCTCAAGTGCTGACTGAATTCATCACTCTTGTTGAAAATCAGTTGAACAAAAAGGTTAAGGGAATTCGGTGTGATAATGGGACAGAGTTCAAAAATGCTATTCTTATAGAACTCTGTGGGTCAAAAGGCATAAAAAGGGACTATAGTAATCCAAGAACCCCACAACAAAATGGGGTGGCTGAAAGAAAGAATAGGACCTTAATAGAGGCTGCTAGATCCATGCTTGCAGACTCTAAACTGCCCACTATGTTCTGGACTGAAGCTGTTGGTACTGCCTGCTATGTGCTAAACAGGGTGTCCATTACCAGACCACAACTCAAAACCCCATATGAACTTCTCTTTGGAAAGGTTCCTGTCATTCACTACCTAAAACCTTTTGGTTGTCAAGTGACCATTCTGAACACCAGTGATCCATTGGGAAAGTTTGATGAGAAGGCTGATGATGGTTACATTGTGGGTTATTCAGCTCATAGTAAAGCCTACAGGGTGTACAATTTGCAAGCCAAGAAGATAGAGGAGACGTTGAACCTGAGATTTTTGGAAGACAAGCATAATGTTCAAGGACAGGGTCATACGTGGTCTTTTGACCTTGACTACTTAACTGATTCCTTGGGTTACACTAGACACTTGGCTAATCAAAATGCAGGTTCTCAAGAATCTCACACTAACAATGCAGGTCCCTTTGATGATGACTCTGAAAATGAGTTTGAAGATGATGAGCAACCTATACTTGTGCCTTCTTTCTCTCCTAACAATATTGCAGGTACCACCTCCAAGGATACTGCTGATTCGAGTGATGAAGATGACTCTCATTATGCTGAGGACCTTGCTAGACTTCAGACTCAAGAATTTGCTGCCAAGCTTGAAGTAGAGAAACTGAAAGAAGGGGTAGCTAATGAAGGAGTCAGCAGCAATAACGCATCTGCTGAAGTTGACTCTGTCACACCTTCCATCCCCAAATCTACTGAAGGCTATGTTGTTCCTTCTCAAGTATCTTCAGACTTTGGTGAACCCTATACACGCTTTCCAACACCTTCAGATCTTGGAAATCATCAACCCAAAGCTGGCATCTTCACCTCACCCTCTTATGATACTGAATTTGAACCAACCATCACTAATCTTGATTCATCCATTGAAGTCAACCCCACTGCTACTCAGAGGATCAACATTGCTCATCCTCAATCCAACATCATAGGTGATCTTCTGGCTCCTGTTAGAACTAGAAGAGCGATCACCAGTCCTCAGTTTGGGCAGATTGCTTTTCTCTCTTATGTCTCCAACCAGCAAAGAGACAATCACACAGACCTCAAACATTGTCTGTTTGCTTGTTTTCTCTCTCAAGTGGAACCAACCAGTGTTTCTCAAAGCTCTTAATGATTCAAGCTGGCTAGAAGCAATGCAAGAAGAGATGCTGCAATTTCACAATCAGCAGGTTTGGATCTTGGTTCCACTACCTGATGGCAAATATGCCATTGGGACAAAATGGGTTTTGAAGAATAAGAGAGATGCTAGGGGTGTGGTGATCAAAAACAAAGCAAGATTAGTAGCTCAAGGCTTCAGACAATAGGAAGGGATTGATTATGATGAAGTGTTTGCACCTGTTGCCAGAGTTGAAGCAATTCGCATTTTCTTGGCTTATGCTTCTTACATGGGTTTCATGGTGTATCAAATGGATGTCAAAGGTGCTTTTCTGTATGGTGAGATTGAAGAGGAAGTTTATGTCTCTCAACCCAAGGGATTTGAAGACCCAGATCACCCAAATCATGTTTATAAGGTTGTTAAAGCTCTCTATGGCTTACATCAGGCACCCAGAGCTTGGTATGCTCGGCTTTCATCATTCCTGCTGAAGCATGGCTATAGGAGAGGTGCTATTGATAAAACTCTGTTCCTCAAGAAGAATTACTCCGACATCATTCTGGTGCAAGTGTATGTGGACGACATTATATTTGGTTCCACAAATGAAGCTTGGTGCAGGGAATTCGAGGAGCTTATGAAGGGTGAATTTCAAATGAGTGCTATGGGAGAACTTACTTTCTTTTTGGGTCTCCAAGTTCAGCAGAAACAAGATGGCATATTTATCAGTCAGGATAAATATGTGAGGGACATTTTGAAGAAGTTTGGTATGGAAGGTGTTAGGACTGCCACCACACCTTATGAAGCTCCAAAGGCTAAAGCAAATAATGAACCAGATCTACCTGTGAATGTTCATCTGTACAGGTCCATGATTGGTTCATTGATGTATTTGACAGCTTCAAGACCTGATATTACATTTGCTGTGAGTGTTTGTTCTCGACATCAAGTCACTCCACTTGCTTCCCATCTCAATGCAGTCAAGAAGATCTTTAAGTACCTCAAGGGCCAACCTCTTTTAGGCCTTTGGTACCCAAAAGAATCTCCTTTCAAGTTAGAAGCATATAGTGACAGTGATTATGCTGGTGCTAATCTGGATAGAAGATCCACAACTGGAGGCTGCCAATTTCTAGGCAAAAGGTTGATTTCTTGGCAATGCAAGAAACAAACCATTGTGGCCACCTCAACTACTGAAGCAGAATACGTTGCTGCTGCAAATTGCTGTGGACAAGTCCTCTGGATTCAAAACCAATTGCTGGATTATGGGTACAACTTTATGAACACTACAATTCATATAGATAATCAAAGTACCATCTGCATAGTCAAAAATCTAGTTTTTCACAGTCGAACGAAACACATTGAAATCAGGCACCACTTTATAAGAGATGCTTATGAAAAACATTTGATAAAAGTGGCTAAAATCCATACTGATGATAATGTGGAAGACTTATTAACAAAAGCGTTTGATGGACCAAGGTTTCAACACCTCGTGGTCAATATTGGCATGTTAAACCCTTGACTGCATAGTTTGAGGGGAGGCATAGGCCTCAGGGGAGGCATATGCCTCAGGGGAGGATTTTGTACAAACTCTGCATATTTTGTTTGTGTCATATTTTGTTCAATAAACAGTTTTTCTAAAATTTGATTCGATCAGTTTGTAAAAACATCATCTTGCAAATAGTGATAGCGTTTATTTAATAGATTTTATCTTTTTGATTTTCTCTATTTTGCATTTTTGTCTCTGTTGTTTATGATTCTTTGCTAACTCTAACTGTCTTATTACTTGTTAGCTTGTTTTTGTGTTGTTCTTGTGGTGTGTTGTGTCTGTTTTGCAGATGTCTAGATTACAGTTTGTCCATTTCATGATCAAGTTCAAATTCATCAAGAGTGGCTCATTAGTACATGGTCAGATAGCTGAAAGAGTGTTGCTTGTTTCTTCTGATAACCAATACTGAAGCATACAATTTGATTCTACTGAAGATAATACTGAAAGAAAAGAAATTGAAGTCAAATTGTTCATTCATTCATTCAAGAAACAGTTTACAGCTTACAGCTTACATAAAGTCAACCTTCTATTTTGCATCCTCAAGATACGAGATGTACACTTAAGCTAAGCCTACTCTAATGTATATCTTTCATTTCGAAATCTAATCGAATGCTGGATATGCGTTAAATGCTGGCTTTGCTTTTGTAGGTCTTGCATAACCACCCATTCAGTCTAACTGGCTGGTTAGATATGCATGACCAACTCGATGAAGATGCTAAGGACCAAAATGGGAGGATGGATTGATGCAAACGATTGACGATGACGATGACCACGCAGGATGACACAGAGAACTATTGTGTCCTGTGTGCTTCATCTATTCATTTCAACCAAAATGCAATCGATCCACCCTCCTTAAGCCCTTCTACTATACGATGTGTGTTCATGCACCAAAAGATGGCGCAGTGAGACCAAGAACCACCCCTCGATCTTTGGGGAGTGGCGGATTCCTGGCACGAGGTCTTTGTTGAGACCGAGGTGCTGGAGGTTGGGAGTAAGAAGTTCCCTCCTTATAGGAGTCATCAGAATCATCAGCAGATTCACTTGGATTCACTACACTGTCATCTTCTGAAGAAGGGAGAAAGGGCGATTTATTTGGTCTTGGATAGGGTTGAGGAAAGTAATAGAACCATGGGTTTGATTCACCACTTGATGATGATGAAGAGGATGAGGAAGCTGAGGAAGTGAGATCTATGACCTCAGGTTTGGTATTCATGGTGCAATTGGGTTAATTGAGGTTATTTTACTTCTAGGGTTTGTGGTAAATATTTGGGGATCTTGGTGAAAAGATGAGTTACATTGGGATCATTTTATAGACGGATTCAAGGTTCAATGAGTTTAATGCAAGTGGGTGGCACAGTAATTCTAGAAACTTACCGAAGATATTCTTATCTTTGATGCATTCTGCTGAAGCTATAACTTCAGCAGATTGATCATGTATTTCTGCCGAAGTGTTATTTTGAGTTGGGTCAAAGATGCAATACACGTCAGCAAAAGTCAACCAAACGGTCCATTTTTCTTTGACTATAATTTGGGCAAAAACACTCCACCCACCATCACTCGCTTCAGAACAAACGAATTCCCTCCTATTCTACTTCCACAAACACTCACCATTTCAAGAATCTTAACCCTAAACACCTATATTCCTCATGGCTCTTGAATTTAAACATGATCACAACAAAGTTGCATTTCTGGGAAATGGCAAGGGATATGACCTGTACGAACCAATGGTGGAATTCCTGAAAAGGTCCAAAATTTATTATGCTCTAACTCATTCCCCAAATGAGATATATGAGTCTCTAATCACTCAATTATGGGAAACTGCTGAGATGAGGAACGAGACAGAGATTAGGGCTGTGATTGATGAAACAGAGTACAATGTTACAGAGGACCTGATTAGGAGAAAGCTTCACTTGGAAGATGCTGATGGAGTATTTTACTCTAATAAGGAAGATGTGCTGAATGGACTTAGGGCTATTGGCTATCGTGGTACAAGAACAGATATGTGGTTAAAGAAGGAACTCTGCCCAAAATGGAGGTTCCTGGTTCATACACTGCTCCAATGCATGAGCAACAAGACCGGAGGATGGGACCAGTTCTCTACCAAACTGGGATATGGTATTGTGTGTCTTTCTCAAGGGGTAACGTTCAATTTTTCTAAGTATATTTTCGAAAACATGGTTGAAAATATTCAAAAGACAAAGGGAAAATTTTTAATGTACCCAAGGTTTTTACAAAAAATATTAGACACCTCTACCCAAGCCCAAGCTTTTTATCCTATAGGTTCTTTGACTGCTAAATTGTTTGCAACCATGAGAACCCACTTTCAGGGGGAACATTATCCCTTGCTAGCTGCCATGTTGCCCCAAGGTAATGAGGCTGCTAATGAGGAGAATGTGACTCATAATCCTCCTACCTCACCTGTTGCTACTGATGGTAATCCATTGGTTAACATTGATGAGGACCCATCTTCTACTGTTGAAGCAACTCATGTTGCTCCAGACCAGCCACTCTGTCCCAGTCCTCCACCCACACTTGATACTCATGTTGAGTCAGATCTTAATAGACCACCCACACCAAGTCCTGTGAGGGATCCTCTCGTTGAAGATCTTCCTCACATTGAGCATGACCATGTTTCTACTGAAAGGTCCAATGAGGCTCCCCTTACCACAGAGCAATCTACTGGTGGAGCTGAGGACCCCATTACACTCTCATCTGTGTATGCTCTTGTCAACAGGTATGCTGCAGAGGTTAATAACCTGAAAAAGGAACTTGCAGAGACCAAAATGTCTCTTGGGGGTAAAATTGAAGAACTGCAGAATCAGGTTAAGGTCTTAGAGCACAAACTCAAAGGGTCTTCCAAAAGGAAACTTGTGGTTTCCTCTGATGAAGAACAAGAAGTTCCTCCCTTTGGATCTCTGGACATGTTGGCTGAAGTTTCTCTCAATGACCCTTCATCAGTAGCTGCTACTTCCTCAAGAAAGAAGGAACCTGTCCTTTACACCAGAAGAAAGAGATCTGATCTTCATAAGGTTTCTTCTGAAGCTTCTAAAGAACCAAGTGCTGATAAGACTGCATCTGCTGATGTGCAAATGGAAGATATTTCTTCTGATCATAATGACATGGGCATTGCACCAGAAGTGACTGTTGTTGATTTATCTGAAGATGAGTGTGTTAAGAAGCCTGATGACAAAGGGAAAAATGTCATCACTGAAGATGAACTTGGTCCTAACCTGGTGACTGAGGAGGAAAGACTAGGTCAATCAAGTAGATTGGCAGAGTTTGAAAAGTCAAAAGAAAGTATAGCATTGGCTAAACAACTTGAAACAGAGGAATTCTCATCTTTAACCCCTGAGAGAAGAAAAGATCTAGATGAACTGAGGGTTCGGATGCCTGCTGAACACTGGGATATTCTCACTAAGCAAGTCATTTCAAAACCTTCTCTGGCTCAAAGTATTCTAGGTGGAGATTTCCTCACTGACAATTATGTGGAGCGAATGATGGCTCAGGGAAGACAAAGGAAGCAAGAAGCAATTGCACAAAAGAGGGCCATCAAAGCTCAGAAGGCCAAAGACAAACCTCCTACTAAAGATGAAAAAGGGTGGTGAAAAACCAATACTCAATGTCCAACTCTGGCCTAACAATGAAACAAGTCAAGGCTTTTCCTGATCATGTCCTGTATCGCAAATATAACCGAATCATGCAGGAAAGATCATCATCTTCAACACCTTCAACCAACTTCAAAAGGATCTCAGAGAATGAGGCTGTTCCAGAAGCCAAAAGACTCAAGTCTGATGATGCTCCAGCCAAGGCATCATCTTCAGTCATTCCTACTGAAGGATCTGCTGAAGCTACCTCCTCTACTGCCAAGGGTCAATCTGCTGAACCATCTTCCATTTCTCCTGAAGCACCTGAAGCATCAGCTCCCTCTCCCTCAGTGGCACCTGTTGTCACACTGGAAGATTCTGAAGTAAAGGAAGCTGATCTCACAAAAACTAAAACAGAGAGGGCGATAAAGATATTCCACAGGATGAAAGCACTTCGCACTTCAACCGAGTCTCTATCTACCAATACAAGTACTACTACCAATGCTCTAGATGAAAATGCTCCCCCTCAGGAAATCTATCAGCCTGGGAGAAGGAAGAAGAGAATGGCCAACAGATCTCCTGTGGATCTTGAAGCTGATGACTCCACTTTCATAATAGAAGGATCTGCTGCTGATTTTCCTGATGGAAATTCAGATGAAGTGATTGCCTGGAAATTAAAGGATGATCAGATGAATGTTCTTCTTCGAAGGGACTCCACTTCAATGGAATTCACCTTTCTGAAGGAAATTCTACACTTGGTAGACAGGGCAGACTTACTTTCTCTGTTCACTCAAGTTACCACCCACTATTGCAACAAGGAACCACAAGGTTCTGGGATGTTCTTACCAGGAGATCTTCAAGCCCTGTTAAACTCTCACATTCCCAACAGCAAAGCATCTTCCATTTGGGAACACTCACATCGGTGGAAGCTTGAATCCTGGAGATTCTACCCTCTCCCTCGAGTGCATGTGCTTGAGACTAAGAGTGGCATCACTGTCTACATGTTTTCTGAAAGAAAGTATCCTTTGCCCAAAAGACTAATGGAAAAGATGCTGAGTCAGAAATTGGAAATTCCTCCAGACCCTGTGGGAAATGAAAGACAGTCAGCTCTAACACTGGTGGGATTGATCAAGACTCAACTTCAACAACTGCAATAGGCTTCATCCTCATCCATTTCAGGACACATGGTACCATCTGCATTACTTTGTTTTGTTGTTTCTTATTTGTATTATGTATATACCTGTCTTTTCTTGTGCTAGTTTGTTCTTAGTTAAAAAAAAAAAAAAAAAAAAAAAAAAAAAAAAAAAAAAAAAAAAAAAAACTAACTTTTATGCAGGTTTGTCTACTGTCTCATTCTGATGGTTTTTAACTCACCTGATATACAATGTGTATGTCAAAGAGTTGACTAGTCCAAAGGGTACAGCTTTGGTAAAGACACATCAAATCTGTTGATAGCTGTAATGGTTTGCTCAAAACCATAGGGTTGGCAACCACCCATGCTTAACTGCTGAGGGTTGTATGGTCATCAATTCACCATGGTCTATTCCTGTTTGGAATCCAAGAATTGGCTAGCCCACATGAATATGGCATGTGGTAAAGGCAACTGAATCCATATTTGGTTCTCAATTCACCAAATCTAAGAATTGACTAGTCCTGAGCAAACGGCTACAGGTAAAGACAAGACAAATCCGTTTATATGGTTGCTGGTTTGCCAATAAATCAGATGGTTATCAATGTACCATAGTTTTCGAACTCAAACATGTGGCTACTCCAGTAGTAATGGCTATTGGTAAAGAGACATCAAATCCATTAATTTCAATGATTCACCTCTCACAGGAGTTAACACACCTGGAAGTGATGAGAATAGTATTGAACTTATATGTTTTGATGTACATGATGTCATATGTCGCTGCAAAGACCTGGTGCTTCACAGTTCAGTCATCATAGAGATGTTCTTCTTCTGAATCTTTGCTACTGATCCTCAAGTTATTGTCCACTCATTGCTCAAACAACTTTATGGTACAATCCTCAAGGAACATGTTACAATCCTCAACAGCATTATCGATCTATCAAGGAAACTGGAACTTAACCTAGTCAAATTCCAGTTTAGGGGAGGATTGTTGGGAATTAAGGTAATCTACTGATTCTGCCGAAGTGATTCCTGCCGAAGAAGAAATGATTCTGCCGAAGAAGAAAGGATTCTGCCGAAGCTATACTTCAGCAGAAGCGTTAAAGCAGACATTGTGTTGCTGCTGAAAGTGGGAACCACGTAGGAGAGATAAGCTCAGTTTAGAGTAAAAGTCAGCGCCGTATGTATAGGTTGGCGCCGTATTATGTAGAGCTTACTCAGAATAAACATGATGATTAACAAAACAAAATGATTAGTTGCATGCTTGTCTAGAAGCATGCTTAGTCTATGTTAGTTTTAGGAGCGTAATTTGTCAACGCTCATTAGGGTTTCTTGCCTATATAAGAAACCATGTTAGTTTGTAATAGATAAGTTTTTCTCAAGTTTCTCAAGTCTGGTATTCTATTTGAAACATAGAGTTTCTATAATAAAAGATCCATAGAGGATCAAAAGTGTTCTTAGTTATTATAACTTGTATTTATTTTCCGCTACAATACCAAGTTGTAGAGATCTTCTATTAGTTTGCTTGTGATTACATAGGCAACACTGACGGTCTCCGAGTGCTTAAGATCTATCAAGGTCTTGGTTTCTAACATTTACATCTTTAGAATCTGGAAAAATTTCTGCAAAACATCCATTATGACTCGATACAAGCATTTGACTCGAACAAACACACACATATATCTTTTAATTAATTGTTATTCTCATGTTTACGTTTCTTTTGAAAACGTGTGTAATCCTCCCTACACTTATCTTTTATGTAAAATACCTTTATATGCAATTAAGACGAGGTTAAAAACAAAATAAAGCATTTTTACAAATTTAAACATGAGAATAAGCAATCACTAAAAGATATATGACACACAAACAAGCAAACAATTAAGCATGGGTTGCCTCTCACGAAGCGCTTTTCTTTATTTATGAGTCTTGTAGCTAGACTCGTAGTCGTGCCCTTACGTGACTTCATTACCGTCATCTCCTTCCTCATGACGGTCTCTAGTGGTTGGTTCCATGTTGTAGAAGTGCCCTATGATACACCTTTCTAAGAGTTCAACCTCTCCCCACTCATTTCTATATTCCGGTCCTAAGTTCAAGCAATCCTTATAGAATCCGAAAATCTTAGCCATAACATAATCTACTCCTTTTTCCTTATCCTCATTATTCCTATGATAGACCGACAGTTTAAGTTCCTTTTCATCATTAGAGAGTTATGAAAACTTCTCAATCTTAAAGGGCATTTGGTAAGCTATGTCGTCGGTATCATCCTTGAATCGCACTATTCCTAATGAGGGATCATAAGTCATCCCGGTGTTTTCTATGAAAGGTTTTCCTAGAATAACGTGGGACAAACTAGGATCTATGGCCGTGCTAATATCATCCACAATTATGAAGTCCGTAGGAAACGTGAAACTACCTACATAAACGGGCAATCCCTTAATTCTACCAAGAAAATTGCAACTAACACTAGGATTATCGGGGTCTTGCCTAGTTAGAATAGGCTTCTTCACTACCCAATTGTAGTAGGTGCTAGTCATTATGTTGATTGGGGACTTGCGATCAATGTAGGCCTTTGCCACGAAAAGGTTTCCTATGCAACATGGTATGTTAAGACTCCAAGGGTTCCCAAACTTGATTCTAGGGCTTTTCCTAACATACATGTGACGGAGGTCACGGACTAAGTGAGGGTGGCGAGATAGTTCTTCTTCCGTAGGATACTTATTGAAATAGTCATTATCTACTTCATTCACTTCCTCGGTTGTTTCATTCGTCGGTGTTTCCTTAACCTCAAGTATCATCTCATGATTTGCTTCGTCATTTGTTCTATTAGGTTTCACTAAGGCGATGGTATTGACGAATTGAACGTGCTTAGCTAACTTACTTGGGTCCTTAATCTCTACACCGGAAGGCTCGGGATTTGAGATAGCATTAACCTTCCTATCACTATTGGTCATGGCTTTCAAAAGGTTATCTATCTTCCTATCCATTTCGGCTTGTTGTTGGTTAAAGCGGTCCGAGAGCTTAGCTATTTGAGCTACGCTATGGTTGGGGTTGAGGAAGATTATTTTTTATCTTTTTATAATTTTTTAAGGAAAGGAAAGGTACGAATCTCGGGGTTTGGATTTGGGGGTTGGTATTTCTACCGATTACTCTACTTATCTAATTATCTAATCTAAGGTGTATGTAGTCTATGTCTAATTATGGTGTGCTCGTATGATGGTTTAAAGATGTGTTTACCTAGGTTGTATTACTCCTTAATTATCTCATATTGATGGTTGAATTGTCACGTCCTTATTCTTAATCGCGTTGTGTGTCTAAAGTCGTAGGGTATGCATTTGTCCCTAACTCTTTGAACTTTCCAAAGGGTCTCGTCTACAAAAACCTCTAGGAATTATAAACTCTAACTCTAAGGCACTCTTTGGATGGTTTAGCCTACAACTACTCTAAGTATTATAGTCCAAGGTTCACAAAGATTAATCAAGCATTAATTACACAACGAATGACCTATCGCATTACTAGATCATTAACAATTAAGATAATAGACAACCAATCAATATTCAATAATTAAGTTTCATATTCCCTAAGCAAACACACAAGTAAATTAGCCGGACATGGAGAACATGCAAGCATACACACAAATAATTGAAGACATAATTGAATTAATGAAGTAAAACACTTATCTTGGTGTAAGATAGGGTTTAGAACCCTAAAATACTGTACAAGACAGCCTTGGTTTGGCTTAGGTTTTTACTCCACAAGACTACACACTAAAACTGAAAAATTCGGATTCTATATATAATATTACAATCACAACGGCGTCACCTTATGATTTGTGACGCCGTCGGGTCGCCGTCATTATGGTTTCGTCTTGGCCACGTTAGTCTTGCGACGGCGTCACCTTGTGCTTGTGACGCCGTCCCTTTCAGTCTTTGACGCCGTCTGGATCAAATCTAGGCCGTCTGAGTTGCGACGACCTACTCTTTTAAAGCCTGACACTGTCACTTGAAAATAAGCAATTTTGCCACTTAGCCGTCACAGAAGTGCTCCGACGGCGTCGCAGTTAAGCAGTGACGCCGTCCCCTTGTATTTCAGTAGCTTGAGTGTCTCGATTCTTGACTTTGGCCATTTTCTTCGTATATCCGCGCCTTTTAGTCCAAATAAGTGCTATTCCAGTAATTTGCCTTCAAGAGACCTAAAAAGTGAAAAGGAACGATATTAAGTAATAACGGATACAAAAGTGATCAAATAAGGGCTTAAACGACCCCTCAAAAAGGTACATTTTAAAACCTTATCAGTTTTTTATGCTAAGAAGTGATGAGAAAACAACTTGGGTTGGCTTGCTATTTATAGGCCAAAATATCAGCAGAGCCATGGACCGGACGAAACCAAAAAAAGGGTTCCGCCCTTGTTAATTTTTGGTTCCGCCGGTCTGACAGTAAAGATTTCAAAAATATTTACAAGATCACCAAAATCTCTCCAAGATCATGTAAGATATGTTGAGTACAAATCTAAACAAAATATCCTATGAAATCTTCTAAAGATTTCCAATGTGATGCAAGCCATGATGTAATATGTTGTTTTCTATTTTTAGAATTAATATGTTAAAAGTAAATACATATGTAATGTTATGTTTAAGAAACTAAAACATACCTGTTCTAAAAATGTTGATGCACATTATGGTTTAGAAGTATATCAATGTTAATTGTTACATAGCTAAACATAATGTGACAAGATGTAAATGCTTAAGTGATGAAGATTTTATTTAAGGAAAGCTTGTTTTAATGTCTAGTAATCTTGACAAGCTTTATTCTTTACAAAAATGAAATTTACTTTTGTCGTTAACAAAACTAGGTAAAGATCATAAAATATAAATACTCCATCCATCCCATATTAAATGTCCAGGTTTGAATTTTGAAGTCTCTCTTTTACAACTTTGACCTTAAATTTTTTTTTTATGTTATATAGTATTAGATAAAAATCATACATAGTTGAAATACATTTAAAACTCAATCTATTCATATATTTTGCATCAAATATTATTTAACACAACCAAAAATATTTATGGTCAAAGTTAAGAAAGAAAGACTTAGAAAATTCAAACTGGACATTTAATATGGGACGGAGGGAGTAACGTTTAATGACGATATTTGTATTAACAACATTTTCATTGGTTTAGACTCCTCTAAACTAAATTTCTTAAGCATATCTTTAATATAATTAGATTGATTAAATAAAATGCCATCTTTCATTTGTTTAATTTGTAGACCAAGGAAGAAATTTAATTCACCCATCATGCTCATTTTAAACTCGTCGTGCATGATTTTCGTAAAATCATCACATATAGTTTGACAAGTTTAATAGAAAATAATTTCATTGACATATATTTGAACGATGATGAGATGTGAATTTCTTTTCTTTGTTAAAATTGTATTATCTACCATCCCCATGGTATACTCATGTTTAAGTAAGAAAGCCTTCAATCTATCGTACCAAGCTTTAAGAGCTTGTTTAAGTCCATAGATTGCTTTCTTGAGTTTATAAACATGATTTTGTTTTTCGAAATCAACAAATCCCGGAGGTTGTGCCACATACATTTCCTCGTTGATGAAACCATTCAAGAGTGCACTTTTCACGTCCATTTGGTATAGCTTAAAATCTAGTGCACACGCATAGGCAAGAAGTATTATAATAGATTCTAGTCTAGCTACGGGTGTATAAGTCTCTCGTAATCTATTCCATCTTGTTGATTATTGCCTTGTGCCACTAACCTAGCCTTATTTCTAGACACGATGCCATTCTCATCAATTTTGTTCCTAAATACCCACTTAGTTCCTATGATGGTTTGATTCTTAGATGGAGGTACTAAATCCCAAACTTGGTTCGCGGTGAATCGATTTAATTCTTCTTGCATGGCAACTACCCATCTTTCATCCTTAATTGCTTCACCGATATTCTTAAGCTCTACGGTTGATATAAAATAAAAGAAATTACTTTGTTTTGGTCTTGTGACCTAAGGGTTCTTTGCTTGAGTTTTCCTATGACATTTTCCATAAGATGGTTCTTGGATTCCTTAATGTTTACGATTTGGTCAACTTCACCTATTTCATCCTCAATGTCATTTTCTAAGTTTTTCTTGCCACTAACCTTAATGGCTTCTACTTCGTCTAAGTCATCATCTACCAAGGGTGATGTCTTTGTTAGGGGATGAATTTCGTCAAATGTCACGTTAAGTGATTCTTCGACTTTCATAGTTTCCTTATTTAGGACAACATAGGCTTTACTATTTAAGGAGTATCCTAGGAAGACATCTTAGTAAGACTTTGGGTCAAGCTTGGTGAGACAATATTTTGTGTTTAGAATGAAGCATTTGCTTCCAAATACTTTAAAGTAGTCTAGAGTGGGTTTCTACCTCTTAAGAGTTCATATGGTGTTTTTCCAAAGATTGCTCTAATCAAAATCCTATTAAGAATGTAAGTTAAGGTTTCTAGGACATTACACCAAACCTTTTGTGGTATGGATTGTTCATTCAACATCTTTCTACTTATCTCTTGTAGAGTAAATTTTTTTTTTCAACCACCCCATTTGATTGTGGAGTGCGTGGAGCCATGAAGTTATGTGTAGTACCATTAGCATCACAATATGCTCCGAACTGCACTTCATTATCAAATTCCCGACCATGATCCGTCCTAATAGAAACTATTGAACAACCTAGTTGATTTTGGACTTTCTTACTAAAGATTTTGAAATGCTCGAAAGCTTCCATTTTATTTTTACGAAATCTTTTCCAAGTGTACCTAGAGTAATCGTCTACTATTACTAGGGTGTAGAGATTTCCTCCGTAACTCCGTACGGTAGGATGGACCGAAAAGATAAATATGAAGAAGTTCTAGGCATCTAAAGGTCGAGACTGGATTCTTAGCTTTGTGACTAGAATGTTCTTGTTTTCCAATTTTACAAGCGTCACAAAAGTGTTTATCAAACTTAAGTTTAGGTAAATTCCTAACTAGATCCTTAGACGCTAAAGATTGTATTAAGTGCATATTTGTGTTACCTAGTATTCTATTCCTTGATGTATAGTTCTTATCTATGGTTGCTAGGCATAGTTTATCTTTCGGCTTGTTACCTATTTTTATCTCATACAAGCCGTTTTTCCTAGTTCCTCTACCTATGACTTTACCGTTCTTAGTAATCTCACTACCCTCTCATCAAATAATACCTTACACTTATTATCACATATTTTACTAATTTTAAGTAAGTTAAATCCTAAGTTATCTACATGTTCAACATTAGTAATAGTAAGAGAGTTACTAGTGATCGTACCTTTGCCAATAACGTTTCCCTTGACTTTACTACCGAATGTATACCTTCGTTGTATGCCTTGTACGATGAGAATAGACTTTGATTTCCCATCATATGATTAGTGCATCCACTATCTTTGACCCATTCATGGGGTCCAAGTCGATTCCCAATCTATCTATCGAATAAGACAAAAATTCAAACATTTGGTCCGAATATCTCACGGGTCCAAAGTTGTTAGTGTTGAACATCCCATGCATTTGTTGCATTTTACTTGGATGTTGAAATGGAACACAAATGTCCCAAGGCACGTAACTACGTTGTTGGAAATTATTCCAAGTTACAGGATAGTTGTTTGGATAACTTTGCCTTCTAATATTACTTATAGGTTGTGGTGTGCTAGACCTTGGTTTAGAAGTACTTGTTCTAGGAGGAGGAATTTTTGGTCTAGTATCGGGTTTTACAAAGCCAAGTCCGGGGGTTGAAAAAGGTTTGTAAAAGCTTTAACTTCATTTTTACTAGCAATGGGTACCTTTACATTATTAACTAATAAATGATTTGGTTTAGGGCTTAAACTATTTTTCAGAATCAAAGATGTCCTGACTGCTTCGACAAACGGTACCACAGTACCAGTAAATTTAGTGGTCCTGTCCACACTTTTAGTAGTGCCGTCTGATGTTGGTTCAGTTTCTGTAGTTTCTGCCGTCTGATGTTGATCAGCTCTTTGTTCTTCTCAAGTTTGTTAACCTTGTCTTTTAGTTCTAAAACTAAAGATAAGGTTAACTGTTTGTGGAGATGTTAGTCGAAGATGATGAAGGTGTGTTCACTGTTTGTGGAGATGTTGTATGTGCATAGAATGCGAGAGGATCATTATTATTTGCTAATCTTTACTTCCTTGCTTCATTAACTTCTGCTTGGTTTTGCTTGAGAAAATCGTAGAGCTGATCAAAGTCAACCTTGTGTAAGTCCTTTATTTGATTGACAATAGTGACATATCGTCCCCATTCTTCTTGAAGGTGTTTAGGAATTTGATGTTACTCTCGATAGTTCTGGGTGTGAGCTTGTTTCTGATCAACTCATTCATGAGTGTCATAAATCTCGAATAGTATGATTCAATTGATTCTCCTAGAGTTGATGTAAACTTTTCCCATTCAATTAGCAGCTTGTTTTCCATGTCTTGTTGTCCAATCTCAGTTCCATGACAAAGCCGTCTAACGCGTTCCCACATATCATAAGCAGTTTCACTGCTATCCATGGCAGCAAAGATGTCATGTGGTAATACTAGTTGGACGATGTATATTTCCATGTCATCTGCTCCGATCTGTTTCTTATCATCTTCAGTGTATTCTGATTCATATTGTTCTCAAAAGTGTGGTAGAACTTGGGGTGTTCCATCAGGATCTTCGGGGTCTTGAACTTGTCGAGGTTTGAAGGGTTCTTCCTTGTCGAGGTTTGAAGGGTTCTTCCTTGATGGATTTGAGCATAAGCTTTCGATTAGGTTTGGTCTTAATGTAACATAACACACAAATTGTCCATTGAAGATACCCACCCTTTTCAAGCATAGGAGGACAGTTTTCATGACCGGCTACATGGATGTCTTGTTGAGTAGCCATTGATGAGTTATGTATGATAAAGTTTGTTTATGATCGTTTCAACGATTAAGGAGTTGTGTTTATTGTAGAGCTCGTTCTCATGGTCGTTTTGACAAGTAATTCGTTGAAAATAGAGTTATGATTCAAAAGTTATGGTTGTTTGAAGTTATGTCACAATTAGTGCACTTTCTCGAAATTCTTGATCTTCCTCTAAAAGTTTGACTTACTCGAAAATTCCTGAGTTCCTCGAAAAATTTTACTTCCTCGAAAAATCAGACTTACTTGATAAATCTTGAGTTCCTCGAAAATTTTGACTTCCGCGAAAAATAAGACTTACTCGATAATCCTGAGTTCCTAGAAAAATTTCGAATTCATCTATAAATCAGAGTTCCTCGAAAAATTTCGACTTCCTCGATAAATCAGAGTTCCTCGATAAATTCGACTTACTCAATAAATCTGAGTTACTCGATAAAATTTTTTGAATTTCTACAAAAACGAAATTAGGCCGAAAGTCGAAGTATTTTATATCTTATACAAGACACAAAATACCGAGTAAACCAATGAATATCGAAAATGTGGCATGTGGGACTTCCTCGATAAATCTGACCTTGCTCGATTTTTTTGTACTTGCTCGGTAAATTAGGAACTTGCTCGATAAAACTTGTACTTACTCGATAAAAGTGTTGTTTGGAAGAAATGACTAAAAAACTAGGTTTTTGACGTTTCGGATTCGTTCTTTTTGTCAAAACTTCTTAAAAACAACAAAAGCTACGAGAAAGTTAACAACTTTTTAAGTTTTAAGCCTAACAATCACAACTTTATGAATAAAAGGAGTGCTTTTTGTACAAAAAACACAACTTTTTCACAAAGTAATGCAAAAACAAGTTTAGAAAGACAAGGACTTCAATAAAAACTATAACTTTAACCTTAAAAACACGTAAAAATCAAAGCTTTTTTATAAAAGGTATACTTTTTATGAATAAAAACACAACATTTTTAAAATTTCAACCAAAAAACGCAACACAAAGCATCCTAAATCATTGTTAGGCGATTGATACCACTTGTAGGACCTTGGATATAACAACCTTATCACTCTACAAGGAAGAAGATGGCGGGGCGTTGGGAACAAGAAAGAAAGAAAGAAAGATATTTATTCAAACATGTAAACCAAACATACACTTTCCTACTCTCTAACCTTATCCCCTAAGTCACACACCTTAATTGAGAGGTCTTGGCTTCCTTTTATAGAGAAGGAAGCCTTACATGGTTTATGGTTCTAGGCAATGTGGGATAGGTGTAGTTTATAGGATAAAACATACTAAGTTACGGTTTTACAACGTACTTAAACTGTTAAAATACATATAAGATAA
This sequence comes from Chrysanthemum seticuspe, assembly GCA_019973895.1. NCBI lineage: Eukaryota > Viridiplantae > Streptophyta > Magnoliopsida > Asterales > Asteraceae > Chrysanthemum > Chrysanthemum seticuspe. The sequence continues at coordinate 349,884,752 of BPTQ01000005.1, read as the reverse complement.
ATACAAGTCACGAGTTCCTAAACTAAGAATGACGATCACTTCTTTACGGCTAACAGTATATTTAATGACGATGGGCCCATTATAAAGGATACACTGCATTTAATCATGAACGAAGAACATATGCAACCTTTTGTGCTATTCGGTAGATCTAGTAAAGGGTATAATGGTCACATTAGGAAAAGTACGTATTTTTGGAGTTTAATTTATATATAAATTATTTATTTGGATACATATGTTATTTTTAATGTTTATGAAGGATATATATATGTAATAATGAGTTACTATAGGATATATATGTAATTTTCAAGCTTTGGAGAGATATATATGCAATTGCCCATAAATCTTATGATTATATGCAATATAAAAATTGTTTGACTTTCGAGGTCAAACGAACTAATCCTAGATATATGGTAGATGTGACGGATTTTACCCATTTAGTTATTTATCGGTCGAGCTGGTTGAGGTGACTTAAAAGAACATTCAACCCAAATGCAACAGTTATTTATTTGGTTCTAGTCGACGTGGTTAATGAAGTTTGTTAGAGTCAACCCGGGCTTTTCGACAAGCACTGAAAAAAGGGCTTTTTGAACCATTGTCCAAACCCTCCCGACTCGGCCATTAACTCGATCTCTTAGTATAGAGGCACCGGGATACTTCACGAACAAAACCTTATAATCGCCAAAAAGAGAGTTCTTAATAGGCACTTGTTTCAGCCATATCTTTGAGTAGTTACATACAAGGTGAAGTTTTCAAACTTTTCATCAAGGGCTAGCAAGTTAATCATAACAACCGTCTTTTCCGAATCGTGGTTGTCTTCATTTGCTCCCATCATTCGAACTTGACTTGATTTCGAGAAAAGTCCGGCAACCATTTCAAAGGCCAACTTGCATTGGCAAAACACACTTGCATGGTGGTGTACCAGGTGGGGTGTTCATTAACGACTCCACACAAATTATGTAAAAGTCAAATTGTATGGATTTGCTAAAAGTTGGCGATCCAAAAAAGTGCATGAATCGTGGTGTCTCTAATTATTCATAGGGTATCTAATTTCTCCTGGTTGTGGTTAATGAAAAGTGGCAACATGGGCAGGTCATTGGGTTTAGCAACATGGTACGGGTCCAATTGGTTTGCCAGAAACACCTTTGGTGCAAAATTTCATTAAATCTATCTTATTATACATAATCCGTGTGACACGTACGATAATAAAATACATATTCTTATCAACTAATGTTATTGATTAAACTGTACATTATGTGAAACCTTCAACATCTTTGGACCAGTTTTCTTTAGATAACTTTTTTTATTTTACACATTTGACCTGTGAGATTAAACATATCCAACATTGACTCATTCTTACATAAATGGGTGAATTTTCATGGCTATAAAGAAGACCCTTTGTTTTGCGCTAGTGTAAATTGTGACCACTTGTTTTTTATTAGTAATTAAAAAATTGATGTCACTCTCTAGGGATTTTCTTTTGTTAGATTATTTCGTCTCCGGTCTATGCCATCTTTTTTAACAAATTGACATATTTAAAAATAGCTAAATAATTAATTTTGATGTTATATGACAAGTATATTAGGTGAAAATAGCTGGTCGCAATTTTGTTTTCTAAAAGTGTGTGGTAAGTTAGTTGGAATGAAATTTTAGTGTGTAATAAAAGATGTCAATGTTTAACCTGAGAAAGAGTTTGTAAAGAACGCTCAATTGAAAAGGGAAGCTTGTGATTCTCGGATCCTAAAAGTACCAAAACAACAAGTAAATCATCCAAATCTGTTTTAAAATTGTCATCAAATTAAGCTCTCACTTGAATATGAAATGTCAATTGGTGATGTATTGAATATTCTCTCCTGCCTTAATTGCTTTTCAATTTCTTATTCACAACCTCTCATTTTATCAAACTTAATACCTGACCTTGAGATGGTAATATGAGATTTCGATTTTGCCATCATCACTTATCTACCAAAGGTTACAAACCAAATTTGTATGTCCTTTTTTTTTTAAAATTTCTTTTGCAGATAATGATATTTGGTTGTCCAGTACCAACCCATGATATATCATATACGAACTTTATTTGTTCTCCATGCATGTCGCGTTTTCTTTGTATAAGGTACTTGTAGGTTGTTGACACAAATGGTTTAAAGAACACAGTTACATGTCTCGGCTTTTGTAGTATATTTGCTTCTTTTCTTTGCTACTGGAATTTCCTAAGTATATTGAGCATACATATAAAGGGTTGGCATGTTCTATATTTCTTCAGTTCTTTTAGACTTTTTTTGGCACAAGGTATCATTAATGGTTTTTGAAATTTATTTTTGGTAACATTTAAAATTTTATTCTCCAATTAGAAGAAAGTACTCATATACCATTTTGTCAATACAGTTTGGATTATGTGGGTCGTCGTTGATTAGCAAAAGGTATCATTAATGGTTTTTGAAATTTATTTTTTGGCACAAGGTATCAATACAGTTTGGTTTTTGAAATTTATGCGAAGGTCGTCGTTGATTAGCAAAAAAAAAAAGAAAAAAAGAAAAAAAGAAGAACATGCCCGTATTATTCCCGGTTTAAAATGTTATACTCCAATTAGATGAAAGTACTCATATGTGGGTAGGTATGGGAGGTTGTTGTCGATAAAAGAGAACAAAAAAGGTTGGGGCTCAAATGCCTCAGGAACAGCCGTCTCGTGGTATTGATATAGGTAAAGGGGCTAAATTTAAGCCTTCTAAGCCTAAGCAGGTGTATGTAGCTGTGTAAAAGAAGCCTGATGCTAATAAGGAGAAAATTAATAATGAGGCAAGTACGAGTGAAACGATAGTTGCTACATCAAACCCATTTTATGCTCTTGCTATGGATGATATTGATGAGAATGGTATTCCTTGTCCTACTCCTATTGTTGAGAAAATTAGGAAGCTTGAAAACCTAATTATTGATGAAAAAGCTGCTCTTGTGGATGATAATGGTCATCCTCTAAAAAAGGTTGATTATCCGGGTAGTACAAAGGAAGCTAAGGTGGATGGGTCTAAAAAGACTGTTCACAAGAGCAGCTTGTGAGTGACTTGAATGAGAAGGAGCATGTTGCGGCTTCAAAGCCTAGTTCTTCTTCTGCGTATACTAAGGTGGGTAACCCATTGTCTAAGGTAGGGGAAGTGGTTGTTTTGGACAGTGATGATGAGGAGGTGCTTCCACCAGATAATCCTATGGCTAATTTTCTCGCTTCGACATGCGGTGGGCACGAGCTTGAAGATTACTATGATGACTATGCGGATCAGGTCTACGATTTACCAGGACAATTGGATGCTTTTTATGACATGTATGATATCAAGCTTCAAGGTCGAGGTAGGTAGTGATTTTGTTTTGGTAGGTGTCTTATGTAACTGAATGAGGAGTGGTTTGTTTTATTGTTTAAATGATAGGAAGTGTTATGTTATGTAAGTTTTTTTGCCTATGTAACGGGCTGAGATATGGGACTTCACCCATATCCTTTGTATTTAAACGTTTTTTTTTAGTAATACATTTACCGGGGAAATTCTTTACCCAAAAAAAACATGATACAACAAAGGAAAAGATATGTTCCGGTAATCATAAACCACAGGTGGTTGGTCAAACTACCTATCTTTCTGATGGTCTTATGATTGTGGATACAACACAAAGTTAACCAAAAATGTGATCTAAAAGACATAAAGTCAACATTCCTATGCTCACATGTGGTCTAAACCATTAGTTTGTGCTACATGGATCTTAACGACTGCAGTTGAATATAAAGACACTATCTTGCATTCCAATTGCCCTCAACAACCCCAAATTCAATAGTATGGGCATTTTAACAAACCTAAGAAAATTCATGACCAAAAAAATGTGTTTATTGTTGATCAACAATCATGGTTCTTATGTTTATGCTTGGCTATATATATACCAGCAAAGAAGGCATTGTGTTTGTTAACCGTAATGATGGATTTGAGGATGAAAACCTATAGATTAAAAGGATATGACATTTTTTTAGGGGAGTGAGTTATTAGTTGTGATTAAGGCCGTTCATAGAGTGTGTTTGAAAAACGAAAATTCATGACCAAGATACCGTTTGACATGGCACTACACCTCACCATTTTGATTGGCTCATGTTGATTTATCATGCCATGTCACATATATCTAGTGTCATACATTGTCTCATATATAAGTAAAGTAAAGATATCATATTTTTTTAAAGGTGGCAAAATAGGTGGGTCAGGTCGGGTTTGGGTCATGAGTCTAGATGGGTTTAAGTTTATACGGTCCGGGTCTAGATGGGTCTTCTAGAAACATGATTTTAAATGAGTCGGGTCTGAATGGGTTTTGGTCCGACCGACAAAAAATATTTTTAGATTTTTTTCGAGTAAAAGATGAAAAAAAAATTAAAAATAAGATAAAAAATTAACCCGTTAAACCCGCTTAGACCCGTCAGTTACTTTGTTAAAGGATTAGTGTCTGAAATTTCAAGAAGGAAGAAATATTTGAGTGTAAAAGAGAAAGGGATGAACATGTGTTTGTTTCTTCATGCCTATGTGGTTGTAGATTTTTTTTTTTATTTATTATTATTTTTTTTTAATACGTAAAAAGACAAATATACAACAGTCAATGCAAGTCAAATTGACAGCCTTTGTATCATAGTCAACTCTTCAACAATCTCTGTAAGTTTAAAAAAGATAGGGAAAATGTGTTTACGGGTCTTCTTGACCCGGCTCATGCTCAAGATGACCTGTTTTGACTTGTTCTTTTTTTTCACCAGGTCATCTTTCACTTAAATGTTTATTTTGGTTTAATATTTCTTCAGATACGAACACGAACAGGTAATTTACCTCCTTATTTCTTAATTGCAGGTTTGATTAAAAGTACTGGAGTACGAAGAGATGGGCGTATAGACGACAGGTAATTTTGGATCAATTATGTCACCTCACTTTCTGTTCAATTAGCAATCCCGCTTGTGTATCCCAGAATGATAAGTGTTCATGATATTGACTCAAAGGTATAGAATAATCTCACTTAACAAAATGTCTGAATATTCAATTTCTACATCTTACATGTTTTTTTTGGCATGTTTCATCTGTGGCTACAGGATACCGATGGATCCGTTATTCCCCCTCCTATACCACTCTCTAGTGAACATGTGAGCGATGACGGGATCTATCTTCTTGAAAACGGAGAGGACTGCTTAATTTATGTTGGAGGCTCTGTAGATCCTGATATAACACAAAAACTGTTTGGCGTTTCTGCTTTTAGTGATATCCCCAGTCAGGTACACTTGATATTCGTATTTCTTGACTTGTATCATTATAGTGGAAAATGGCGGGTTAGTAATACTCTGTCGGCAGCTTTCGACCTGTTTGAGCCATTTGACCTGTTCTGATTTTGCATGCTTTTAAAGATGGCAAAACTGATTTTGCCTGTTCTGATTGACCCATATATATGTAAATGGGTCGAAGTTGGCATCTGTATATACTTGCTCATTGATGTTTGCTAGAGTAACACTTTTAGAAGGTCTACTGATTCATCAATCATCTGTTTAACTCAAACTTTTCAATACAGTTGGTACTGAAGCAATAAGAAAACCCCTTGTCAAAGAAGCTAAACGAGGTTGTAAATGAGATACGAAGCCAAAGATGTAACTACCTACGGTATGTAATGTCTCTGGTATATAATCTTATCAGTCGGATTAGTTTATCTGTATATGAGAATGTTTGTGTTGACAAGTAATCCCTTTTTTAATCTCGTTATGGCAGGCTAAAATTATGCAAGAAAGGAGAACCATCAGGTGAGTTTATAATATAATACATCTAGTAGTTCTGTCTTCGTATTTTAATTGTAAGATTTAAGTTGATTCTTTTTTTGATAAAAAATCTTTCAATACATAAAGGCCATAGGTAATTTAGCTCAGGAACTTACATAGAAACTGTAAATATTGCGTTGTTTCTGAGTGTTTGTAAAGTAGCTAAAAGTACCATTTTATAGTTTCTGATATTAGTTTCAATTTTCCAGGAATGACATTCTTCTCGTATATGGTGGAAGACAAGTCTCCAAATAGTCCTTCATACGTTGAGTTATTAGTACACGTCCATAGACAAATTCAAAACAAAATGGGTTGATGTTGTTTAACAAACACTACTTCAGTTAAGTTTATGGGTTTGTGGTTAGAATTTACATAGAGAAACAATTGGGTTCGAGCCTAAAGAAGCGAAGCTTGAATCTTAGCAAAAACGTGGGGATAGTCATCATTGGGTTTCATCTATTCTTGGTGAAAACTCGAGTAAAGTTTTGTTAGTATTATTTGTGAAAGCTTAGCATAAATTGATAAAAGAAACATCTTTTGGCCTGGTTCATGGTAATTGTTATTTAAAGACTAACAGTGATAGATCTACAATTTTTTTATTTTTTTTATTATTATTATTTTTTTATTATTATTATTTTTTAAATGATAATATTTACATGTAATGGTGCTCTTTAGCTGGGTAAGTTATAATTTATTTCTTATATTTATTGACTGTGTGAGTATGTTTGATTCTAGTTGTAATTTATCGCTAACTAGACTAGTGCATCTGAAATGTGAGGACTCAAATAGTTACAAGCTGACTATGCAAACAATGGTAGTGCTTGATATACATAAAAATGCAAGACTATATAGTATGTTTAAACAAAATCACTAGTTTTGGTACAAAGTTCCTAACCTACTTTGTGTATTACGCTAACGTAATCAATAGGTGAGTGAATTGTGTTTGTAACTGAGAACATATAAGAAGTGATAAGCGATCACATCCATTTGTGGCCGGATGCTATTACAATTAGCCTAGCTAGATTAGAGTGGTAGATTATAACGTTTGAGATTAACGAAGGTAAATCAAGATTTACAAAGTGGTTAGAGTGGTAGACTATAAAATTCCGTCACTATACAATTATGTGCCGCCATATCGCAACTAAACTTTTCAAACAAGATGCGCTTAAGGTATAACTTTCATTTTGCTCACTTGTTTACTGAGCTATTAAGCAAAAATACTGTTCTATAATTTCAATGTTAATCGGAGTGACTTGAACACATATATTTAGATATGTTATGTAACATAAATGTCGGTTTTTCAAGTTCATTGATGTGTATGTATATTTTTGTGTAAGTTTAGTGACTCAAATGTCATGTTTCATCACTTTAGTAACCCAAGTGAACAAAATAAAATCTCATAAAATTTTCAGTGACATATTTGTTTGTATCTTTTTACATACTCTATCTTGGAAACACTCTGTGTTCTTTCCTTTCCCCCTATACTTGGTGATGTGAGTTATTTTGCATACTCTTAATTTAGTGTTTACCAAGGGACAAATCCTAGGTGGGGACTAACCTAAAATTTAATATGTCAACCTAAGTTCATGTCTTTTTCATGCATCTTTCTTGTCTTCATGTCTTTCTTATTTATTCACATTTTTTTTGTAATTCACGTTTTTTTTCTCGCTTTTATATGTTTTTTTATATTTTTACATGTTTTAATCTATTTTCGTTCATTTTCATACGTTTTTGTCCATTTTCTAACGTTTTCGCCCGTTTTCATACATGTTTTTACGCTTTCTTACGTTTTCGTCCGTTTTCATATATATTTTCGTCTATTTTCGTCCGTTTTTAAATGTTTTTAGGCGTTTTCATACATTTATGTGTATCACAAATGATATTTTGTGATATTTAGAAGATATTCTGAATATCACAAGTGATATTATGTGATATTCAGAATGTCACAAGTGATTTTTAACTAATGTTTTGTAACATGAAAATAACAAGTGATATTCTGAATATCACTTGTGATATTAGTAATATCACTTATGTTATTCAAAAACATGTGAAACCGTAAGAAAAACGAACGAAAATGTATAAAAGCGTAAAAGCACGTCTGAAAATGGACGAAAACATATGAATAATGGATGAAAATGAAAGAAAACAGACGAAAACGAATGAAAACGTAAGAAAACGGACGAAAACATATAAAAACAGACGGAAACGTATGAAAACGGACGAAAACATATAAAATTATCTTAAAACAGTCGAAAATGTATGAAAACAGAAGAAAACTTATGAAAAAAGCGCGAATTAAAAAAAATGAATTTAAAAAAATAATTAAAAGAAAAGAAAAAAAAACGTTAAAAAAATAAAATAAAAAATAAATAAAAATAAAAAATAAAAAAAGGTGACTAAATAAGAAAGACAAAAAGACAAGAAAAAAATATGGACTTAGGTTGACATATTAAATCTTAGGTTAATACCCACCATTAGATCAAACCAAAATGAATGGTAGAAATTATCCTTTGGTAAACATCAAACTAAGAGTAAGCGAAAGAAAATTTCTTCATATAGCCATGATTTTCAAGGAAAAAAACAGTATAAATTTTCCTATTCAGGAATTTTGCTCTTTTCCCAGTTCCCTCATTCATACGCTCAAGCAATGGCTATTAGGAAATAGGACCCTATACATCATTAACTAAAAGGACCATATATGCATATTACAACCACATATCGTTTGCTAAAGATAGTGAAGATATTGACCCCTAAAGTAAAATACACTTAATGTTAGTCTATCACTTAATATTAGTCTTCGCATAACAAAGACAAATGCTATTTATTGTTGATCCGGACTTTTTATAATAATAAATAAACTCGCGTTGTGGCGGCGGGTATCATGCAATTAAAATTTTTAGCGAGAAATATTTTTCAATTCTATATTTTACGATACAATAAGTTATGGATGACGACAATTTTAGTTTTCATAATTTTAAGCAATAACAAATTAACTCATATAAATTTATAGATTACCCACGCGATGTTCTGGCAATACAGAGATGATAGCTAGTATATTATGGAGGTATGAGGTTAAAGTAGCTAACAATAACCCATAGTCGTAAGTTATTTATAAATAAAAACACCATATCGAATTTTAAAAATCACTTACATCATGTTAAGAAAAATTAATTATCTAAAAACAAACCTTATAAGTCTTTTTTTTTTTTCACTTATTTAAATTATTAATTATGTTTATTATTTTTATCCCACATAGGTAGAAAATACAAGTAAAAGAGTACTTATAAATATAAAGAAAACCTAAATATTCAAGAAATAATATGGTGTAACTTTAAAGAATATGATTATTACTATATAAATTTATTTAATAAATATAAAATAATAGAATTAGCACTTAGCACATTTGTTTTGAAAAAAATATCCGATTTTTATAAAACATAGTTTTTAGTTTTTACGGTAACTTTTATCAATATTTTTTAAAAGATATATATGTTGGTTCTTGAGGCACTCTTACCATTTTAATAATATTTTTAGAACACTATAATTTAGTACATTTTTTAACTCTATTAATTATTTAATAATGTCTTTACATTGAAAATTAAATTACATTTTTTGTTGTTGATAAAAAAGTGTACCGGTACCGGTTAAAAATGTGTACCGAAACGGTGGTACCATTTTTTCCGAGCATAAAAATGTTGTTCATGTTGTTCATAAAAATATGTATCGGTACCGTACCGGACGGGATTCTGGTACCGGTGCCGGTTCCAGTACCCGTTAACTGAAAACGTTTTTTTTTTTTTTTTTTTTTTTTTTTTTTTTTTTTTTTTAATCTAGATTACACAACGCTTCTGTAACCGCAACAAAAAAACAAATGCACACTTACCATATAAGATAAAATAAATTAACATTCAGGCAAATGTTGTACTTATCTTAAACCATTTCTATAAGATCGACAAGCTAGTGAACCATTTACACGTGCTTAGGACTCATATAATTTTTGTTAGAATATTTTTTTTTTTCATGTATAGAGAACAATCCATGTACGTTTTCATTTCAATCATGATGGTGTGTGATTATTAGTATACACATGCATATCTAGAACTTAGATATGCCAGTTAGAATGATGATGAGAGTTGAGATTAAAGAAAAATGGAGAAAAAAACCTCATTTATTAGTTATGCGTGATTATGTGAACAAAAATTTTATGTAAACCATGTTATTTGATTATATATGAATGCACCTAAAAGCCTAAAATGACGTGTTTGGTTGTGGGTCGTATACTTTAGATGCTCTAATTTGCATGCAACAACCACAAGGGTGTTTGGATAAGTATTTACTTGAAAAATATTGACACTTTATATTTCGACACCAATCTCAGTATTATCCCATTTGGTACCGGTACCATTTTGGGTATCCTGGGTTTTTTTTGCTAATAACGTGGTAATGGTACCGTAACTTATACCGGGATCCGGTACTAGTTTGGTACGTCTCCAGTTCGGTGTCGTGTCAAAATGCTCGCCCCTAATTGTATTATTTTGATTATAGCATTTCCAAGTTTTACTAATCGCTTACTAATTCAATTTTTATTTTTTATATTTTATATTTTAGATTCTATCATAATTCCAATCTGAGTCCCAATCCATATTTCAATCTTAATTTGATATATTGGAACTGGGTTACAGTTATTTTACATTGTATGCATAATTGTTAAAAAAAAACTTAGCCATAATATCACAATTACAATTATCTGCCGCTATAAAATTTCGTCACTATGCACGGGTACCTGTGTATACTTCAAGTTTATAAGCAAAAGTGGTATTATATATTCAGCAGGAATTTTACTCGTAAGTCAGTTCCCACATTTTCACGTCGATCAGTGTCTAATCTAATTTTACTCTTGGATGAATGTATTATAAACTGACTTTACGTATTACTGTTGCTTGCTTTGTTCCACTTTTATATTTGTTGCATAACTCTTGGATGAATGTATTATACAGTAAGATCTCAAGTGTAAGTATTATTATAATGATGAACACTTGCACAAATGTTAAAGAAGAAACTAAATATAATATATGATGCTTCAACTATGGCAACTTGAAATATAATCTGACAACCCAACCGGATATAAATAAACTCATAGCCACATACGACCCACCATTGACTAAAAGGACCATATATATGCATATTACAGCCACATAATACATTAATACTCTAGATAAGAGTCGTTTGCTAAGGACATTGACTCCTGGAGTAAAATACATCTCATATTAGTCTATCACCTTTTGTATACATTCTATCTTCTAGTCTTTGCATGACAAGGATGGATGTCAGTTATTGTTGACATGGACTTTTCACAACAATAAATTAATTAGAGGCTATTTTGCTATAGATACTAATGTTAAACTTTTGATTTACAATTCGAAAACCCTTCTTATAGATACTATTATGGATTAATGGTCTCTACTTTAAAACAACAAACATGATTTGCACAAACTTAGTTTTGATTTGTACGTAACATTTTATGCTTTGTATATGTGTTACGTTGTGCGTATTCTCCTTTGTATCTTGTTATGCGTAAATCTAAAGTAACTATGTGCAAATCTAGAGTATATGTGTGTGCAGATTACCTCACACTAAGGTGAATTAGACTTAAACCGGGTAAAACCCTTCATTTCTAGGAGTTTAGTGTGGCCACGGCAGGGATTGTTTGTACCTAGCTAGCTTGTTACATATGATATACTCATAAACTTATATGAGCTCATGGATGAAACATAGGGTATGTTTGGCGCGCAACTAGTAAGAGCTTATGGGGTAAGCTTTTAGTAGAATCTTTCTTTGGCACACAAGCTTATAGAAGCTTTTAAAATCCAAAAGCTATTAAAAAAGCTTCCTAGGAGGAGCTTCTAAAATAAGCTGAGCTGTTGGTTTGGCTAATTACATTAGTACCCTTAGCTTTAACTTTGTATATTTGTATCTTTTGTCCTTCAATGTCTTTTTACACTCATAATCTCCAGCTGCTCAGCTACTTTACGAAACATATCTGAAAGAGCTGTTTGGGACTTTTTAGGGGTGCTTGGGGCTGATTAAGTGCTGTTTAGATAGGTTTAAAAGCTGGGATAAAGCCGGTTCCACACAGTGGTTCAACCGGTGACTGGCCAGGTCGCTCAAAAAACCGGTTTTTAAAACAATGCAAAAGGGTATAAAGATGATGACTTTTGACCATCATTGGTCAAACTTATTCTCACTTGTTAACATGACTTTTTTTTGCCGTATAACCGTTTAATTATTTCTTTATTTGTAACCCATAACACACAAATGGTTCCGTGTTTGTAAATATAATAACATTGATTGCATAAATACAAGAAGATTGATATGATACATGTACTAAATCGCAGGGGCACATGATTTTGCTTAAACAAACAGTATCTAAACCATCGACTTCGTTTTGTCTTTGTTTAAGAGGGCAATGGTTTTTTAACCCGGGTTGAACCGGGAACAGGGCAGGATATGATTGTTGTTTGTTTGTTTATGAACCGGGTGTTCTTTTGTTGACGCGGGTCGACCCATTTTACTAAATCCAGCTGGGTCATACCTTTTGTCTTTTTTTAAGTTTGGGACATGTTTAAGTGTTTTTGGAGCTGATTAAGGGTTGTTTGGTTAGGTTTAAAAGCTTTTTGCAGTATTAGGAATTGAATTTCGATGTTCAAAAGCTACCATGATTTTGCATAAAATTGGTTCCACATAACGGTTCAACCGGCGACTTAGCCGGGTCGATTAAAAACCGGTTTTTAAAATATTGCAAAAGGGTTTAAAGATGACTTTTGACCATCATTGGTCAAACTTTCTGTTTTTGTTTCTTGCGGTATAATAAGTTACTCATGACACGCAAATGGTTTCATGTTAACTTTGATTGCATAAATAAAAGAAGATTGATCTGATATATGTAATAAATTGCATAGACACATGAAAAATATGATTTTGAACCTTCAATTCATCATTTTTTCTTGTATGTTTGGTTCATAGCTAAATTCACAACCTGATAATTAGTGACCCGTAACACGTAAGAGTCCAACCGGTCAAAAGGGTTTTCGGATGAAAAATATGGAGTGGATTCATTGACAAATTTTATTTTGTAATGGTTTTTGTGACATTTGCCCGTTCTTTTATGTTGTCAAATTATATATAATAATACAAAAATACTTTTGTTGATGTCTTGGGAAATATTTTTGTTACAGTATCATCTAGAAAATTGAGTGGGCATATTAGCAATGGGCAATAAAGTTTATAATTTGGTTGAACCTACAAGAGATCTTCGAAATTAAAATCAAGTCCATGGTTAGCTTCTTTATTAATTATGGCAATATATATTGTGAATCTTTGTATGATGTATGTATAATTATCAAGTTTATTTGTTGTTCAGGTGCACGAGTAGACAGTGATAGTATGCGCATATTAGATGCACTCAAGAGAGCGGGTGAGTTTCTAAATGAGAAATCTTTTTATTTAAGTTGTAAGGCTCAACAAGTTATAAAGCTCAATAAGTCAAACCAATTGAAACGAGCTTTTAAAAATGTGTAGTGCTTATAGTCATTCAAAATTACTTAAATATAAACCTATAACGGATTAACACGCAAAAGATTGAAATATATGTGAATTTAATTTGACGAATGTTGATATGATTTTCTGATAATAAGCATCAACAACACCTAATTCACCAAACACCTTTAAAAAAATATAAACTTCAGCTTTTAACTTATAATATAAGTTACAGTTACAACTCCCGCCTCAGCTCCTCCTCCAACTCATTTCGCCAAACATACTCATAACCACATACGACCCTACACACCATTGACTAAAAAGACTATATATATATATATGCCTATTACTCTACATAAGAGTAAGGAGTAAGGAAATTGACTAAATGAAGTAAAATGCACTTCATATTAGTCTATCACTTTTTGTATACATTATATCTTTCTTCTTTGCATAACAACGATGGTTAGAAGGACCTTATATATATGCATATTACGACCACATAATACTCTAGATAAGATTAAGGAGTAAGGACATTGACTACCGAAGTAAAATGCACTTCATATTAGTCTATCACTTTTTGTATACGTTCTATCATTCTAGTCTTTGCATAACAACGATGGATGTCAGTTATTGTTGACCTTGACTTTTCATAATAATAGATAAATGAGAGGCCATTTTTCCTATACTAATGGTAAAATTTCGATTTACAATTCGTAATTCCTTTCTTATAGTTACTATTATGGATTAATGGTCTTAAGTTTGAATAACAAACGTTACTTGCAGAAACTTAAGTTTGATTTGTACATAATATCTTATGCTTTGTATATGTGTTACATTCTGCTTATTCTCCTCGTATCTTGTTATGTGTAAAAAGTAAATATGTGCAAATCTAAAGACTAAAGTATATATGTGTGTGCACATCACCTCACACTAAACCAAACAAGTTGGATGGGTTATAGTAATGACATGTCGTCACTAAAGTATTTGTTTAATAATTAATAAACTTATTTGATAAATTAAAAGTAATGAATGATAAAACTAAATAGCTAATAAACACTTTTAGCGACACACAAGTCGCCGCTAAAAGTATTTATTAAATAAAAAGAAACGATAAAAATTTTTAGTGACGGCAACTAAAAGTGACATGCATCATTTCCAAATCGGTAAGGCTGTTGCCTACGCTTTTCCCAGATTTTCCGCGAACAAATTTCCAGGTTTGTTTTTTCTTTCTTTTTTTTTTTTTTTTTTTTTTTTTTTTTTCAAAAACGTTCTAATCCCATTTGAAAGGTCAAAATTTCAAAAAAACATTGGTTGTCGTCACATTAAAAATGCGAATAAGTTCAACAAAGAAAATGGTTCAAAGTTCACAATACGTCCCTGCTCACTTACGTCTTCTCCATCCTCTTCATCATCTAGAATATCAAGGGGATCGAGTGGTGGATGCACGGTGATATTAATGTTTGCGGCTTGTAACTCATCTAAAATTTTTGCTGTGACAATTTTATGCACCTGACTTTGGGTATACATTCTTTATTGGGATTGGGAGCTTGAAGAACTTGATGCATGCCTCTTCAGTTGGGAGGGAAACAAAAAAATAGCTCTACAACGGAAGTGATATGCGACTTTATTTATGGTCAATACTGTGAAAAATCATATAAATTAAAAAAAAAATGTTATACTTCTATAAGAATTTTAACATCAAAATAGACGAGCTGTTTTAAGCCTTTTTTTCTACTTTCGCCCCAGGATCTGTACAAAGCACATAGTTTCACAGTTGATCACACATTCTGGATCATTTTGATCAAAGCTTTTACTGGAACTGATTTGAAAAAAAAAAATAGAATACTTGTTTACAAAGCAATCAATGTTGTAGTACACAGTTAAAGTATTCTCCATAAGGGACATTAATTTCTCAAGTAAAACAATCTTTGTGGAATAATATGACACCGCCTAAAATTTAATTTCTGAGAATTGGAAAATAATTTATGAGAAAAGGGTAGCTCAAGTCTAAATAGAGACATACGAACCTTCACTTTATAGAAAAAAAAACATGCAAAAGCAAGCAATGGCTTCTTCAAACCTCTTACTTTTATCTCTAGCTCTATTGCTCGTTGCTCTTTCATTTGTACCAAACTTTTCTTCTGCTTATTTGGAGGAAGCAAATGCTCTTCAAAAATGGAAAGCAAGCCTTAAAATCCCAAACAACTCTCAAATTGTATCTTCTTGGACACCCCTTCCAACGAATACTAGTGCACCCGCTTCATGCCTTTCATGGTTTGGAATTGCTTGCAACGCTGATGGGAACATTAACATGTTGAACCTCTCGACGTCTGAGTTAAAAGGTACTCTTCACCAGTTCCCGTTCTCTATTCTAGGCAATCTTACCCATTTTGAGCTTAGTGTAAACAACTTCTTTGGTCCCATCCCACCAGAAATCAGACTCCTGTCCAAACTTGTCTATCTTAATTTTTCAACCAATCAGTTTTCTGGTGTAATCCCACCTACTATTGGTAAACTAACCCAGTTAACCATTTTGCAACTTTACGAAAACAATTTAACTGGTTCAATCCCTTCATCCTTGGGTGATTTGGAGTCTTTGAATATCCTTTATCTGTACAAAAACCAACTCACTGGGCCCATTCATACTGAATTAGGGAATTTGAAGTCTCTCAGTGAATTAGATTTGAGCGAAAATCAAATCAATGGTTCAATCCCTTCATCGTTGGGTGACTTGACGTCTTTGAATTTCCTTAATTTGTGGGGAAATCAACTCTCTGGACCCATTCCAATTGAATTAGGGAATATGAAGTCTCTAACATATTTAGAATTAAGCAATAATCAACTCAATGGTTCAATCCCTTCATCATTGGGTGGCTTGAAGTCTTTGAATATGCTTTATTTGTGGGGAAATCAACTCTCTGGACCCATTCCAATTGAATTTGGGAATATGAAGTCTCTCACTGAATTAGATTTGAGGGAAAATCAACTATCAGGTCAATTGCCTGATGATTTGTGCCAAGGGGGAAAGCTTCAATATTTATCTGTAAGTCATAATCAATTCTCTGGTCCGATACCAAGAGGGCTACAGAATTGCCCCAACTTAATAAGAGCAAGATTTCGATTTAATCAATTTTGTGGAGATATATCAAATAGTTTTGGTGTCTACCCAAGCTTAAATTTCTTAGATGTCAGTCATAATAAATTTCATGGGCAACTATCTCATAAATGGGGTAAATGCAAAAATTTGACTACACTAATGATGGGATATAACAACATCAGCGGTAGCATACCACTGGAGTTTGGGAATTCAATTCAAGTGCTTGATCTTTCTTCTAATCATTTGGTTGGTCAGATTCCAAAGGAGTTTGGGGAGATGAAAAATTTGTTAAATTTAAACTTAAGCCATAACAACCTTTCAGGTGTTATACCTCAAGAGCTTGGATCACTGAATGACGTCCTTACTCTTGACCTATCCAAAAATAGGTTAAATGGGTCATTACAAAGATATATTGGTGATTGGGTACTAATCACTCACATATATCTTAATAATAACAAGCTCAGTGGAAAGATCCCATCGGAGATCGGTAAATTAAGGCAACTCAATGTTCTTGATTTATCTTGGAATTCACTCACAGAAGAGATACCATCAGAAATTGGAAGTTTAAAAAGTCTGCTAATGATGAATCTTTCTCACAATAAGCTATCTGGTTCTATTCCTAATGGTTTCATTAACTTGCCAAGAGGGATTGAAATAGACCTGTCTTACAATGAGCTCACAGGTTCCGTTCCCCCTTATGATGTCTTTCTAAATGTGTCTGGAGAAGTATTACAAGGAAATGATGGTCTGTGTGGAAATGTTACAAGTTTGAAAGTTTGTGAAAGTCAAATAGTAATGAAAAAAAATAATCATTTTCATCATATGCTCATCCTTGTAACTGTGATCCCAATTTTTGCGGTCCTTTTACTTGGTTTATTCATGTGTTGCCTGATTGCTTATCGACGTAGAAAGAGAACTTCTCCACAGATACCATCATGCAAAGAAGGTGGTAAATTTTTCGCAATAACAAGTTTTGATGGACATGCGATGTATGATGAAATCATCAAGGCAACAAATGATTTTGATGATGCATTTTGTATTGGGATGGGAGGATATGGTACTGTGTATAAAGCTGTGTTACCACCCAACAATTTAGTAGCTGTCAAGAAACTTCATTCATCATCTGATAATGACGATCAAGGCTTCCTAAATGAGGTACGAGCATTGACAAACATAAGGCACAGAAACATAGTTAAACTCTTTGGATACTGCTTCCATGCTCGTCACTCATTTTTGATTTACGAATATCTTGAGAAGGGAAGTCTAAAATCACTCTTGAGTAGCGATATCACAGCAAAGGAAATTGATTGGCTGAAAAGGGTGAGAATTGTTAGGGCTGTAGCGAATGGTTTGGCTTATATGCACCATGATTGCACACCACCTATAATTCATAGAGACATTTCTGGAGCTAATATCCTTCTCGATTCTCATTATGAGGCGCATATCTCGGATTTCGGAACAGCGAAGCTTCTAAAGTTGGATTCATCCAATTGGACTGCGGTTGTAGGCACCTATGGCTATATTGCACCAGGTAACTACCAAATATTTTAAAAGTTATATATACTATATGTACTAATTCTCAAGTTTCAGATTTCTCTTTATCATGATCTGATATAACATTTTCTTTTATTCTCATGTTTCCTTCCATGTAGAGCTTGCTTATACGATGGTGGCGACAGAGAAATGCGATGTGTATAGTTTTGGAGTTGTTGCACTAGAAGTGATTATGGGAAAACATCCTGGAGAACTTATATCATCTCTACCAACATTGTCTACTGATGATCTATTGCTAGCCAATGTAGGAGATAGTCGGATTCCGCCACCATCATCTCTAGTTGAGAAACTAGCTCATTCAATTTTGAATGTCTCACGGGCATGTTTGAAATACAACCCGCAGGAAAGGCCAACAATGCGCCAAGTCACAGATTTATTGTCAGTTGATGATCGAGTTTGTATGATGTCTAGTCATAAGTCATAAAGTTTAAGAAACTTTTTATGTTTTTTTTCTTCTCCTGAATTATCATGTAGATCGTTATTAAATAAGAAAATATTTTATATCAATGAAGATTGCTACCTTCCTATACTAGTAATATAGTTACGTGTATATCAGTTAAAAAATTACCAATTAATGGGAAATTTGTATATCAGTTAGAGTTAATTCTTACTCATATCAAGAAATATAGTAAACAGTGAGTGCACACAAAAGGTATTCAAAGATGTCAAATGAATCAACGATGGAAGTCTGTTAACTTGTCAAAAGAGAAGAAAGTTAGCTAACGGAAATTTGTCAAAAAAAAGATGACCTAAGGTACAGTGTAACTAATGTGCTATGTGTTGATGCATAATCTGGCGCGCACTGGATTCAACGACTCTCCTTGGCCGTTAGTCGTTTTCTCGAGCCCTAGTAGACCTGTCAACAAAGAGAACCCGTTAGGAGTGGACCCGAGGCCGTAGCCCCGGGTTCCACCTCCGACGGTCAAGTTAGTATGCGATGTAGCATATCCAAGTTCTTAGGGTTAGAGATAACCTGTCATGTATTTATAAGGCATGGATTATGGTTTAGGCGTAGAGTGGGCCGCTGTCATCCGGGCCTGACCCATTCCTGGCCCACTCCGGACCATACGTCCACAAGCCCCCCAAGTCTAGTATGAGATAGCGCATGGCTATGTTATGCTAGACTTAAGTTCTGATGGCCGCGTAGGTGAAAGTGGAACCCGTATGCTGCATCCTGGGTAAGGGCGTACCTTTTGTACCAGTAGCGACGCAGCATGGTGCGACAGAAGACGTGCTTCTGTAACAGAAGTGCGCGCTGTGCGCGACAAAGAGGTGCGACAGAAGACGTGCTTCTGTAGCAGAAGTGCGCGTTGTGCGCGACAAAGATGTGCGACAGAAGACGTGCTTCTGCGCGCATTACATCCGTCTTTACGACCAACAGAGGACGTCTCCCCTGCGGCAAGGTGGTGCGAATATTTAAATCCGTCTTTGTACCGCTTCCAAATATACCTGCGCGATGCGTACGGAAACAGTAGTAGCATATACCCTGGTAGCCCCCCAAGTTTGATGGTGCTACTCGTGTAGGAGCATTAAACTTATTTAATCTGCGAAAAACACTGAATGCAAAGATTAAAAGTATATGCCGCGAATCGCAGCATATAAAACCTAATGAAGTGAAACAATAAACAGCACATAGCATGAATAATATATTGCGCATAGCATAAATAATATATAGCACATAGCATAAAAGAAAAGTGGCAGTGCGTACCCATCGTGGGATGCGTACCGACAAAATAATTAATTGTGTTTTTGTTTTTTTTTTTAATGTATAAAATAAAAACTCGGATGGATGTACCGTGACCGCGACTAATAGACGCAGATGGATTTATCATAACCGCATAGACTCGAACGTTTGTGGATGATCGCAGATGTTTATACCACGGCCTTTGGTCCAGTGCGCATCATGGCGATTGACTAGCATCGTGGTGTTCGCGCGTACGCGTTCTCTGCGAAGATGTCTGAACGCACGGTCTTACGCGGGTAGATTTATCGCGACTGCGTTGATCGAGTGCGAAAAGGCGTACCAATCGTAAAAACAGTATCTGCACGAATTAATTCGCGGCTAAAAAATAAAATAGCTCCGATCGTATGGGCTTTTTCTTAGGTCCAATCGTGCGGACTAAAATATAAAATAGGTCCGATCGTGCGGAATTTATCATAATCTCATGTAAAGAAATATAGTAATTCGTATACAGTTATTTGTATGATTATTACGTAAATAATGATCTTTTTTATAAGAATATGCAATTTAAAGCAAAGTTTGTGCCGACACGCAAAGCAAAGTCAGTAAACATCTTAAGATGCTTTTAAGATGATGTTATATTCACACGATGGTAGAATGCACATGATATTAATCGAATAGAACTTATTTAATCGAGGCAGAATGCACATGATGGTAGAATGCAAAATTTTACGCATGGCACAATACAAAGTATTTAGAGTTACCGACTTTAGAAATTGATTTCTGCTTTTCGGTAATATGAGAACACGAAACATAGTTTATTCGTGGTCCCACGGATGGCGCCAACTTGTTGATGCATAATCTGGCGCGGACTGGATTCAACGACTCTCCTTGGACGTTAGTCGTCTTCTCGAGCCCTAGTAGACCTGTCAACAAAGAGAACCCGTTAGGAGTGGACCCGAGGCCGTAGCCCCGGGTCCAGCTCCGACGGTCAAGTTAGTATGCGATGTAGCATATCCAAGTTCTTAGGGTTAGAGATAACCTGTCATGTATTTATAAGGCATGGATTAGGGTTTAGGCGTAGAGTGGGCCGCTGTCATCCGGGCCTGACCCATTCCTGGCCCAGTCCGGACCATACGTCCACACTATGGGTTTCAGATAGGGAAAAAGGTGAATAAGGGGTGTCTCTAACTATTCATAGGGTATCTAATTTCTCCTTGTTGTGCTTAATTAGTGAAAACGATAGAGGTGGCAACATGGGCAGGTCGATTGGGTTTAGTAACGGGTCAAAATGTTAACTTATTGGTACAGATCCAATTGGTTTGCCAGAAACACCTTTGGTCCAAAATTTCATTAAATCTTATTAGAAATAATCAGTGTGATAACAAATTAGGTATTCTTATCAACCAATGTTATTGAATAAATTGTACACTATGTGAAACCTCCAACCTCTTTTGACCCGTTTCCTTTAGCTAACTTTTTTATTTTACTCGTTTGACTCATCAGAGATGAAACATATTCCACATTGACTCATTCATACCTAAATGGGTCAGAATTTGCACAAAGATTACGTATAAATAGGATAAAAATTAGATATTAACAAATAAGCATAACTACCTTACGTGACCCACTACTTTTCTACTCTAGGAAATGAAATAATGCATGCATGGGACAATACTAAACTAAAAACATGGTATAAACTTGCTGATTATTTTCTCCACAACCAGTAATGGTCATATGACCACTTCTTCAAGAATTAAAGAAATGGTAGTAGTTCGCACGGTTCTGTCTTTTGGAGACCCGGAACATATCACACACTAATACAAAACTGAAAAATAAAAATCCAACCTACGAATTGATCTAGAAAAGCTTGTTACACATTCACCATGATCGAGCATTCAAACGCACACACAAACAAATAAATATCTGAATACTTTTCAAACAAACATAGAAGAAGATTGATTTGATACATATAAGAAATCGCAGGGGCACATTATTGTGCTTAAACAACACTATCTAAACCGTTGAATTCGTTTTGTCTTTGTTTAAGAGGACAATGTTTTATAACCCAGGTTGAACCGGGAACATGGCTGTTGTTTGCTTGTTTATGAACCGGCGGTTCTTTTGTTGACCTGGGTCGACCCATTTTGATAAATCCAGCTGCGTCATACCTTTCATTTTTTTAATGTTTGGGACCTGTATTTCTGTTGGAAAGTATGGGTTTGGTATTGAATTTCTAATGTTTTAGAGGTGTTTGGAGCTTTTTTAGGGGTGTTTGGGGAATGTTTTGGGTGTTTTTAGAGCAGATTAAGGATTATTTGGTTAGATTTAAAAGCTTTTTGTAGTTGTAGGAATTGAATTTCCATGTTTAGAAGCTGTCATTTTTTTGCTTAAAGCCGGTTCCACACGACGGTTCAACCGGCGACTCGGCTGGGTCGATAAAAAAAACCGGTGCACGGAAATTCAAGAAAATTTCCAAAAAGATTGATACTTTTATAGACAACCCGAACCTCTTGTATTTGCTGTTGCAGTTTGTATTTACAACTATTTCAAGGAAATACATTCCTAATTGTTAAATTTTGGGGTATTAATCTGTGGCAAACATGTCACTCTATCAATCGCTAATGGCTTTCAAGTTATGATCAGTGCAGGGCTATTACAGGGGTTAATCATGGACAAAGCATAAATGGTTTAAAGTTCCAAGACGTTCATTTCTGCTGAAGCCTTTCGTGTTTCTGCTGATGAGTCTTTTATAGCCGTTAGAGGGGTCTTAGTGTATCTTTATCTCCTATTTAATAAGTCCCTTAATCTAGGGTTAGACACACTAGAGTGTGCAGTCATTTTCACACACTCTTCTCTTCTCTTTGATCATTTCACTAATCTTGTCTCTTCTTTGTATTTGTATGATTATTGTCTCATTGACATTAATCTAATCTTGTAACATTTTGGATACTATTGTTGATATAATCTAAGCCGACTATTGAGGCTTAGGTTTGAATAAAAGTTCTTCTATTTACTTGTTGGTGTTGATACTTTCGTACATGGTATCAGAGCTTCAGGCTCATAATCATTATTGATTCTACATCCAAGGGTTTCTTTGTGGAAACTTGGGGACATCTCTTCAGCAACAACTTGGTGGTTTGTGGTTATTGCTATTGGCATAATCACTGGTTATTTCTTATTGTGATTTGTTCTTTCCGCTGCATATTGCTCCGTAAGTCTAAGTCTAATCTCTTCTTCAAACAAACAGTACTTAAGTCCTTGTGGGTGCAAAAGGGTAAACTAACATCTTGATCTGCCACCTCTGAGTGGTATGAATACCTGCTCTGGTTTACCCCAGTTCACAGGCTTGGTGCTTGTTGTTTCTTAATTACAAAGTCTTATTTATTTTCTTTATCTGTCTATCTGCTCTTGTTTTTATATCTGTCTGTCTTATTGTTCATTGTCTTATTATTTGTATTATGGCTATTGGTGATGATAATATTGGTGGTGGTGGTTCTTCCACTGAGAAAAGCTTATCCTTTGGTGATGCTTTATATTTACACCCCAATAACACAAATGGTACTCCCATTATTACTATCAAACTCACTGGAACTGAAAATTACAAAATATGGAATATGGCCATGACCTTTGCCTTAAGGAATCATAATAAGTTAGGGTTTATTGATGGAACTTGCATAAGAGATGACTCAAACCTTAGTCTTGCTAATCAATGGGATACTTGTAACTCTGTTGTTGTTACCTGGATTCTTAACTCTCTCAGTCCTGAACTATTTGCTGGTGCTATCTATGCTAAAACTGCTTATGAAATGTGGAATGATCTTAAAGATACCTATGATAAGGTTGATGGTTCAGCTATCTTTAATTTGCATAAAAATATAAACTCTCTTAGTCAAAGTGGGTCCTCTCTTGCTGATTATTATAACAACCTTAACTCTTTATGGAAACAATTTGATTGTATGATTAGCTTGCCTCCTTGCACTTGTGAGGCTGCAAAACATTTTGAAAAACACAATCAGCTAATCAAGTTAATGCAATTTCTTATGGGTCTTGATGATTCCTATGTTCCCATCAGAAGCAATATTTTAACCAGAGATCCTTTGCCTAATATCAAAACTGCTTTCTCTGTTGTATCTGGAGAAGAATCTCACAGAAATGTTTCATCTGGGAATAGCTCTGCTAAACCCAATGCTACAGCTTTTGCTGCAAAAACTTCTGAACGTGGAAAATTTTTTGATAACAAAAAAGGATTTAACAACAACAATTTTAAAAGTTCTGGTTTTAATGTTGGTAACAGCTCAAACAACAGAGGACCAAACATGAATCTCAAATGTACTAACTGCAAAAAACCTGGTCACACTGTTGATAGATGTTATGATCTGGTTGGTTATCCTGCTGGATATGTCAAAAGGAATTTTAATTCTAAACCCTTCAGCAGTAACAATGTTTCTGCTGACACTAATCTTTCCATTGATAATAGTGCTAGCAACTCTAGCAACTCTCCTGTCTCTTTGTCTAATGAACAGCTCTCCAGACTTATGAGTCTTCTTAATGACAACAATGTGTCTTCTGCTAATGCCAACATGGCAGGTAAAATTTTTTCAGGAACCTTCTTTAATGGCAGTGTTAAGTTTAACATAAACTTCAACAAACTTTTCAACAACAACACAAAAACTTTATCTGGAAACATCAGTCTTGGTTGGATTGTTGACTCTGGTGCAAATCAGCACGTGACTGTATCTGCCAAATTTTTAATTAATGTTGTTGACATTTCAAATCTTGGTCTAACTGTTGGACATCCCAATGGTACTCAGGCCCTAATCACTAAAATTGGTGACTTAAAAGTCAATAAAGACCTAACTCTTTTTGATTTTCTGGTTGTTCCTGAGTACAATGTTAGTCTGCTGTCTGTTCATAAGATTGCTAGAGACAATAAGATGTTTGTTGGGTTTAATGAATCTAATTGCTATATACAGGATTTACATCAAAAAAGGATTATGGGGATTGGTAAACAATACAATGGGTTATATATGTTTGATATTGATTCTATATGTAAGATTGCTTCTAATAACTGCATTTCTGTCTGTCATGTTTCTAGAAATCTCTGGCATCAACGACTTGGTCATCCCTCTGACCAAGTCCTTCATATTCTTAAATCCACCCTTAAACTTGATAGCTCATCTGAATTTGACCATCTTTGCGATACTTGCAACAAACCAGAGAACCATTCCCTCTAAGTGAACATAAATCAACTAAAATTGGTCAACTTGTTCATCTAGATGTATGGGGACCATATAAAGTCACTAGTAGAGATGGTTACAAATATTTTTTAACTATTGTTGATGACTATTCTAGGGCAGTGTGGATTTATATGCTTAAAGGAAAGGATGATGTTTATGTTTCCATTGTTAATTTTACTCATATGCTATCAAATCAATTTGAACACAATGTTAAGACCTTCAGAAGTGATAATGGGACATAATTTGTTAATAATAAACTCCAACACTTCTTTCATGAAAAAGGAATTCTACATCAAACCTCTTGTGTTTATACACCACAACAAAATGGTATTGCAGAAAGGAAACATAGGCATCTCCTTAATGTAGCTAGATCCCTTATGTTTCAGAGGGAATTACCTTTATATCTTTGGCCTGAATGTGTTCTAACTGCTGCCTATGTCATAAACAGGTTACCCTCTTCAGTTCTGTCTGGCAAGTCCCCCTTCTCCCTTGTGTATGGGCATGACCCTTCACTCTCTCTCCTTAGAGTCTTTGGCTGCTTTTGCTATGCCACCATTCTCAACATCTCTGATAAATTTGGTAGTAGGTTTGAGAAAAGTGTCTTTATTGGTTATTCAAATGAAAAAAAAGGTTATAAACTTTTGAGCTTAGAAACAAAAAATATCTTTTATTCCAGAGATGTCAAATTTTATGAAACTGTTTTTCCCTTCAAAATGAAAAATACTTTGTCAAAACCTTTTGTTGAAACGTATGTGCCTAAAGATTTAAACCATAAAAATTTCTTTGACTCACAAACAAGTCCCAATGATGAAGGGAGAGTGACATCCTATGATGATGACACAGTGTTGAGTCATCCATATAGGGATGATGAACCTGTTGCAACGTCTATAGATGACAATACACACCCTGAGGGCACCATATCACATGAATCACATCCTGCTGATGCACCTTCTGATTCTGCTGATACATCATCTGATTCAAATCAGAACTCTGAACAAGAAAGAGGCTTGCCAGCCACCACTGCTAGAAGGTCAACCAGAGTTTCTAAGTTACCCAGTAATCTTAATGACTTCATTGTAGAAGGGAAAGTCAAATATGGTGTTGAAAAGGTTGTTAATTATTCTAATTTAAACAAAGATAATTACTGCTTTGCTTCTTGTCTTAATAAAAGTATTGAACCTACCTGTTATGAAGAAGCTATCCTTGATAGTAATTGGGTTGATGCTATGAACTCTAAAATTGAGGCCTTAAATGAAAATCATGCTTGGGATATAACTGATCTCTCACCTAATAGAACTCCCATTGGTTACAAATGGATCTTTAAAATCAAATATAAAGCCAATGGTGAAGTTGATAGTTACAAGGCTAGATTAGTTGTTAAAGGTTATAATCAAAGGGAAGGAATAGACTATGATGAAACTTTTTTTCCTTTTGTGAAAATGTCTACTGTTAGATGTCTTATTGCTTTAGCTGTGAAAAACAAATGGCCTCTTTTCCAACTTGATGTTAACAGTGCTTTCTTGTATGGAGATCTTGATGAGGATATATATATGACCATCCCTAAGGGGTTCTGTAATGAGAACAATAAAAATAAAGTTTGCAAACTTGTCAAGTCCCTATATGGCCTAAAACAAGCTCCCAGGAAATGGAATGAAAAACTTGTCAGTGTCTTAAAGGAAAATAATTTTGTTCAATCTGTCAATGATCATTCTTTGTTCACCAAAATAGAGAATAACAAGTTTATTGCTCTGCTTGTTTATGTGGATGATATAGTTCTCACTGGAAACTGTATTGATGAGATAAACCTATTCAAAGAGTTTCTAAAATCAAAATTTCATATCAAAGACTTGGGAAATTTAAAATACTTTCTTGGTATTGAGGTTTTAAAAACTGGGAATGACATTTGTCTCTCCCAAAGAAAATACTGTCTTGAACTCCTCAAAGAATTTGGTCTTCTTGGGTGCAAACCTGTGTCCACTCCTATGGAACCCAACTCTGTCCTTCCATACATTCCCACTGCTGATGATCCCTTACTTGTCAACATTACTGGTTATCAGAAGTTATTTGGGAAACTTATCTATCTCACCCATACAAGACCTGACATCTCATACTCAGTTCATTTTGTCTGGCACAATATATGCATTCTCCTTTAAAATCTCATCTAGAATGTGCCCTCAATGTTCTGAGATATCTAAAAGGAGCTCCAGGAAAAGGTCTAAGGTACGATTTCAGCAACTCTGAAAATCATCTTGAAGGATATAGTGATGCAGATTGGGCCAAATGCAAGAAAACCAGAAAATCTTTCACAGGTTATTGTGTTTTCTTTAATGATTGTTTGATCTCATGGAAAAGTAAAAAACAAAATACTCTTTCAAAATCTTCCACAGAAGCAGAGTATAGATCTATGTCTACTGCTGCCTGTGAAATCATATGGATCCAAAAAATCTTAAAAGATCTAAAAGTTGATATCAATCTCCATGTTAATCTTTTTTGTGATAACAAATCTGCTTTACAACTTGCTGTCAATCCTGTTTTCCATGAAAGATCAAAACACTTTGAAATTGATGTTCACTTCATCAGGGAAAAAATTGCAAGAGGTGTTATAAGTGCAAAAAAGATTGGCTCTTCAAACCAAACTGCAGACATACTTACAAAAAACCTCCCTGTTTATCAGCATAAATTTTTGTGTGAAAAATTGATATTGTTTGATATGTTTGCCCATCAGATTAAGGGGGAATGTTAAATTTTGTGGTATTAATCTGTGGCAAACATGTCACTCTATCAATCGCTAATGGCTTTCAAGTTATGATCAGTGCAGGGCTATTACAAGGGTTAATCATGGACAAAGCATAAATGGTTTAAAGTTCCAAGACGTTCATTTTTGCTGAAGCCTTTCTTGTTTCTGCTGATGAGTCTTTTATAGCCGTTAGAGGGGTCTTAGTGTATCTTTATCTCCTATTTAATAAGTCCCTTAATCTAGGGTTAGACACACTTGAGTGTGGAGTCATTTTCTCACACTCTTCTCTTCTCTTTGATCATTTCACTGATCTTGTCTCTTCTTTGTATTTGTATGATTATTGTCTCATTGACATTAATCTAATCTTGTAACATTTTGGATACTATTGTTGATATAATCTAAGCCGACTATTGAGGCTTAGGTTTGAATAAAAGTTCTTTTGTTTACTTGTTGGTGTTGATACTTTCGTACACTAATACAATGCAACACTTTTTCTGTACATCTCATTCAGCAATCTTCCTGCAAACCCAACGGGTTGGGATGACCATGGTCAAAGTAAAGAAAAAAAATAACTCAAAAACGGAACGTGACCGTGACAATAACTTCAAAAAGTCTCCATAATCGCTCATACTACCACTCGAAAATATCTTCATCATTTCCCAAATCTGCAAACATTGCCTAGCCTCAACGGGCCTGAACTTGAGGTTATCCTATACGAATGTACATCTATCCCAAGACCCGAAAACCAGCTCTCCACATCAACTGAGATTCATAGTTTGGATAGGTGGAATGTGATGGGCCTGGGTCTGGGCGTGGCCCGTGGCCAGAGTTTGTACTGTCCCACGGATCAAAGTCCAAGGAAGTCAAATCCTCCTGGCTACAAGTCCTTGAGTGTCTCGTGTTTCTTCTCACTTGTTGCAGACCAATTTCAAGGATTGAACCACCTCTCCCATAAAGGGTCAGTGTGATACTTCGGGCTGCACACACATTGATGCTATTGCTGCTACTTTAGCAATACTGTCTAATGGAACTTCAGGAGATAGTGATGGATCAATAAGCAAGTTTAGACCTTCTGGTGTTGGGAGGTTTTCTTGGCCCGATGGCATTGACATGTCAACGGGTTTTCTTCCTGTTAGGAGCTCGAGTACCACTCCGTAGCTATATACGTCACTCTTTACAAGAAGATGGCCTGTCATTGCTTACTCGGGAGCCACATACCTGAATTCAAATGAAAATAATTTTATGAAAATTTGGACGCGGCGGGTTCCCTACCGGGCCAAGACATTTAATCTCTGACTCATTTACAGAAAAAGAAAAGCGTACCCGAAAGTGCCCATGACACGTGTCGAAATATGTTGGTTTTCTTCATCTAAAGCGAAACGAGCCAGACCAAAATCAGAAACTTTAGGAGTAAAGTCATGTTCCAGCAGAATGTTGCTAGACTTGAAGTCTCTATGTATGACTCTTGGGCTTGAATCTTCATGCAAGTAAGCTAACCCCCGAGCCGCACCCAAAGCTATCTTCAAGCGGGCCCCCCAATCCAGTGGTGCGACTTCCTTATCAATCCCTAATCAACCAAAATTTCACTCCAATTATAAACCATCTTCACTAAAAAAATTAAAGTCAAATACTTGACTTTTGAAAGTCAAACATTTCAATCCCTAGCCAACCGAATTGTCACCAGTAGGCAGATGAGATCGAACTATGTGTTTTTATATCCTATCAATTACTTACTATGTGTCATCCTTTAACTAACTCTGTTTTGTAACTTTTAGTTCCAATTACCCATTTTTTTTAACTTTACTTTTACTTTGCTCTATGGTGAAGTTACTACTATAAAAATGCTATAGGCTGTAGTTTTCTTTTTTTGGTTACAAAATTGTACTCTTTATGTTCTAAATACAAACAATATTAGACCGGAATGATAATGAAGATGACTCGGGCCCACTTCCTATCGTTGATCCACCAACCCCTGATGATTTTGTGACGGATAGTCCCTACCATTGTTTCCGTGACCACGGCTACAACTGCTGAACCGGTCGAACCGATGACCGGTGATGTTACAGCAAGCCGGTTTTGTGGGGATTTATAACGAAGATCGAACCACTGGGTTTCAGCCGACCCGGGTTGGCCGGTTCACTAGGACCATCCAGTTCATACTTTTTTCTTTGGTGAGAGAGTATGAGTGGCGAGGATTATGAGTATCGGTCAAAATGAGTTTAATACTAGTAGTAAGTTAAATATACTGTGGTTAGTTTACATTTTAACTAAGATTATGAGTAAGTGAGCACTAACTAGTGAATGAATATATTTGTGTGCGTTTGGTTAGTTTATGGATTTTGCAAAGGTTTAGGAATTCGTTTATTAAAGTGAAAGAAAAGTAGGGAGATGAAATATTTTATTGATTGAAAATAAATTATTTAATAATTATGTATAAAAGTTAGAAGTCAATAAGTTATTTTTTGTTAAGAAAAAGAAGAGAGATAGACTAAAAATAAGATGGTTTCACTTTATTCTTCAAATCCCACCTATTTGTATTGGTTTTGTTAAAAGCAAATATTTGAGTTTGATGTCCAAATATCAAGATTCAAAATTTAACTAAATATTTACCTTTTTACTTTGAGTCCATAAAGCAAATCCAACACCTTCAAACAAACGCACCTTAAATTAAGGGGTTTCGAAACATGTCTAGATTTCATTTAATTGAGAGAGATGAGTTTTTATTGACCTACCCAATAAGACGGAAACAAGGGTTTGGGCTCACTTGTTAAGCGGAAAAGAAACAATGCTTAAGGTCCGTTTATTTTATAGATGGGTTTGGATTAGGGTTAGGATTAGGGTTAGGATTAGGATTAAGATTTTGTATAGATTGAAAGATAAGAGGTAAGACAAAATATATTAGTTTAATAAATTTTTCTTTTTTTTTAACTATATAAATAAAAATTGAAATTGATTTAATATTTTTTTAATATATTTGAGTATGAAAGATAAGAGAGAAGAGATATATGGGACCCGTGAAAATTCCAAATCCTGTCTATGAGGTTGGCTTTTAAGAAAAGCGTTGTCAGAAGCTTTGATGCCCGAATCTTAAGCCAAAAGTAGCAAAGAATCATTGTTTTTATCTTTGGATTTTTAAAACCCAAAGTAAACCTCTCAAACAAACGGGCCCTTAGTTTTATCGACACCACTTAGCCTATTTCTAGAACTTTGCTTACTGATATTGACATCGAGGGGCTTTATATCCCTACCGTTGTTTTCGTAACCATACGGTCCACCATTACCGTTGGGTGATGATGGCATAGGTGGCGATGGCGGAAGACCTATTAACAACAAAATGATTATGATTATAACAAAGAAAAAATTCATTTTGACTTTCAGGGCCAAACAAATTGATCCTAGAAGTATGGTAGATGTGACAGTATTTGAACCATTTACTTATTTGTGGGTCGAGTTGGTAGATGAGACTTAAAAATCCTGTTTCAACCACTCCACCCGTGAATAATTGTTGAAAAGGCCGATTTCAACCCGAACGTGTTACCATGTTAGTTTTGACCCATTTACATATTAATGAGTTTGGGTTGTATTTTATGCATTCCGGTAAACGGATGAAACAAAAAAATATCTAATAACAGAAATGGGTTAAATGGATAGTATAGTGTATTAGATTCAACCCGTCCATTTCTACCAGTACTAAAAAAAGGCTCGTTTTAAACTGTTGCCCAAACCCAAACCGACCCGGCCATATCTCGATCTCTTAGTATAGAGGTACCTGGATACCTCACGAACAAAACTTCATAATCGCCGAAAAGAGAGTACTTTAATAGGCACTTGTTTCAGCCATAATCTTTGAGAAGTTACATACGTGGTGAAGTTTTCAAATTTTCACCAAGTGGTACCAAGTTGATCATGACAACCGTCTTTTCTGAATCTTTGTTGTCTTCATTTGCTCCCATGATTCGAACTTGACTTTTTTCATGAAGAGTCCGGCAGCCATTTCAAAGGCCAGCTGTACAATCTTCAAATTATGTATATTCAAATTGTATGGATTACCAAAAGTTAACCATCACTTAAAGAAGGGCTGCTAATGGAAAGTCCACTTAACATTCACCATTTTTAGTATTTATTCCCTTTACTTTTTAAAGTTGATTAAGTTCCTTAACTCTTTTTTTTTTCTTGTAGTGTAAAGTTGCGAAAAATTGAACCAAAAAGTCATGTAATCCACTAAATCATGCAAATTTAAAGGTTAACCTCCATGGCTCCATATCGTTGAATGTTTAGTGGTTTTACCATTACTAAGCCATAAGCAGAATAGTGCCTGGATATGGTTACGTTGTTTGATGAGTTTATATACCTTCATTGGGAGGTGGGAGGTGGTAATGCTCTGGGAACTTTGGTAAAGATCGAGAAGGAGAAACTTTAGGTGGTAAAACCGGCACTTGAAAACATAATGATGGTTAAGCTTTAAGAAGGAAGTAACAATGAAAAGTTACTAGTACTTTCTTCAGTTTCTTGTAGTTTCTACGGATGGAGACGCTGTAGGCGGACAAATTGTAGGTGAAAGAGAATTTTCAAATGGAAGCATTTTTTAACCTGTCAATCACTAGATATGCATAAGAGATAAGAGTTGAGAAATTAAAGATAGAATAAACAAATGCATTCCTTTAAAAGAAATTTGTAGTCTTTCGCATGGAAAATTGGAAGAAAAGAAAAATTATATCGTTCTTTCACTTCATTTCTAGTTTGGTCAATAGACATAAAAACCGTTACTAGAAGCATTGTAACTTTTAAAAGAGATTATTATGGGTATCATAATGTTTTTGAAGTCGATGTTTTTATAATGTGAAAAATCAAAACAAACCAAGATTATAAACTTTGGAAGTAATGGTATCTTTGGAAGTGGTGGTTTCTTCGAATGTCGCGAATTTGTGTGTGGCCGAGTCTGCTCTCTTTTTTCTTTTCCCTTTTCATACACACGTAAATTTAAACCAAGTCTAAAACTTAAGGGGAAAAAACAGGGTGGTTCGGGTAAAGTGTCAAAACTAGTCTAGTGAGGATGACCAGACACACTTTTTGTCTATAAATAATCAGAGTATCAAATAAGATTACAAAAGATTATATAATTCGAATAATAAGGTTCTAATTACTTAATAACTTGATTTAGGATATTTTGCCTTAATATACACACCTTTGGTGACTTTGAACCTTTTTTATCCATTTGACCAGTTTTCTAACATCTTTTACTCGTTTGACCTGTTACAATACAACTTAACCTAATTCGACCCATTCTTGGGTAAATGGGTTGAAATTAGTCACTCACGCAGTCACGCACCTGCAACGAAAGCAATTTCTAGCATTCGTGCAAGCTCTAACTTTCCATACTTGGTGTAACCTGGTATTTTGCGCTCTTCCGCAATATCCCTTAGCTCACTTAATGTGAAAAAGCTATATAGCAAACAAAATAATTCATCAATGGATTCACACTCTACTACTTCCAAAAAAATACTTTAGCAACTATATATTCGATAACCGATTGAAAATTTTACAGTAACAGATTAGCTATAGTGAGTGTGTAACTCTCTCGCACAAATTTAACCTAAAAAATTCACTTAGGTTTTCAATAGATTCAGTATGAACTATGTTCCTACTTAATGAACATGCCCCCATGGTTTGCTTTACAAAGTGATACCATTTACCGAGCCTAGAGAACCTTCATAGACTTGCAAAATGTTGGCGCTATACAATGTTCAATTAATGCCCATCACACTTACAAAATTAACAGACATTAGCTCCTTCTTAAGCCATACCAACAGTTTCATACTTTCATCATATTCACAAACACAAAAATATATCAATATTAGACAAACACATAAAATAACAAAACGAAGTTGTAAAACTTATTTTTTAATCAAGCCTATAGATGAACGTGAACCGGTGAATCCACTAATTCGAAGTCAAACTAAAACCGCTTCAACACATTCAAAAACTTCTAAAAGTATTGTCACTGAGTCTCACAGACAGTGAAAGTAACATATTATTCTGAATTGACCAAATGATTTGTGTTTGTGATTGGATTTGGCAGGAAGGTGAAATGAAAACTACACAGGTCGTGAAACTTGGAGGTGTCACTAAATTTTCCAAAAAAATCGCCTAAGATATTGAACTTTCATTTTCTTCATTTGGGTTACCACCTATATGAATAATATTGTTCTATAATTTTTCAGAGTGACTTGAACGCTTATTTTTTTTATAAGTTATGTAACATAAATATCGCGTTTTTCAAGTTCGGTGATGCGTATGCATATTTTTGTAAGTTTAGTGACTCAAATGTCATGTTTTATAACTTTAGTTAATTCAAGGGAACAAAATGAAATTTCATTTTTTAAGAAAGTTTAGTGACATCTTTATCTATTAAGCCTTAATGTATCTTTTTAGCTTCTATAATGTAGAACCAATATTATCCAAAGATTCAATGAACCAATTCTAGCGACTTATTTTTTCATCAAAAAAAAAAAAAAAAAAAAAAAAAAAAAAAAAACCCCACTTTCCACCTCTTTTTAATAAATAAAATATATCGCAAACCGTAAATCGTCAAGTGAAAAAAAATACACTATCGCGACAAGTATTTTTTATCTTTGAGTAAACGGGCACTTCGATATACTTTCGAGGAACTTGTTTTTCTATTTTTTTCAGTTACGTCTCAAAAAATCACATGTGATTTGTATCACAAATAACATATGATTTCATAAATCACATGTGATTTGTGATACAAATCAAATGTGATTTTTCTAGACGTAACGGAAAAAGAAAATTGAAAAAAAAGTTCGTCAAAAATATATAGAAGTGTTCTTCTATAGAAAGATGATTTAATTCTTGTCGCGATAGTATCATTCGTTTTGGGCAACGATTAACGGTTTGCGGGATATATTAATTTTTTTTTTTTTTTTTTTTTTTTTTTTTTTTTTTTTTATGGCAAAAGTGAATTGATTGGTTCCATGAATCTTTAAAGAATCTATACTATACAATAAAACACACTTTTTTTCAGACTCCTAATTAATTTTTTCTATAAATAACTCTTCACCCTAGAGCTGACACGTGGCAAAGACAGATACTAATATTTCAACCCTATAAAAAAACAGATCATTCGATTTTTGAAAAGCATTGATATCACGGAAAATGGTTATTACCTCAGTCTGTTTATTTAGCTTTTAAAACCATAATCATGCATTCAATAGTATATCTTCTAATTGAAACGTAAATAATGAGGATCATTACCAGTTTCCTGAAATAAAGGATGTGCATTATCTTGATGTGAAAAAGACGATGTAAATAAATCTATTGTGATTATTGTAACTTTCCTAAAATAAGTTGGTCAACTAAATAGTCGATTGTGATTAGCAACTTTCCTCAAACAAGTTATATAAGCGCGTATATAAGTTTGTTAAGTTTTTAATCGTGTCCGCGTTTGATTTTTGAAAAGCCGATATCACGGAAATCAGTTAGCCTCTTATATGATTTCTTCTTCAAACCATGTGTAAATCTTTCCCGAAATAAGAAATCTGATTACTACCTCAAATCGAGTCCATGAAAACAATATGATTTAAGATCATTTGAGGATAAAAGATTATTTACATTCAATCTTCACGCTCCATTTTTATTTGATCTAATGGATGAGATTAATTCCAACAATTTAAAAAACCCACTTACATCATTTTTTTTTCAAATATTAATATCTTTCAAACCGTTAATCGTTAAGCGAAAAAACATATATCATTGCGACGAGCATTTAATTATCTTTCTATAAATAGGCACTTTGATATATTTTCAACAAAATTTTTTTTTTTTGTATTTTTCACGTTTTTTTTTTAAGTTTTTTCGTTTTTT
Source organism: Chrysanthemum seticuspe (assembly GCA_019973895.1). Classification (NCBI taxonomy): domain Eukaryota; kingdom Viridiplantae; phylum Streptophyta; class Magnoliopsida; order Asterales; family Asteraceae; genus Chrysanthemum; species Chrysanthemum seticuspe. The sequence continues at coordinate 349,849,226 of BPTQ01000005.1, read as the reverse complement.
TACGTTACTGAAATTTGCATTAAAAAATCATATATGATAAAACACTAATTTGAATATCACATGTGATATTAGTGTAATATCATATATGATATGTAATATCACATGTGATATTAGTGTAATATCACATATGATATTAGTGTAATATCACATATGATATTACATATCATATATGATTTAACACTAATATCACATGTGATATTCAATTTAGTGTTTTATCATATATGATTTTTTTTCATGCAAATTTCAGTAACGTAAAAAAACGAAAAAAACAACGAGAAAACATGAAAAAAACGATTTTTTTTTTTCGAAAGTATATCAAAGTGCCCGTCTATAGAAAGATGATTAAATGCTCGTCGCGATGGTGTAAATATTTTTACTTAACGATTAACGGTTTAAGAGATATTTAAATTATAAAAAATAGGTGAAATAATAAAATGCTTTTAATCTCAGCCATTGATTTCTTTTTAGATGGATGGTGGAGATGAGTCCCTTGGTATGTGAGATAAGTTTGATATGTAAAATAACTCTCATCAAACAATATATAATAATCTTATAATAATCAACACAATAATTATTTTTGAAATTAATGTTTCAAAGTATTCGTTTGAAGCTATTTTAATCTCTGGCACTGAGGATTCAAAGTAATCGAATATCTCAGTCCTCTAAAAAACTTAGATCTCAATTTGTTGAGCATGAGTGATTCTATTATCTTCATCTATTCACAAGGTAATCTAACACATAAGCATTTATTCGATTCTCAATTGCTATATTGGTTGATTATAGTGATATCATGGTTCATTTGTGTGATTTTTAGGCAAAGTTCTTGATCATATTCCTACATGATAGTTTTACGCAAAGTGTTAATTGATCGATTAATGTCGTTCCTATAGATGATAGTTGTACAACAATAATATTTTATAGTCTCATTCTATTCAAATTTGATTCATTAAAGTTACCGTGTTTTGAACATAGTAATTTCTTAAGAGAATTTTTTTTTGAAAGGAAATAATATATTAAAAGCATAACAAAATGATACAAGCAAACGGTATTTCTTTTTTTTAAACAAGACGATTAAAAAGAAGAAACTCGAACAAGAGAAACACACATACAAATGAAACAATACAAAAAACACCCAAACAAACCAACTAAGACCAAAACTAAACCAATACATCAAATATCCCATGGGACCACTAACTCACCAACACCCAAACGCGAACACAATTTGTTAAGAGAATTGATAGTACTGGCTCAATTGATAGTACTTGCTCAAACTGGTATCAAGTCAACCAATTAGAAAGTCATTTGCAATTGGCAATTGTCTTTTAAACTTTGGAATCATTTACGTAGAGAATTTAAGGAAAAATATGGCCAAACAAAGTTTCACCATCGTTCTTTTTCAGTCACTCGAACTTTATATGATCAACCACAAAAATTATTGAAGTTTTAATTGTATTCCATTGTTGTGTAAATGTTTAAAATAAGTGCATTGTTTAGTTGTTTAGAATTTTTGGTCCTGTGTACACCAATATAAAAATCTTCTAGCTTCTCATTGCGTGTAATCTTAAATTGTCTTATTCATAAATATGGTATTATCTTTATCTTGATTTTTTGAAGATCATCATAAAAATCAAGCATAATTTGCTTTTGATTTGTTTAGATTTTTAAGGGATGCTATTAACAAGTGTTAATATTGAGCATATGGTACGTAATTATTGGTGAACTTAAATAGTTGCTTGCTAATTACTTCAATTGCATGCATACATATTAGATATTATGACCATTGATGACCATGGCTGGGCAATTTTTGGTAAAATTTTAGACACAAATTACACTAATTTGGTTATGACAACACATTTGCTTTTTATTTCAACATTTAAGTGGATAATTGGAGTGAGTATCCTTACTCTCGGGTTTACTTACTCTCAGGTATACTATGTGATAAAAATATAATCAGTTTACATTTTACTTTCTCATACCTCACTCCGGTGTAATTAGGCATCATTGTTGTTGTAATTTTGTTATATACAATTAATTTAGTTGACAATAGTTATGGAAGTGAAAGGGTGGTTTAGTGATGTCTACTTAAAAGTAAGTAATAGATACTAATAAAATACTATAAGTAAGTTTTAAAAAATATCACCACCTTTGTTATTGCTAACCTTCTGAAGGGTTTTTTTTTTAATAAAATTTGATTGTTTGACAACTTTTAATAAATTCACTTGGTTGTTATACTTGGTTTGGATTGTTAAAGTTTATAAATGAAAACTCATATAATTTATTATTTCGAACTATGTGTCTTTTTTTTGAAAGTTCAATTATTATTGTTTATAATTTTCTATTTTAGTTTTGTTCACTTGATTCTTTTATATGCTCTAGATAATAGCATCACAGATTCACTCGATTGTTAAAGTATTTTTATACTTGGTGTGAGTGTTGTCACAAGGCAAAAATTAACACCATTTTATATATGAAATATAATATAATCATGTCATGTGCGAAATATTTTTTTGGAATGGTTGAAATCCTATGATTAATCAGAAATCATATCATTAATCAGTCGTTCTTGCAATCTCTTGAAATTATAAAGTTTTTTTTAGATAAAATGGTTTTCTGATTGACAATTACAATCAATTCTATGAATGCATTATACTAATTTTGTCAACGGAACACCTATAAAAACCTTTATTCATGAAATGTAATATCACAATTCATATGCATATTACATCTCTATCGATACTTTGCTTCCTTCTTATCAATAGCCAAATGGCTATTAGGCTTGATAATGGTTTCATCTCGGATCTCAGTGCTGTAAGAGACAATATTATATTACATTGTCGTATCGTTAGGACTTGGATGCAACCGTTGCACAATAAACCCAAAATAATCTATGAAACTCATCATAATGAACGATAGGTATCACATAAATAACTCATCATCTGTTTCCGTTCCAAAAATTATATAATTTTCTCTATATTTATCCACCTATTTGATTATTAATTGTCAACATTTCTGTGTATCTATATTTCTTCAATTTTGTTAGGGAGCCAAGATGCAAGCTACGCTTAGGATGGGTTTGCTCGTGTGTTCAAACAAGAACTGAATAAAGGTGATGCGGTTGTGTTGCGGATATACAGTTTGGGTCAAATTCAATCTTCATATTGAATTGTGTCTAACGCGATAAGACTGAGCTTTAATAGAAGAATCCACATCAGTGAGTGTGTTGATTTCCGAGGATCCGTTCACGGCTTTAACTTCAATCCCTTTAAAGAGATTTTGTAATGTGAAACTAAACCCTTGGGCCAATTTGTTAAATTCGAAGCTTTAAATTTTTGTAGGATGATGTTTAATAGGGTATATGTTTACTTAGATGTCACAGGCCAAGTAATTGAGTCTCTAAAATTGGACAACCGTGATGAAACGGTAAACCATAGGAAAAGAGAATTCTCAAGCTTATCGACCTTGAGTAAGTCCATGAATTTATTTTTTGAAAATATGTAGTTTCTGTCAAACCAAGTGGTAGTTTCATGAAGTTTCTTGGCGATCTAATAACACATTATGCTTTTGGGCCATTAAAAAACCAAAGCTTAGATAATATTATGTTGGAAACTAATCTATACATGGCGTGGGTTGAGCTATTTAAATCTTTTTCGAAATTCATATAAACGAATATCTCATAAACCCCTGAATATATTATCGGATGAGTTAAATATGTGGATTTTGGAGTAGACACTGCATAAGATTTGTAGATAACTTTCAAAATTAGTATGAATATATTATCCAGTGAGTTAAATATGTGGACTTTGTTGAATAGATTATGAAGCTTGAGATGGTAATCCAAGAGAGGCAAACCTTAGAGTGGTTAACATTGACATACCTGCTGAAATGCTCATTAAGGATTCCAGAGACTTTGTTTATTTATTGAATATGCTGGATAATCTTAATGACCACAAATGTTTCACACAAAAAGCCATACTTGCTCCTAGAAACGAGGTTTTAGACACTATAAATGATCAAATGTTGTCAGTTATTACAAGCTAACAAGTCGCTTACTTCAGTTGCAATAGTGTTCGCAAGTCAGAATATGGTACAAGTACAAATGAAGACGTGTACTCTACAGAGTACTTCGTTACTGGTATGAAATTCTATGGTTGCCAAACCACAAATTTAAATTGAAAGTGGGTTTTCCGATCATGTTGTTACGGAACAATGATCAATTCAATGGTGTATGCAACGGAATAAGACTTCGTGGGGATCGGCTTATCGCAAAGATGAAAACATCACCTTATGATAAACATTTGCGATTGAATATTGTAAAGAAACAGTTCCACATGTCCGCTCTTTCGCGATGACAATACAAAAAAGTTAAGGACAATCTCCCTGGCAATCGGTTTGTATTTTCCATGACATATTCTTACACATTGCCAGCTGTATGTTTCTGACCCTCGCATTAGGAGGGAAAAAAGGGTTGGAGATGGTTATTCATGACGAAGATGGAAATCTCACTAATATCACCACCAACATGGTCTACAAAGAAGTGCTACACAACTTATGATCACATCTACATGTACAAGTATTTCGGGTTAGTAGAAATAAAGGATTGAAAATGTTTATTTTCTTTTTTATTTGACTATTGTGTTTCATATAACGTATGTTTCATTATTAAAACTGCATACTTTACATTTGTTTACCCATATGTGGTTCTTTCTAAATTATAACTTCATAATACGCAATGTCACACACTATTTTTTGACGTTTTTTAAAAATACCCGTGAATTTCACGGGTCTTTTAGCTAGTGTTAGATATACAATGAACTTTTCTCCTATCTCGAAAGCATAAATGTTTCTTTCCTTTCCCCTTATAGTTGGGGTGTTCAATATACCATTTTCCTATTAAAAAATATATATAAATTTGTTTTTCACGACTGTTGCTCTTTTCCCCGTTGTCTCATTCACATTCAAGAAGTGGCAATATCATTAATTAAAAGGACCATATATGCATATTACATCCGCATATCGTTTGCTAAAGATATTAACTCCGTAAGTAAAATACACTTAATGTTAGTCTATCTTTTAATATTTGTCTTTGCATAACAACATGCACTTAATGTTAGTCTATTACTTAATATTAGTCGTTGCATAACTTATATAGATGATTTATATGGGTCTTTATTGAACGTGAATAGAATATATATATATATATATATATATATATATATATATATATATATATATAGTGTATAGTTATATACAGAACCAAAAAATTTGCGAGAACGATAATTAATTTCCCTTTTTCATTTTCCACACCATTTTCGCAGGGGTATTTTAGGCATTTTAGATTTATCAAAATTTAATAACCGTATATACTTTCTCCACTAATTATGGGATCACGATATTGTTTCAGTTTTTTTTTTGAAAAACCCTAAAACAGCTCTAGCATTATCAAACAAAATTACCACTTCACAAATCATTTAAAAAAAACGATTCTACAAAAGAATTGTTCAGTAACAATGAATTCATCCATTGGAAACGATGATCAAGGAGAAGGTAATGTTTCAGTCGTTTCCCCCATGCAAACAGAAGCGAATGTTCATTTACAAGCTTCAATAAACGATGAACAGGTTAATGTTAATGAAGATTTGTCTTCAGGTACGAATTGTATGTTAATAAATTTTTAGTAATGTTTTGTTTTTTCATGCTTTATTGTTTCGTATAGATTTAATAGGTTTCTATATAACTAATTTATATAATTTTAGGGTTTTTTATAAAGGTTGTAGATGTATGGTATTTATACGACGAAGATCTAATTACATTTATGTATCGTAGAATGTTATTTTGTTGTTACTTGCATTGCATGTTTAGGTTTGATACATTTTATAGTTGTTTTTTTATGTATGATTCTAATAACGTTTCGGTGTAATATTTGATTGTTTTCATGCACATGTGTATATTGGTGTCATGGGTTTTCAATTTTAATGTATGTTGCTAACTTTTTCATCTATTGCTGTTTTTTTTTTTTATTTTAATGATTACTTTGTGTTTTTTATTTGTTATTCATGTAGTTTTTTCAAAATGTAAGCATTTTACGCATATGCACATATGTAAATAGCTTTGGTTATTATGTGTATTTTTCTTATATCAGTGATTGTATCATATGTCAATTATCAATTATTTGTTTAGTGTACTAATTTTAATAGAATGATTGCATACATATGCACATGTGTGTTTTTAATGTTTCATATCTTAAAGATTATATCGGAGGTTGTGGTGTATTACGTACATACAAACACATTTGATTATCATTAATGCGTGTTATTTTTCTTTATTATGTTTTTGTAGAGTATTCTGATTTAGACGATAGCGAGTCAGATGACGAGTGTATTCCAACACCCAAAGGCCATAAGTATTGGGTTCCAGAGGTACCAGCTGATGAGAAGCCTAGCGAAGGGAACGTGTTTGACACGTTTGATGAGGCTTAAGACATGTACCTTGAATACGCTCTTAAGGCCAGGTTCAATATTAGAAAATCTACACAAAAGCGTAAGAAAGGTGAGGTTACTCATAAATATATAGTTTGTAATAGGGCTGGAAAACCACGAAATACCATAGTCAAAGATACATTGGCCCAGTCATCTCAAACTGTTGATAATCAGAAAGATGGGAGTAATAAACCTAGGCAGAAACGCAATTCCAATTACTCTGTAACGGATTGCAAGGCATGTGTCAGGTTCAGGGCTATTCACGGTACATCGGCTTTTAAGTTATACGAATTTGTTGAAAACCATAACCACCCACTTCTTGATGAAAATAACACTGATCTTTTAAAAGCACGGCGTAAGTTGGACTTTAGTGATAAGCTGTTTATCCATAGGGCTTCACTTTCTAATCTTGGCCCAACTAAAGCTCATCGTCTAAGGGTGGCATTTATGGGTAGCTATCAAAAGGTTCGTGGAAAGCCATCGGACTGGAAGAACTTTCGTAGGTCTGTTAATAAATACATTGGTCCTAGGGATGCCCAGATGTTAATAGATAAAATGAATGATAGGAAAAAGCATGTGCCTAATTTTTCGTTTGAATACCATACCGTTGATGATGTTTTGTCCCGCATGTTCTGGGCGGACGAGACAATGAAATGCAATTACAATGAATTCGGTGATGTAGTTTCATTCGATGCCACTTATCGCACAAACAGGTAAAGTTTAATTTCTATCCGTAATAGTTTGATTATTGCACCAGGTAACTACCATATATTTTAAAAGTTATATATACTATACGTACTAATTCTCAAGTTTCAGATTTCTCTTAATCATGATCTGATATAACATTTTTATTTATTCTCATGTTTCCTTCCATGTAGAGCTTGCTTATACGATGGTGGCGACAGAGAAATGCGATGTGTATAGTTTTGGAGTTGTTGCACTAGAAGTGATTATGGGAAAACATCCTGGAGAACTTATATCATCTCTACCAACATTGTCTACTGATGATCTATTGCTAGCCAATGTAGGAGATAGTCGGATTCCGCCACCATCATCTCTAGTTGAGAAACTAGCTCATTCAATTTTGAATGTCTCACGGGCATGTTTGAACTACAACCCGCAGGAAAGGCCAACAATGCGCCAAGTCACAGATTTATTGTCAGTTGATGATCGAGTTTGTATGATGTCTAGTCATAAGTCATAAAGTTTAAGAAACTTTTTATGTTTTTTTTCTTCTCCTGAATTATCATGTAGATCGTTATTAAATAAGAAAATATTTTATATCAATGAAGATTGCCACCTTCCTATACTAGTAATATAGTTACGTGTCTATCAGTTAAAAAATTACCAATTAATGGGAAATTTGTATATCAGTTAGAGTTAATTCTTACTCATATCAAGAAATATAGTAAACAGTGAGTGCACACAAAAGGTATTCAAAGACGTCAAATGAATCAACGATGGAAGTCTGTTAATTTGTCAAAAGAGAAGAAAGTTAGCTAACGGAAATTTGTCAAAAAAAGATGACCCAAGGTACAGTGTAACTAATGTGCTGTGGTTTTCAGATAGGGAAAAAGGTGAATAAGGGGTGTCTCTAACTATTCATAGGGTATCTAATTTCTCCTTGTTGTGCTTAATTAGTGAAAACGATAGAGGTGGGAATATGGGCAGGACAATTGGGTCTAGTAACGGGTCAAAACGTTTAACTTCTTGGTACAGATCCAATTGGTTTGCCAGAAACACCTTTGGTCCAAAATTTCATTAAAATTTCACAGAAATAATCAGTGTGATAACAAATTAGGTATTCTTATTGAATAAATTGTACACTATGTGAAACCTTCAACCCCTTTTGACCCGTTTCCTTTAGCTTACTTTTTTTATTTTACTCGTTTGACGAGTCAGAGATGAAACATATCCCACATTGACTCGTTCATACTTAAATGGGTCAGAATTTCCACAAAGATTACATATAAATAGGATAAAAATAAGCATAACTACCTTACGTGACCCACTACTTTTCTACTCTAGGAAATGAAATCATGATTATTTTCTCCACTACTAGTAATGGTCATATGACCACTTCTTCAAGAATAAAAGAAATGGTAGTAGTTCGTGCGGTTCTGTCTTTTGGAGACCCGGAACGTATCACACACTAATAAAAAACTGAAAAATAAAAATCCAACCTACGAATTGATCTAGGAAAGCTTGTTACACATTCACCATGATCGAGCATTCAAACGCACACACAAACAAATATTTATCTGAATACCTTTCAAACAAACATAGAATAAGATTGATCTGATACATATACTAAATCGCAGAAGCACATGATTGTGCTTAAACAAACACTATCTAAACCGTTGAATTGATTTTGTCTTTGTTTAAGATGGCAATGTTTTATAACCCAGGTTGAACCGGAACATGGCTGTTGTTTGCTTGTTTATGAACCGGCGGTTCTTTTGTTGACCCGGGTCGACCCATTTTGCTAAATCCAGCTGCGTCATACCTTTCATTTTTTTAATGTTTGGGACCTGTATTTCTGTTGGAAAGTATGGGTTTGGTATTGAGTTTCTAATGTTTTAGAGGTGTTTGGAGCTTTTTTTAGGGGTGTTTGGGTATGTTTAGGGTGTTTTTAGAGCAGATTAAGGATTGTTTGGTTAGATTTAAAAGCTTTTTGTATTAGGAATTGAATTTCCATGTTTAGAAGCTGTCATTTTTTTGCTTAAAGCCGGTTCCACACGACAGTTCAACCGGCAACTCGGCTGTGTCGATAAAAAAAACCGGTGCACGGAAATTCAAGAAAATTTACAAAAAGATTGATACTTTTATAGACAACCCGAACCTCTTGTATTTGCTGTTGCAGTTTGTATTTACAACTATACCAAGGAAATACATTCCCAATACAATGCAACACTTTTTCTGTACATCTCATTCAGCAGTTTTCCCGCAAACCCGACGGTTGGGATGACCATGGTCAAAGTAAAGAAAAAAAAACTCAAAAAGGAACATGACCGTGACAATAACTTCAAAAAGTCTCCATAATCGCTCATACTACCACTCGAAAATATCTTCATCTTTTCCCAAATCTGCAAACATCTCCTAGCCTCAATGGGCCTGAACTTGAGGTTATCCTATACGAATGTACATCTAGCCCAAGACCCGAAAACCAGCTCTCCACATCAACTGAGATTCAGAGTTTGTACTGTCCCACGGATCAAAGTCCAAAGAAGTCAAATCCTCCTGGCTACAAGTCCTTGAGTGGTCTCGTGTTTCTTCTCACTTGTTGCAGACCAATTTCAAGGCTTGAACCACCTCTCCCATAAAGGGTCAGTGTGATACTTCGGGCTGCACGCCTGCACACACATTGATACTATTGCTGCTACTTTAGCAACACTGTCTAATGGAACTTCAGGGGATAGTGATGGATCAATAAGAAAGTTTAGACCTTCTGGTATTGGGAGGAGGGGACGGGCCCATGCGACAAGGTTTTCTTGGCCCGATGGCATTGACATGTCAACGGGTTTTCTTCCTGTTAGGAGCTCAAGGAGTACCACTCCGTAGCTATAAACGTCACTCTTTACAAGAAGATGGCCTGTCATTGCATTCTCGGGAGCCACATACCTGAATTCAAATGAAAAGAAGTTTAAGAAAATTTGGACTCGGCGGGTTCCCTGATGGGCCAAGACATATAATATGACTCATTTACAGAGAAAGAAAAGCGTACCCAAAAGTGCCCATGACACGTGACGAAATATGTTGGTTTTCTTCATCTAAAGCCGAACGAGCCAGACCAAAATCAGAAACTTTAGGAGTAAAGTCATGTTCCAGCAGAATGTTGCTAGACTTGAAGTCTCTATGTATGACTCTTGGGCTTGAATCTTCATGCAAGTAAGCTAACCCCCGAGCCGCACCCAAAGCTATCTTCAAGCGGGCCCCCCAATCAAGTGGTGCAACTTCCTTATCAATCCCTAATTAACAAAAATTTCACTCCAACTATAAACCATCTTTATTAAAAAAAAATAAAAAATAAAGTCAAATACTTGACTTTTGAAAGTCGAACATTTCAATCCCTATCCAACCGAATTGTCACCAGTAGGCAGATGAGTTCGAAGATTTTATATGTCATCCTTTAACTAACTCTGTTTTGTAACTTGTAGTCCCTAGCTCTATGGTGAAGTTACTACTATAAAAATGCTAAAGGTTGTAGTTTTCTTTTTTTGGTTACAAAATTGTACTCTTTATGTTCTAAATACAACAATATTAGACCGGAATGATAATGAAGATGACTCGGCCCACTTCCTGTCGTTGATCCACCAACCCCTGATGATTTTGTGACGGATAATAAAGTAGCAATAGAACGCAAACAGCAACAGAGACACCGAGGGGCTTGGCGTCCCTACCATTGTTTCCGTGACCACGACTACAACTGCTGAACCGGTCGAACCGATGACCGGTGATGTTACAGCAAGCCGGTTTTGTGGGGATTTATAACCAAGATCGAACCACTAGTTCAGCCGACCCGGGTTGGCCGGTTCACTAGGAGCATTCAGTTCGTACTTTTTTCTTTGTTGAGAGAGTATGAGTGGCGAGGGTTATGATGAGTAGAAAGTTAAATATACTGTGGTCAAAGTGAGTTGAATATATTTGTTTTCTAAAGCTGAACACAGTGGTAACCTGGGTCGACCCTGCCACATCAGCTTTATTTCTCTGATGACCTGACGACAACCTAGCTAGTTGCCACAACGGTGATCTGAGATTTTTTTTTTCTTTTTTTTAGAAATATATTTGAGTTAGTATTTATAGGATGTAAAATTGGTAAAGTTTTTTTTTTTTTTTTTTTTTTTTAATATGAAAAGGTAACAAAAATTGGATTTTTGTGTGCATTCAACTAGGTTGTCCAAATGGCCACAACCAACCGATCATCACCTAGTACCCACAATGGGTACAACCGAGCAAAATGGTCGGTTGACCTCTCCCCCAACCGAACCATTGTGTTCAGCCTAAGGGTGCGTTTGGTTAGTTTTGAAAAGTAGGGAGATGAAATATTTGATTGATTGCAAATAAATTATTTAATAATTATACTATATATTTAAACATGAGAAATGATGTTTGGATTCTACAGTTTGTCGGTGAGAGATTTTACGGCTGCGATATACAAGTTGCATGCTTTTTCATGCGTTTAACGGTGGGGATTTTGTAAATTCACTGTTTATGTCCACTGTAGCAAACAGTAAGCCCCTTTTGCTTTTATATTTTTTTTCTTTTTTTTTAATTGTTCCCAGATATTAGTGAATACATACATTGTATCAAGCATAAGCAACTTACATCAAATTTCCAGAAGCATCTCAAATCAACACAAAACCATTACCCTCTCTCAAAATATCACACCAAATCCGGTTTGTCCTTCATCTTTCTCTCCCTAAAAACTAAACCAATATGACGGTAGTGTGACGGTGGCTGACCGGATTTTAAGGAGAGAAGATAAAACAAAAAATACAAGATTTGACAATCGCATGGTACCACTACTCCTAGAAGGCTAGAAACAACTATCCATTGTTAAATTTTGTATTTTTTATATGATGTTCTTGGGATATGCTCATTTTCCGGCCACCGGAATCATTTCCGAATCATCCACCAAACTCCTCCGACCACAAGGTACCGTCTATTTATTTAATTTTTTATGAGATTGTGTCTATGTTTGGATTTGATGATACTTTTGTGTTTTAAATTTGTTACTTTCAGGCAAAAGGGGGTTTGCATTAGTTTCAGAATACATGGGTTAAATCAGGTAGGGTATTTTTGTTACTGCTTATCAATTTTGTTTGTCGTTTAATTTAAGTGGAATGTCATTTTTTTCCCGTTGTTAGTGTGCTTTTTTTTGGGGGGATAATGAGGATCAATATATGTTTTTTTTTTAGCATTTTTGTTAGGTTAATTACATAGACACAAGTTGTTTGGTTAAAAATGGTTATTTGAGATGAAATCAGAACTCTTCTTTTACCATCATGTTTAACATATGACTGTTAACTAAATCGACATGCTTTTGATGTGTAATGTTACATATAACTGAAATAAAGGTTTGAAAATTTATGTTCAACTTTGCCTTTCACAAAAAATACCAAACCTTTTGTGTTGTTTAAGCTTTCTGAATGGGTAGTGAAAGACAATCACTAGGTGGTAAGTATTGTTTGTCATAGATCTTGAATAGTTGCTTTCGTCAGTTTTTAACCAATCGTGGCCACTACTAAAATTTGTGTATTCTTTGTTTAGTCAATGATTCAAACTTATATGCATGTCAAGTTGTTATACAAATTTGCATCAGCTACAGCTTTGGGTCAAATTTGTGCCAACAAAGTTTTGAATGATTTGGTACGGTTCTGTGTGTTCTATTTCACCTGGAACCAATCCAGAGTACACTATTTTGATCCTTGGCAGGTAAATTTATGTTTGATTTTAATCATTTATGGGCGACTTTGAGTCTGAATTAGAGTTTGCCTGATCGATTGATTCACTGATGTTATTGGTTTGTCAATGTTTGCAGGAACCACGTTCCTTTTTTGTTCTTTTCACAAGATTATCAGCAATTTTATTCTTCACAAGAAGTTATAAGGTACCCTGATTTTTTTTAATGATTCACAACAGATACAAGTTAAATATATATTTTTTTTGTTAGTGATAAAGTCAAAAAGAAATAGTGGTTTTGGTCGGGTAATGTGTGTAAACGAGTGATTTGAGAATATTTGTTGAAACAAGTGTATGTCAGATGGGTCTTGGTCAGGTCTATCCACCCTTATTCAGCAACTTTTTTTTCTTTCAAAGATAATTGACATAGTGAAATGCGGCCTTTACTTTGCATGTAGGGATGGACTCTATAAGTGGGAAGAGCACCAACTTTTATATAAATGGAGCCGTGGCGGAAAAACAATGTCTATTAGTACCTGCACTGCACCGACAACCACAACTTAGCCGATGCATCGGTAAGCATTTTGCAAGCTTGGATAAACTTTACTATTTTGTTTGCATATTTTGATACTTATGAAAGTATGTGTTTCAAGAAAATGGATGGGTACGAAAAAGTTGAACAAAAGAAACAATAATGGCATTGATTATTACTTATTTTGTCAAATGCGTGTTATTATGCGGCTTTTGTTAGGTTTGTTGTTTAAGCTAATTTATAGAAGAAAATATGTTTCAATAACGTAGATTGCTGTTTATACGACGAAATACAATATTAGGCATAAAAGATGTGTTTTAAATGGTGTTTTAGGTCCAAGATACTTCTTTGAATTGGTGGATGCATTACGTGTAAAAATGACAGATCACGCAATTGGTCACAACCATGAAACTTAGTAGCTGTAGCATGATTACCATTATTGAAAATAGAGTGCTAGCAATAACATGTAGAGAGCAGGCTTCGCCAAAAACTGATCTTCAATTGTTGAAGCAGTTACTTATTTAAGTTACTGTACGTTTATAGACATATATTGAATGGGAGGTTCTGTAGTTAGAGTCCAATTTGATGTGTATAATTAGTTAATTTAGTGGTGTCGATGCACTCCCGCAGCATCGCGCGGGCACCCCCGCTCGTACTAGTTATGTATAAAAGTTAGAAGTCAATAAGTTATTTTTTGTTAAGTTTGAAAAAGAAGAGAGATAGACTAAAAATAAGATGGTTTCACTTGATTCTTCAAATCCCACCTATTTGTATTGGTTTTGATAAAAGCAAATATTTGAGTTTGATGTCCAAATATCAAGATTCAAAATTTAACCAAATATTTACTTTTTTACTTTGAGTCCCTAGAGCAAATCCAACACCTTCAAATAAACGCACCCTAAATTAAGGGGTTTCGAAAAATGTCTAAATTAGTCATTTAACTCAGAGAGATGTACTACACATTTGGGTATTGAGACCCCCTTATGGAAACTTTTTTAAAAAGAAACGGACTGTAAATATTATTGAGACCCGTTTAATAGTTGTAACCCGGTTTAGAAGCAAAAATAAAAAGAAGACCAGTAATTTTTAAAAGGGTTTTTCTAACATGTGCCCCGGGGCACATGTTAAGCACACAAAAAGGACGGCGGGATCTACAAAAAAGGACGTCCGGACCCACAAAAAATACACTTTTCAAATAAAATATGTGGGTCCCGCCGTCTTTTTTGTGTGCTTAATAATGTTACAAAAATCTTTTCAAAAATCCCGTCCATCCTTACAAATATAAAGACCTGTCTCTTCTTGGGAAACCGGTTTGAATCAAGTCAAAGATTATAGACCGAACTTTATGAATCAACCCGGTTTCCATTTCACCAAAAATTTGAACGCCATACTTTTCCCTCCGTTTGTCATATGAAAATTTTGAGCTTATAATAATTTCCCTCTTTTTATTATATGATGTCGTTAATATATGTTATCGCTGTTAAACTCTAATTAGTCTGTTTTAGAAGTTAAGGTTTGGGGTAATCTGAGTTGCCCGCTAGGTGTTTGATGAAAGTTTTAAGAGAATCAATTGCAAAAGTTATTGCCCACCATGTGCTTGATGAAAGTTCTAACTTGATTTTTCTGAGACTTAACTCATTACGCTTGATCATATTTGAGTTGATTTAATAGACCACGGTTAGAAAGTTGGATGGGATAGGTAATTATAACTTGTTTTTGCTTTATTTATTTATTTTTTGCTTTAATTTATTTGGAATTGAAATTTATGTCTTATGTATGTAATGTTATATAATGTGTGGTACTATTTTGTTGCACTTCTAAGCTGACAAGGCTGAAATTGTGTAGTCATTTATGGTTATGGTATGCAAATATTAACTCTTTGCTTTTAATGTGTTTCTAGATGTTAAAAGTGGCCATATATGTTTGTGAAGGCTCTAGATGTTACCCTTCAAGTTCAGGGAGAGGAATCCACATAGGGTATGTGATACTTGTTAGAACTGATCAAAATGTTACTTACATACAAGTTTGGAGATGGTTTGGTCATGAAGCTAGTCGATAAAGATACTGTAGTCGCATACCTTTTTTCTCAGGGAGCTGGCTGATAAAGAATTAAAGATCAATTATTGACATGAACGCCGGGGTTGGTCAACCTACGCCGTATGTCGCTAGTCAATAGAGACTCGCTTTACCTCAGGTTATGTTTCTTAGCATTTTATAATTATGTGTCTTCATGTTTTAAGTTATCGAACTGCTATTCAAATGGCAAGTTTTTTGGACATATTCATTTAATAACTTTTACTTATAATGTTTGCAGATTAAGGATATTGTTTGTGCAACTAAAGGAGCCTGCTATAGATCCTGATCAATGGCTACAACTGCTTAACCGAGAGATTACAACTTCCGCGTAGGTTGTCAATTGTAACTTGTTTTAGCTGTTCTAGCTAAAAGCTTACTCATTTGGTTGGTTCAAGTATTTGATGTTTACAACAATATGTTGCTTAACCAGCGTGTATACTTAATTACTTATTAACGATGTTTTCGGTTTGCTTGAACCCAATATTACATACCTGTGTTACTCAAAATGCATGATTCGTAGGAGCTGTGTTGGATTGCTTTCTGAATACACTTATAGGTGCTGTTTGGGAATTCTTGTTGAAAGTGCTAACATTTTCGATAAGCAATCCAAAACAGCTGAATTTTTTTATTGTTAAAGTAAGAAAAGAGACCGGTTTTGCATCTTGAAACAGGTCTAGATTAGGTTTTTGAGACCTGTTTTTCAAACAACAACCTATCTCCATTTTGTTTTAGAGGCGTGTTTTAATCATCAAACCGGTCTCAAAACTGCAATCGAGACCGGTTTAAAAACCGGTCCTATTTGATTTTCACATGTAGAGCCCCCCTCATACACACCATATCAAAAACTGGTCTTGATTTAATTTAGAACGGGTCTCCAAAGTGCTTTTTGTAGTAGTGTAGCATTCATGCAAGCTCTAACTTTAGATACTTGGTGTAACCTCGTATTTTCCGCTCTTTCGTAATCTCTTAGCTCACTTGTAAAATAATACATTCACAACATATTTGAAATACAACCATTGCAGGAATTACAAGTAATTAAGTTAGTACATTCGCAACCTTTTTATATCAATACCGTCTTCAATACCTCTGCATTTCCCGACATGTATTATGAAGAGATTTATCATACCAAAAACTTTTAAAGATAGAAGTATACATGGGTAAATTAGTAAATATATTTTTCTTGTATTTTAAATTTATAAGCAAAAGTGGTGTTATATCTATTCATGAATCATACTCTTTGCTGAGTTCCCACATTTGCATGTTATAGCAGTGGCTAATATTAGAAGGGGTGTTAGTAGGATCGAGTTGACTAAACCCGAACCAGAACCCGATAACACTTATAAAGTTAGGTTTAATTGACCTGCAACCAATCACCTGATATATATTGTAATATTATAGAGTCGGGTTAAGGTTGGGTTAGTAATTTTGGGTCAAACCAATAAGACTCGAAAAACTTTTTAATACGTTTTTGTACCAATTATTTGAGCATCTATAAACACTAATAATATCGCTTATACTATTTTCTAGACTGAATACATAATATTGATATAAAAAAAAAAGGACCAAGGGACTCAAAAATACAGAAAAAATGTATTTTTTTTGGGTCTCTGAGTCCTTTTTCATGGGTCCCTTAGTTCGTTTGATGTGCTTAACTTGTGCCCCTAAGGCACAAGTTAAAAAAATGAAAAATTTCAAAATAGACCATATCACTTTCCAGATGTAAAATTTTCAATATTCCAAAATATACCGGATGATTAGGCAACTTGTACAACGCAAACACACGCCAACAAGTGTCCAATTATTGTTGGTAGATTAATCTTTATTCAATTTTTAAGAACACATGTCAAACGTAGACACGAATTACCCAAAAATAAATCGTCCTTTGTCTATTTTCGATTTTTGAAATTTTTAAGCCTGGAACTAAAAATGTACAAACTAACTTTATGTATTAGTGTTGCTTGCTTTGTTCCACTTTCGTATTTGTTGCATAACTCTTGAATAAATGTATTATACAACTGGATCCCAAGTATAAACATTATCATGATGATGAACACTTGCACAAACTTTTAAGAAGAAACTAAAGATATGATGCTTCAACTAAGACGACCTGAAATAACCCAAAAACCCGACCAAAATATATAACCCAAACCCAATTATACGGTCAGGTTGCGTGTTATGTGTTTGAAAATCAAAATTCGATTAAGCCTGACCAGATAACACCCTAGCTTTTAGGACATAGGTTGTGTAGAGCCTTATGAGGTCTTATAATGACTTGAACATTTAAAATAATCTCATTTACAAAATAAGCTATGTTTGTCACACAAAATTATGAATGCTTTCATAAGTTATAAGGTTTAATAAGCCAAACCAATTGAAAACGACTCTTAAAAATAATATAGTTAGTCAAACTACTTAAATATTATTCGTACTATAATAGATTAACACTCAAAAGTTTGAAATATATGTGAATCTAAGTTGATGTATATTTATATGATTGTATAATAATAGAAGCTTCAGCTACAACAAATTCGCCAAAAAACTATATAAATATAAAATATTCAACTTTGAACTTATTATATAAGCTTGAGTTCCAGCTATAGCTCAACTCTTGCTTTGAGCTTGGCCAAACAGACAACCCTATTTTGTATTGATGAAATTTGAAGAACATTTTGTATATATGAATATATGACACATTTTGATATTCTTTGGTAAACATAGTAAGCATTTTTGTTTTGAACAATTATATAATGAACATATTTGTTTATTAATCTTTTTATGAACAACTTTTTAATTAAATATTCTTTGATGAATATTTACTTGATGAACAATTTTGTTCAATCAACATTCTTTGATGAACAACTTCTTTTATATTGAAGCTTCTAAGAATTACTTAAACGTTTAAACATTTTCAATCTAAAATCACAAAATTGATTCATTGTGACATTTCATATAACATCTTATGTGTGTTTTCATAAAAAAGCATGATTTCCTTGAAAAATTATGAGAAACGCTTTAGAGATGAAGAATTGATGTTAATTTAATGTTTGATGATTTAAGATTTGCTATAGTAATTTCATTTGACCTCAATTGAATTGGACGTTACTTTTGACGAAATTCAAATTCTTGAAAAGAGTTGTATTTTGTAGCGATTGAAGGAATATATGATGAATTGAATGTAAATCAAAAAGTAATTTTGTTATTTTGAAAGATTTTCAAAGCTAAAATTTTATAATTACGTAGCCAGATTAGGCATGGGATGAGCCATGGCCAACCCATCATACGGAGTAGATATTAATAAGGTATTTCTAACTTATGCCTTAAGGGCACAGGTTTAGCAGACTAAAAGTACAACGAAAGTACATTAGAACCTACATAAAAGTACCTATCTGTACTTTTATGTGAATCCTTGTGTACTTTTTAATGGGTCCTGATATACTTTTGATGTGCTTAACTTATGCCCTAAAGCACAAATTAAAAAAACACATATTAATATTAGCTTGGTCTACCAAATACTCGAGGCCCATCTAAAATGCCAAAACAAATAGTGTAACTATTGAGAAAACTCTTTTACAACTTTATATTTTTTCTATTTTATATTTAAACAATCGTCTCACAAGGTAACATATATATATATATATATATATATATATATATATATATATATATATATATATATATATATATATATATATATATATATATAATATAGAAGGGGCAATTACATCAATATCCTTGCTAAAGTTCAATATTACATCAATGTCCTTCTCACTTTTGTAATTACGTCAATATCCTTCTCGAACTTTTGTAATTACATCAATATCCTTCTCAAACTTTTATTCCCATATATATCCCAAAACCAACATGTTCTTTCATCACTCGAGGCTAGAAAGTATATATGCTCAAATAAAAATATGAACAATATGTTCTTTTATATATATATATCCAAACTTTTGTATTTACCTCATCACGTTTTTTTATTAATTGAGGCCAAAAAATATATATAAAGAATATAATTATGATGAATATCAGAGATAAAGAATAGTTTTTGAATTTAAAATCAATATAATTATAATTTATTTGATTTCTGGATATAGATGAGAATTTAAAAGTTCAGAAAGATATTGATGTAATTACAAAAGTTTAAGAAGAACACTGATGTAATTATAAAAGTGGGAAGGATAATTATATAAATAAGAAGGATATTTACGTAATATTCAACTTTAAAAAGGATATACATGTAATTCTCCCTATATACAATAATGTTTGTGTAATTCTTTTTAACTAAATTATAATTATTCTAAGTTTGAACATCTAAGTATATATTCTGGCCTACCCGAATAATAAATCCTAGCTTCGTCACTGGATGGAGATAAGATGAGATGATTTTGAAAAAGGAAAAATAAGAGACACGTGTTGTGTTGTGCCATCAGCTATGGATACTTTGTAGCGATTGAAGAAATATATGTGAATTAACGTAATTAAAAAATTTGTAATGATATTGATGTTGTTCGAAGATTTGAAGTATATAGATATGCGGTATTCCTAAAAAAAAAGTTAGTTTTTCCTCCTATTTTTTTGAAGATCGTGAACCTATATGAATCCTGTTTCCCTTTTTTTTGGTTTAGAGCAAAATTTTCCTTGTCGTGACACATTAAACTTTGGTCCCCAATTGCACGTGGCCAAATTAAGTAGAGGGACCCATTTAGCCAATTTCGCGTGAATAATTGGATCAATTGGCTTACGTGCATTGAATATGTGGATAACAATTTTATTTTCATTTAATACTTTTATTTTTATTTTTTTAAATTGATGTTTATTGTCTAATCAGTGCCCTAAAGACATTAGCTAACGTACATTTATTGAGCACGGACATTCCTTTTATATTCCAAATTATATTTAATACACATTAATTTAATACAAATTACCATAATTAAATCAGATTTGTATTTTAATAAACTCAAAATTTCCTTTTCCTAAACACCTTAAACCTTGCGCTAAGGGTACCCATTAGACAAACCCTTAATGAAAATATGCTTTATCTACGTACCAATAAAGTATAAGGTTGTGCATACGCACAACCTACGTGAAACAAAAGCAACGCCACAAGACAAATTCGGTAAAATTGTTTATGAAAAGTTCATTTGACCAACGGTTAGCAAGACTTATTATGAAGTGGGAATGTCAACTTACTGAAAAGGAAAAGATTTACCTGGTTTGAGATGAGCATATGTGGTGGCGTCCTCAAATCGTGTGTATTTGACAATAGAAATAGTTGAAAACTATAGTTATAAAAGAGTATTATTAAGTCCAAAAATAGAAGATCTGTTTACCTTTGGAAAACTTTAAACTGGAATTTCAAAAAATTAGTTTGAGTAAAAGACCTATAATTTTATTGACCTAACAAAATGAAGGAATATAAAAAAAGAAATAATAATAATAATAATAATAATAATAATAATAATAATAATAATAATAATAATAATAATTATTATTATTATTATTATTATTATTATAATAATAGTAATAATAATATAATTTTATTGACACAACGTAAACGTGTCAAGTACGATGCCAAATGTGCGGATATTGGATATGGGTTTTTCCCCTTTTCTTTTTCTTCTTTTGGAGAACTTGAGAAGGATGCAGTAACCTTACTTAAGCGTATTCGACAATTCTCTATGACTCAAAACATTGGTGCGCGGGTTGCAGTTCATATTTTTAATATGATTGGTTTTGCCATTGCTAGAGGTGTGGGGGCCCAGTTGGTTTCTCGACTTCCCACTAATTTTTTGTAAATCCTATGAGTTTTTAATAAAAGTGTTGATTATAATAATAATAATAATAATAATAATAATAATAATAATAATAATAATAATAATAATAATAATAATAATAATAATAATAATCAGTGTTGTAAATATCGCTTGGCGGTCCCTCGGCGGTCGACCACCGCCAAGCGCCATATCGGTCTTGGCGGCGATATATCAGTGATAAAACGGAGACCCTAAATTATAAAGAAATTAATTTTTTTTATAGGTATTTATATATTTTATATACATATTTATAAATATTTATTAGTTTTATTGTTATATTTAATATTTTTAATTATATATTTTATATAAATATTACAAATTTTACATTGTATATGCATTTAGTTATGTATTTCCCACTCTTAACCGATATTTGAACGATATTCCGATATTTGACCGATATTTGACCGATATTTGACCGATATTTAACCGATATTTAACCGATATTTGACCGATATGACCGATATAACCGATATTGACCGATATTGACCAACCGATAAATTTGACCGATAAGTGAAATATCGTATCGGTGGACCGCCGATAAGCGATATATCACTGATATATCAGCCGCCAAGACCGATATTTACAACACTGATAATAATAATAATAATAATAATAATAAATTATTATTATTATTAACGTGGTTTATTTATAAGTCTCCAACTATCATATCATATATAGGTGAATGCATTTGTCATGAATTTTCTTGAAAAGAATAATTAAGGGTGTTTGTTTCAAGAAAGATAATCAAGGGTCTTAAAATGTTATTTTGGTTGATGTGTCAACTTATAAAGTGTGTACGTGTCCTTCAAAGAATGTTAAAACAAAGTCTGGGTATTGTCTTACATATCTAAGAGCTCTAGGTACAATAACACCGAAACAGCGCTACATCACTTCAACACGAATATATTTAACATCAAATATCGCTCATAACACTAAATAACACCACCTTTTGTAACTTACAATTTAAAATATTACAATTTACAAATTAACCCTTCAACAATTTCATTCATTAAACAACTTAATACTTCATTAATAAAATTAAACATTACAATACAAAATAAAAACGTTACAAATAAAAAAAAATTACGACTTAAAAATAAATACGAAAAAAATACTACAAATGAAAAAACTATAGCGAGTACATAAAAAAAGTTACGAAATAAAAATAAAATATGGAGATACAACAAAACTACTCGAGGCGGTGACATTTATATTTTCTATGATTTTCTGCGTTTCCATTTCTATCAAATACGCAACTTCATCATCCATCTCCTTCGTGCTAAGATTGAGAAATTTAAACTCTTCCAAACGCATTATCGTACGGTCTTCTTCTTTAGCTGTCTCTTACTCCTCTTGGGCCGCTTCCCGTTTGAGATGAAGTTCGGATGACATAAAGTCCCCGAATTGGCTTGACCAACTTCCCCGGTGCATCATCACCGAATAGCTCCCCGTGGCTTTCCCCGGGGACGTCTCTGGTTAAATCAACTGGTTCCAGCGTGTCCCATTTTGCATGGGATTTCAAAATGTCTCTCGCTTTCTCTTGAGCAGATGAAAGACCTTTATGCTCATCATGATACATTGTTCTAGCCCGTCTCATATAATCCATATCATTTTCCTCATTTTTTGCCAAACGTTTAGCACGTTTGAAAACCACGTTAAACTTTTGGCAATTTTCGTTTAACGTATGCCCCTTGCTTGTTATCATATCCTTGTTGTGAGGTTGAAATTTTTTTTCTGTTGAACTTGTTCATAACCCGATACCAAAACATGTTGCACTTTTGTGAAACTTCGACATTTGGATCCTCGGAAACGGAAACGTAACACGAGGCAAGTAGTGTTTCCTCGGCCGGTAACCAATGTAATGTAGTCCCAGTCACGTCGGGATTTCTTTCATCCTAAGCTTCGGGTTCTTTGGATTCTTTGAATTTTTTTTACATACGTTTATCTCGACTTTTGGGCTTTCGCGGAGAGGTATTGATGTGGGTTTTGTAAAAATTTTTAGAAATTCATCAAATTCATTTGTTGTTGAAAAAGTTGCTCGGGTGTCAAGCCAAGTGGGTTAGGGAAACCAGATGAAGACGCGTTTGGGTTCGATTTTAAGAAGATCCCGCGTTCGGATTTAGAAAACCGAGTAGGTTCAAAAAACTCTCATTTTGATTTCACGAAACTGATTTTTTTTTTTTTTTTTTTTTTTTTTTTTTTTTTTGGAGAAAAAATGAAAGTATATTATTTTGAGTTAGAGTTGTGAAAGTGTGTAAGAAAATATGTGAAGGTAGGTATTTAAAAGGTTTTGATTTTTTTTTCTTATTTTTTTTAAAATTATAGTCGTTTACCACTATGTTTGTAATTCTTTTTTAATTCTAACCAGGGGTGGTTTGTGTATGTTTTGTCCATTTGTGCGTTTCCAACTGAGTTGTGGTAGTAACTTGGAGCTCAATGCAACCTCAACGCTCCTTCACCTGGTATTGTAACGCAACCCCAACACAGGCCACGTCAGCCCAACGCCCATTTCTACGTTATTATACCCAACGCTCTAAAGACTAGAAGGGTCTAAGGCTGTGCATACACACATCCCACATTATCTTCGATAACCTTTATCTAATATATTGATCTAAAGATGGTTGTATTGTAGTTTCTTGATTCGTTGTTAGTAGTTATAAACCATAGCATCAGTCTAACATTAACTCAATCACACATATACTATAACTAGAAAATTCGGAAGGTTAAGACAATCATGTTTCTGCTGAAGTATACAAAATGTAATTGATATCCAGCGACTACAATTGATTAGCGAAGTAACTATAATCTATATTATAAAGTTACTACAACTATTTAACTATACAGACAAACAGAATTAAATACTTTTGAAAATTTCCAGCCAACTACCCCGGCCAAGTGGTTTTATTTACCATACCTTGTTTCATACTTTCACCACTACCACCTCTTGATTTCCTGCAATAGGAGCACTGGAGCACAACACATCATTCAGTAACAAAATGCATGCTTACATACATTTATAATATTGAAAATATAATATAGGAAAGAACAAAAAATCACCACCTAAACTCAAGCATTACATATCATGTCAAATGATTCTTAAATCAAATGAAGCTAGTGGTCTAATCATTCAAAAATTTATCTGAGCGAAATCTTATGTTTAACATATTAAGAACAAAATGATTTCTTACATGGAATTTGTATATATGAAACTCTTCTCTTCAAGCTCAAAAGCCCAAAACTTAGAAACAAAATCTAAACCTGCAAAGCAAACAAATTTAAAAGGTAAAAGTTTTGACAAAGTGATAAAAACTACGCAAAATAACTTACTTATGAAGAACAGAGGTGACTATAGTGATTTAGATAAGAAGGTTTAGAACTTTTGAGAGTGAAATTGTGTGATAAATGTTTTGACTTATAAGTACATATTTGGAGGTCATTGGATTCGTTTATAACATGTACTTAGCCTATTGATAAGTTAAACTTTTACCACTACTTACCTATTGTATTATCTTAGATAAACAATTTTTAAAATAGGGTGTTTGGAATAAGCACACTTCAAGTTGCTTATTTAATACAACTTATGTCATTTATAAACAATAAGGAAACTAAACATTTGCCAACTTATGTCATTTGTAAAAGTGCATAGCTATATTGTTATAGAAAATTTAATAGGCAACTTCTGAAACATCTACTATCTTATCTCACGACAAGTTTGATCAATATGAGGAACTGGTAAGAAGAATGAACCAGCACATGTGTTAATTTTCTTCCTTCCTTTTTTAGAAGGCTGTTTCTATTTAAGCTTACACAAATTTTTTAGATTGTCTAGAATATGTTCAATTTTTCCTTGACAGTTGAATATGAATTGGTTTGATGTATGTGGCAACCACTATATTAGTAAGAATAAAAAAAACTACCAATGTACACGTATCGACTTCTTGGTCCACATTCATTTCAACTTTGGGTAAACATATAATTGTGGTAGGATTATTCTGTCGCAATCACATATATGCAAAACGTCCATTGGGTATGTTTGGCAAAAATAGATTGTGCTGGTGCTGTTGTTGTTGCTGATGCTGGTGCTGGTGCTGATGCTGTTGCTGAAAAAGATTATAAAAAGAGATTATTTTTATAAGCTACATGAATTAACCTTTTATTTTCAGAGATTATGGAAGATTATTTTTCTTATAATCTTTTATAAGTTATGTTGCCAAACAAGGATTATTTTTTAAGTAGCTTATTTTTTGAAAAAATAAGCATAATCTCTTCATAATCTTGTGTGCCAAACATAGCCATTATGTGTTGAATTATTTGTGACAGTGAGATGAATTATTGGTGACGGTTACAAGAGTTGACAAGAAAATGTGATCAATATGGATAGCAATTTAATTTGTCGTAGGATCAAATGATGTCAATGAACTTTCATTTATGTCACATTGAATGTCTTAAGAGGGGCTGCTTATATTTTTAACCATGTTGACTGCCAACATGTGCTCCTATTCACGAATTCTACTCTTTTCCTTGTTCCCTCGTTCACACGTTTAAGTGGTGGCTATTAGGATATAGGACCACTACACATCATAAACAAAACAGAAAATATATGCATATTACAACCACATATCGTTAGTTGTTACTTGTTAGTTGAGCCAGACCTTTCTACTAATTAATTTGTGATAAAGTTCATGCTATTTTTCCTATGGATGCTTAACTGGTTATATATTTTGTGCGCGCATCTTACATGTGTTTTAACATGTCACAAAACATCTAATTTTTAGTTATTTGAGCATAAAAACTGTATAATTTTAATAACACAATTCGTTAAGAATTTAATATCTATATTGGCATGCTAAAGTGTGTCGTGCACACACGAAGGTTTTGTTAAATCAGATTTATCTCTTACATTTGGCAAAAATCTTTTATAAGTATATTGTTATAATAGTCTTGTACGTGCGGTTTTTTAAGAATTTTCATTATACATTACTATAGATTAATATTTTTAATAGATATTTTTTGAAAGAATAATTTGATTTTGTTTCGTTAGCATGGTGTTGCGGTTGATGTTGTTTGATATAAATATTAATATCATGTTTTAGAATTATGCATCTTTAATAGCCCGTAATGACCTTTGAAATAATTTATTTTTCTGATATCATATCTAAATTTTAAAGATGAATTAAACTATAATTCTTATATCCATAATCTTGTATATTTCTTTTCATCTTGGAGTCACCTATTAGGTTGTGCCTTCGTTTTAATATTTATATTTGAGTTAATAGTAATTTTAGCCGTATTTAATTTTTAAACTCGTGTATGCTTGGGTTAAACTTATAAAGAGCAATAACATCAATCGTTATTGAATATGGGTAGAAACAAAATTCCTAACATTTTACTCAATCTAATAAAAAAGAATAAATTGAGTCGTGTGTATATGTACAATCTCGTCTATCTATTTACATAACACAGTATCTCATGTTTTCACTTTGAAATTTATAAATAATATCTGCAAATAACAATAGCATATACATATCTTAAAAACATATATATAAAGTCGCTGGGGTATGTAATAATTTTATAAAGTTTTAAAAAACATTAAAAGTGATAAGTTTATTTAATAGTATGTAAGAGGAATTTTCTTTTGCTTAACTTTATTTTGATTCTTACAAATGGACAAATCCCCACAATTTATTTATTTTGATCTAATGGTGAAGATTAACCTAAGATTTATTATGCTTAACCTTAATTCTCCCAACTATATAAAGCTTTTTCTTTTCTTTTTCTTTTTCATTCGCTTCATTTTTTTCACACAGTTACTATGAGTTTTCCTTCCAACCTGCTCTCACTTTTGATCATCACCAGTTGGATCACCATCACCATCACCATTCCAAATACCATCACCTTTTCGATCATCATCTCATCATCACCTCCCGATCATATCATCCGTTTTTTTATATCTTCTTTTGATTTGAATGGACCGTTTGTTTCAGAAGCTAATTTGATTAATGTTGTTGCGGTTGATAATATTGATGATCGGTTGTTAATTATGTGGGTCAAGTTGTTAAAATTCCTTCTTATTAAGTTGCACACCAAGTGTTTGAGGAAATGTGTGAGTTAAAAATGTTTGATAATCTTGTTATATGCTCATGTAATTCTGCTTATTAATTAAGTTGTTAGTTGAATTTTTGTTTTTAACTGCATTTGAATGCTGTTTTTATGCCTGATTGTTGTTTTGAATCTGCTATGTATCGTACGTATAGTATCACCAGTGATATTTGAAGTTGAACTGTATATGTGTATTATCGCCAGTGATATTTGTATTATCACTTGTGAAATTTTGTTTATTTGATACTTTAAGTTTATGTTTAAGATTGTGAGTAGGATTAGGTTTTAGTACGATATCATTTTAGGATGGGTGAATTGATGAAAATTTGATGCATGGAAGGTGTTTGAAAAAATTCCTAAGAGATGGATGCACAAGTTGAGAAGCAATCACATGTTCCTGTTTGTCCATCATTTCATATATGTAACTAAATCAAAAATATTTATTTGTATAAACAAGATTTGAGGAATTAATCAAAGTGCATTGTAGTTATTGCAAATGAGTAATCATATCCTATGTTGCATTAGTTGATGCTTATTTTCTTTTTTCTGAATGTCTTCTTTTTGAATTATTTTTAGTGCGTTTTGTATTTTGCTTTCTCCATCACTCTATATCTAAGGTGATGCAAATTTAATGTATTGGTTCGATAATTGTGCAGTGACCTAGAGCTTAAGCCACAAGGACTACTTACCTTAAAAATCGTGAAGGCAAATAATTTGAAAAAAATGGAAATGATTGGGAAGTCTAATCCTTATGTGATTGCATATATTCGGCCACTTGAAAATTTCAAAAGAAATGTTGTTGGTTACAACTTAAACCCTGTTTGAAATCATGTAATTCAGTTAATTGCAGAAGATAAGAAGACCCAGTGTGTTGTACTTGAGGTTACATTTTTCTCCTTTTTGATTTTCTATATTGTTGGTTTCTCAGTTGTATCACAAGTGATATCACAGGTGATATCAAATGTGATATCACTTATGATATCACATGTGTTTCAGCTTTCTTTTATTTTGTTGAATCAGTTGTGGTAATGGAGGATGTTATGATATCACAGGCGATATCAAAGTTGTTTGAGCTTTTTTAATTTGTTTTGTGGAGTTGTTGTGCTTTTTTTAACCACAGCTGCAATTGTTGTTGATTCTTTCATTTGATGGAGCCGTTTTTTTGCAAATTGCAATCACAAATAGTTTGATGATATCGTCTCTTTTTATGCCACATAGAAAATAAACGAGTATGCTTTTTAATTTTTAATATCTTATGTGAGATTTCATTGTTTTTTGTACATTTTGTATATATATTGTCACCTGAGATATTTCTCTTTCCAGGTACATGATGGTTTTTGTGCCTTTT
Organism: Chrysanthemum seticuspe; assembly: GCA_019973895.1. Classification (NCBI taxonomy): domain Eukaryota; kingdom Viridiplantae; phylum Streptophyta; class Magnoliopsida; order Asterales; family Asteraceae; genus Chrysanthemum; species Chrysanthemum seticuspe. Next base: position 349,820,480 of record BPTQ01000005.1, on the reverse strand, counting down.
ACTACAATCGACATTCACTGGAGATGTGTTACTGTTGGTTCTGGTCTGCTTAAGAACGAAACTACTGAATCTTGTGTATGGTTACTTCAAGCATTTAAGAAAGCTTTTGTGCGTTATCCAAATATCATCGTATCTGGTCAAGATGGTGCTATGCGAAAAGTAATTGTAGCTGAGCTTCCCGGTTCCAAGCCCCGTCTTTTGTCATAAATTAGAAGTTATGTATCTCTTGTGATAAATAGTTGGAATTAATTTTTATGAGGTCTTTGTGAGTTTATGGAATATTTTGTCATTTTTAACACTTTGTGAGAAAGCATGAAAAGTAATTCAGTTTTCCCACTCCTTGTGTTTGTGCGTTAGAATTACCATTACTATTATTATTGTTAGTTCTAGATGAAGAAGATGATGTGGTGACTGTTGAGGTGCTGGATGTGGTGTTGTTGTTGTTAATCATGACTGATTTTGAGAATATGAATCGTTTTGTTACTCAAAAGCATTGCTTAATTAATCATATTCTTGTTTGATTTTGAGAATATATCATGTTTTTATTTTAATAGTTTTCTTCATGAAGTCAATTGTATTTTTAAGTGACTTTTCATTAATATCACTTGTGATACTCTAATAAAATTACCGAAAGAAGGTTATATTCAGATAAACCAAAAGCATTGTTTAGTGTTTATAACTGAATAGAAATTACCATTGTTTACAATTTAAGTAACAAGAGAAAATTACAATTTAAGCAGCAAAAGAAAATTACTAATTATTGATGCTTTTGTCTTTTTATTTTCTACAACTTTCTTCTTGCCAGCTTTATGAGCATCCCCTCCTTTTGTCTTCTTTCCCACTTCATTTTTTTAGTTTGCAGGCTCTTCTTCTTCATTTCCTCTTCTTCTTTTTCTGTAACTGTCTTTGCTTTCTTACATGTAGTCTCTATTTCCGGTTCAACAATTATTGTTGGTGGTGTTGGTGGTTGTAGATCCTGTTATATCACAGGTGATATCACAGATGTTTCTTTCAGTAGTTGTTGGTGGTGTATTTTTGTTCTTGGTGTGTTTTCTAAGATTAAATGTCTAGCAGCGGATTTTGTTAATTTGCTTGGTATTGTTAGTGTTGTCGGTGATGATGTTGTTCCTTTGTTCGCTTCTTCAATTTGACTTTGTTATTTTTTAGCAAAAGTCTTTTTCCTTCTTTTTTTCTTCTTTTATTCTTGATATTCAAATCTGCATAAAATATATACCATGTTAGTGTATGAATAGTTCATTGTTTTTAATATCATACGTGATATATAAATTGAATAAGTATACGTCATCAAATATCATAGGTGATATACTAACAACGAGCAATCATTACAACTCTTGTATCACATGTGATATACTACCAATAAGCAATCATTACAATTGCTGTATCACATGTGATATACTACAAATAAGCAATCTTTGCAACTGTTGTATTGCAGGTGATATACTAACAATAAGCAATCATTGCAATTGTTGTATCATAAGTGATATACTACCAACTAATACTAGAGTCAAATACTGCTTTTAAACATATCAAAGCATGCCCAATCTATCCATTATGCACATATATCTACCACAAATCTAACAAAAGGATGTTAAGTCACAATATTTATTTTAACATGTTAATTCTCTCATATTATCACAATAATCATCTAACTTTCACAACAATCCCTTAATAAACTACTTAAATCTACAAAAACAGCAAAGTGTTCATACTGTAGAATAAATATCCATGTTTTTAGGGATACCATTATAAGATTCTACTGAAAGTATACATACACATTCTGCTGAATGTGTATGTATCACTGGTGATATAACACATAAGCTAACTGTTAAATTAAGTACGCCGCTTACATTCAGGGTTTTATCATAGTTAACTCTTCTAAAGGAGACATGCTTATACGTTACAATATACCTTTACTTTTATGAATCTCTAGAGATGGAGTCAAAAATTTGATTGATGACAGAAGTGCATTTACATACAGTAAATAGTATATCATCAAAACTTTTAACAAAGAAAAAGGTTAACTACGATTATAAAACAATAACAATAAAATATCAAAAGTGATTCTATACATGACATATAATAAAGCTTAACAAGTAAACAAAAAACCTATCAAATAAACAAAAATTTCACAAGTGATAATACATATATATAGTTCAACTTCAAATATCACTTGTGATACTACAGATATGATACTTTTCACTCACACATTTCATCAAACACTTGGTGTGCATCCATGTATACAAATTGTTTTACTCAGAAACTCAACCAAGTGTAAACACTAAAAAACAAAACCAAAACCATGTTACAATCACAATAAAAAGCACACCAAAACAAATTCATTATTTTGTATTTTACTTTTAAATTTTCAGTAAAAAAACACAAAGAAACTTAACCAAATAGTTAAATAATAACAAAATAATGAATTGGAAGCGTCATACCATCATTGTTAGTCTGAATCTCTTCATTTTGAACCATTTTTTCCCCTGATCTGGTTCTGATTGCCTCGATACATTCATTCCTATGTGTTTTCTTTGATTTTGACGGTTAAAATTGGTTGATTTGTGATGTTTTTGGTTTATTATGAAGTTTTGTCAGAGAGAGAAAGTGATTTATCTTTATGTTTTTTGTGTGAGTAAATTTTGTGGCTATGTGAAAGAAATGAAGTGTTTGTGATTGGGACCAGTAAGTAAGATAGAATGATGAAATTACACAATTAGTCCCTCTATGTTTTTTAATCTTAAAAATTGTTTTTTGATCGGACGGTCAAGATTTGTCAAATGGTATGCAGTGGATTGATGGTATTTAAAATAAAGCGCCTCTAGTATGTAAATCTTAACAACTAAAATTTTATTAATTACCCCCTTTTTATTTTTTTTTGTTTTTTAACAAAATTGACTCATGTGTTTTTTATACATATTTGTTTTGGATGTAATAATATAGGTTTGACCTAATGGAAGCGAATTTGAGTTTTATTTACCAATCAAATGCTTGATTTTAAATATTAGCTCTCTCATTAGTCAATAAAAAAATTCGTTTGTCTAATTTGTATCTTCTCATATTATACTAGCTTTAGAACCCGTCACGCACGAGGTCTGGGTAGCATCAAATGTGACCAGAAAATGTGATCAATATGGATAGCAACTTAATTTGTGGTAGGATCAAATGATGTCAATGAACTTTCATTCATGTCACATCGAAAGTCTTAAGAGGGGCTGCTTATATTTTTAACCATGTTGACTGCCAACATGTGCTCCTATTCATGAATTCTACTCTTTTCCTTGTTCCCTCATTCGCACGTTCAAGCGGTGGCTATTAGGACATATAGGTCTACTACACATCATTAACAAAACAGACCATATATGCATATTACAACAACATATCGTTAGTTGACCCGGACCTTTCTAATAATAAATTGGTTATAAATTAGAGGCTATTTTTCCTATAGATGATTAACTGGGAGTAAGGATCAAATAAGAAATAAAATTAAAATGAGAATGTTGAGAAGGAACCACAACCGCACATTTTAGATACACCTACAAATATAGACGCATCTCCCTTTTAATTTCTTTCCTTCATTTGAAATATGTGGCTGAAATTTCTGCTCATTCTTCTCATTCTAACTTGTCTTCTCACTAGATCTCTTCCCGATTAAATGGTTATATATTTTGTGTGCGCATCTCACATGTGTTTTTACATTTAACAATATATCTAATTTTTAGTTATTTGAACATAAAAACTGTGTATGATTTTCATAACACAATTCGTTAAGAATTTAAATATCTATCTTGTCATGCTAAAGTGTGTCGTGCATACACAAAGGTTTTGTTAAATCAGATTTATCTATTACATTTTGCAAAAATCTTATTTAATTATATTGTTATAATAGTCGTGTACGTCTCGTTTTTTCAAATTTTTCATTATGCATTATTATCGATTAATATTTTGAATAGATATTTTTTGAAAGAATAATTTGATTTTGTTTCATTAGCATGGTGTTGCGGTTGATGCTGTTTGATATAAATATTAATATCATATTTTGGAAATTATGCATCTTTAATTGCCAGTAATGACCTTTGAAATACTTTTTTTTCATGATATGCTAGTCGTGTTACGTTTACCCAAACAACACTTGTAAAGCTTGAAACCCTCGAACCAAACTAGCATCCCTTTGTTGTCCGAGAACTAAACAAAACCCGAGAACCAAATCTGCTTGCTGTCCAATATCGGGTAAAGGTGCCCCTATGTGTTTCTTTTCCGCCTGAGAACAAACAAAACAGAAACTTGATGTTTCTGCTTCAAGTCAGCAGCTATAGAGCAATCAATAATCGATCAAAATATAAAACAAAACCAATCAAAATCTTCTTAGATCAAAGATGCAAGTGATCGTTTTAAAGTAAAAACCAAAACCCTAGTTCATGATTCGGGTTTTCAATCGGCTGAAGATGATGATGATCGATGTATGTGTTTGGCTGTAAATTAGTAATGTATGTCGTGAGGTGTAGGAGCTAGGGTGTAAGGTTTATATAGCCTTGCAACCCTAGCTTGCTTGGGCTTCAACTTGTGCTCCAAGTTAAGCTTACATACCATATACTATCACAACTCTCCTAGCCCAAACCCACTTGAAATACCCTTCTATGGAACCGGCCAATGGGCTTGGTTTAAGTGCAATCGGGTCTAGTACTCTTCGGGTCAAAGTTGGGTCAAACTCAAGCTTAAACATGAAAATGTATTCTAATGTTTTCCGTGTGTGTCTCTAATAGGCTCACACACCCTTAGCCGTATTTGGCTAATCAAACTCCCATATTCCAACAGCTCCCACTTGGGAGTTAGAGTAGCAGATAGCACAAATACCAACGACGAAAACGTCTAGCAACGCTCTCACTCGCTATTTAACTAAAGGTGTCTGAGATATAGTTTCATAAATCTTTTTCAGTAGCATGGTTATTTATGTCTTACTTTATCATCCTTTTTTATAGATACCATTAAACCATGGATATGGATCCTAACTCATTCCATATAGTTTAACCATTTAGATTGTTGTTATAGAATTTTAGTTAGATATATATCAAATGTAATCAAGAATCATCTTGCATTACCTTTTGGGTTTGGCCGAACAATTATCTGATTAATTCTGGAGAGGGCCCATGGTATCTTTCTACACATAAGTGGAGTAACAAATCCTTTGTTGACTACAAGTGTTGTGGATGTTGCTTCACATCACTCCGAAATACAGCTTTTATAACTAACTTATTCAGGATAGCGTTTGGCATATACATACAAAAGTGATATCCACACATAATAGAACTTACTTGCATAACAAGTCTAAAGACGACTTAACAAACCATTTCAACATTTACTCATGACAGGGATCCAAAAGTAAATGTTTGAAAGTTGAGGTATCCAATATGCATCCCTTGTGAATACACATGAGTTTGGCAGGAACAATCCACATTCTCATAGAATATAACCAACACTCACATTTGCCTTACATAACAATATTCTCATATTCTTAACCGATAATGGACATATTTAGAAGGATAAATCATTTTATGGATTAAACATGCAAATATGGAATAACATATTATATTTATGAAATAACAAATACCTCGTATCTTTATTTATCTCAAAGTAAAACTGCCTTACAATTCCAAATTACCCAAATACTAATTACACACAGATTTACATAAGACTACTAACTGGTATTAAACCAATACCCTTGGTAAATTTAGAATGCTTAGGATACGCTAAAGCCTTCGTAAATGGATCAGCTAGGTTGTCATCTGTGTGAACTTTTGATATCTCCACGTCACCCATTTCAATGGTCTCTCGAATATATTGAACTTTCGCGCGGTAATGTCTAAAACACTTGGTGATTCCACTTTCATTAGCTATAGTAATGGCTCCAGTATTATCTTTTTTTTGGGTAAAGGGGAGTAATCCTGCACCCTGGTAAATATATTAACCAAAAAAATGTTTAAGTACAATGGATATGAGTGAAGTCCCGTATCTCAGCCCGTTACATAGGCATAAAGCTTACATAACAAGATACTTCCTATTTTCTAAACAAGAAAACAAAGCACTACTCAAATGATACCATAGGACATAACGAAAGAAAATTACTTCCTAGGACCTTGAAGCTTGGTGCCATACATGGCATTAAAGGCATCCAAATTCCACGGAAGATTATAAACCTGATTCGCATAGTCATCGTAGTCATAGTCATCATACTCATCTTCAAACTCTTGGCCACCACCGAATAGATTAGCAGACTCATCAAATGGGTTAGCAACTACCTCATCTTCAGAATCAGAAACCACGATCTCCCCCACTTTAGAAAAAGGATTAACTCTCTTAGTAGAAGAGGCGGGCGGATTACAAGAATCACTAGTTATAGGAGCCACACCCGACTCCATCTCTTTCAAATCACTCACAAGTGGTTCTTGTGATGCAGTACTTGTCTTAGTAGACTTATCTTCAGTAACTTCCATTGTACGACCAGAATCCACATCATTTTTGGTGTCATTAGAAGGAGTACCAAACGCATCCGTATGATCCATAATAAGAGCATCAAACTGGTAAGATGTAGGGATCTTTGTTCCACTCAAACTAGCCACATCAGAAGCATTCTTCTTAGTGACTTCCACTTTCTTAGGTTCAGGAGAAGTCTTTTTGGGTTGATATTGAAACTGCTTACCCACAACAGGTTTAGTAAACCCTCCTTGACCCGGAATAGTAGACCCACCTTGCTTTCCCTTCATCTTCTTATTAACCGTCTTGAAACCATCATTAGCACGCTTAGTAGGCTGAGCAGGAGGTTCAACAACTTTAGGACATTCAATAAGAGTATGACCAAAAATCTTACATTTATCACAATGAGGTGGTTTCCACTCATATTCAACCCGTATCTTCTTAATAGTCGAACCCGACCCATCAAGTAACGGTATATCAACAGTAAGGCTGTCCCTAAGCACCTCATCTGACTTTACTCCAATCATGCATCTAGCAAAACTACTACGGCCCCACGAGTCCTTGCACATTTGGCTAGTGAAAGCATCTAACCTTTTGGGCGTGCCTAACAATGTAGCAAGGAGACTAAGGCCATCATCAGAAAACATAGCAAGAGGAACATCATGGAATTTAACCCACACCAGGATGTTGGTCAAATCCTCTTTAAGTAAGTTGGTGTTCAATTTCCATGGTTTAAGAGTAATAGGTACATTTCTAATCAAACAAGGACCGTTTTCAAGAACATCATCAACACCTTTCTTCGAATTGAACTTAAAAAAGAAGAACCCCTTTGCATTCATCATGACCTTTTGTATACCAAACTTAGCCCACGCATTGCGTACAAAGTAATCAACAATAGGAAAAGCAAGTCGTTGACCAAGGAAATACCCATACAAAGTATTCTCAAACCTAGAGTTCACCTCTTCAACCACTTTCATCGGGACAGAAAGATCCACACCATTAGCTTTCTTATTACACTCCAACCTACGAAAGTTTGACGTGTGTTTCTTAGGTTCAGTAGAAGTAACACCAGCATACGATGTAGAAGGTTGTTTGAAAGCACCAACCTTCTCAATACCAATAGCCCCATGTGCATTCGTATCAACCTTATCATTAAAATTAGTAGGACCACTAGTAGCATTAACATTAGAAGCCATAGGAACACTCGTATCATGAGGAGGTTTTGAATAATAACCATCAGCAGTAAGCATCTCCTCTATCTCCTTCTGTGACTGCGACACCTTAAGATGCTCAAATGGATTAGCCCCTGTAGTAGTAGCATCCACTATCACAGCTGGTTTTAATGGTTGCCCATCGTCACCCACAAGAACAAGTTTTCCCTCTATATTTGTTTTTCAATAGCATGAATTTTCAATAAAGTATCATGACCCTCAGGCGTCTCATGAGTAGGTGCATCATGACTAGGGCTCGAACCAGTATCCGTAGACGTAGCAGCTCCAATCACAGAATCAGGTAGATCATTAGGTGGTTGGGACGTAGCATAACTACCATATCCTTGCGCATAATCAGACGAAAGTGAACCAACTAATCGTTCAGAATCAATATACGACCCTCTCTTCGACATCAAAGCAAAACACTTAAACCCTCAATTCAATCGATCACAAACAGAACCAACACGAAGATAGCGTCACTCTTCAAGAAATGGATAAAACCCTAGTTAAAACTAGGGTTTATAAGCTTGAACGGATCACAGCAGTTACATGATAGACCAGATCTCAAGAATAGTAAAAGGTTTGAATATGTAAACAAACCGAGTAGACAAAAAACCCTAAAAAACAGTGAAAATAAACCCAAGAAAAGGACACTAATCAGCCGATTAATCCAAGTCCAATACCAGGCTAAGATCGATTATAAGAGGATATAATCCCACTTAGAAGGATCAGAACCAAGAATAAAAGTTGATTAGAGAACCAGAATTGCGATAAGGGTATAAGTCGCCATAGAGAAATCGTTTTTAGGGTTATGGCTCCAGTATTATCATAATACATATTTATGGGTTTTGCAATTGTGGTAACAATTCCAAGCCCAAAAATGAATTTTCGAATCCATACAGCCTCTTTAGATGCATCATAAGCAGCTATGTACTCAGCTTCTGTAGATGAAGTTGTCGAAATACTCTCCTTTGTGCTTTTCCAATCAACAACACCTCCATTTAAAATGAATACATATCTAGTCTGAGATTTTAGGTCATCAACATCTGTCAAATATCCAGCATCAGTGTAACAAGAAACCCTGAGCTCTCGTTTCGTATCACCTCCATAAACCAGAAACATATCCTTAGTATTACGTAAATACTTAAGAATAATCTTAATAGCAGTCCAGTGAAGTTCACCTAGATTCTGTTAAAATCGGCTTGTCATGTTCTGAGCGAACGCAACATCAGGATGAGTACATCTCATAGCATACATAATAAATCCTATAACCGAAGCATAAGGAACTCTTTGCATGCGCTCTTTATCAGCAGGTGTCTCAGCACCTTGTGATTTACTCAACTTAAGCTCTTCTTGCATTGGGATAGTTCCTTGTTTGGAATTCTCCATGAAAAATATTTTCAAGATTTTCTCAATGTAAGCACTTTGACATAAACCAATTAATTTTTTTGATATATCTCTGTTGATCTTGATTCCAAGAATATATGCAGCTTCTCCTAGATCTTTCATGGCAAAACATCTTCCAAGATAGGATTTTACATCTTGTAACATTGGAATGTTGTTTCCCATGAGTAATATGTCATCATAATATAGAATTAGAAAAGCTGCATAACTCCCACTAGCTTTATGATATACACATGGCTCATCTTGATTCTGAGTGAAACGGAATTTCTTAATCTCATCGTCAAAACATTTATTCCATTGCCTAAATGCTTGCTTTTAACTCCATAAATGGAACGCTTGAGCTTGCATACTCGGTTAGGATATTTAGGATTAACAAAACCCTTAGGTTGATCTATATAGACTTTTTTGAAAAGATGTCCATTGAGGAAGGCGGTTTTGACATCCATTTTCCAAATCTCATAGTCATAGAACATAGCTATGGCTATGAGAATACTTATAGCTCTAATGTCTGCAACTAGAGAAAAGGTCTCTTCATAATCAACCCTGTAGGTTTGAGTGAAGCCCTTTGCTATGAGACGAGCTTTAAAGGTGTGTGCTGCACCATCCATGTCAGTCGTCTTTTTAAATAGCCACTTGCTGCCAACTGGTTTAAAGTTAGAAGGAAGCTCAACTAAATCCCAGACTTCATTGTCTTTCATGGATTGCATTTCCACATTCATCGCATCAAGCCATTTATTACATTCAGGATCTAGGAATGAAGCTTTATAGTTATTGGGTTCACCAAGATCCCCTAACTCAAATTCCTCAGCATCGACGTATAAACACATTCGATCTGGAGCACGGCGTGCCCTTGCAGACTTACAAATAGGAATGATATCACTTTGAGGTTCATCAATTTCTTGACCATCCTTATCATGATGTAAGATAGTGTCTACAGAAGGATTTGTATCTTCATCTTGAATAATTCGAAGATCTTCTAAACTCCCACTTGCTTCTTGATCCAAGACATTATTCTTAAAGAACTCGGCATTTTGGGCAACAATAACTTTTTTCTCTGATGGAAGGTAGAAAGTATATCCAATTGTTTCCTTTGGGTATCCTATGAAGATACACTTAATAGATCTTGGTTCAAGTTTGTCAGGTTTGGTAGGTGTATCACGCTTAGCAAGTGCCTCACAACCCCAGACTTTTATGTAAGATAGCTTAGGGGCTTGCCCATGCCATACCTCGTATGATGTCTTATCAACCTTCTTAGTTGGAACCATATTCAGAATGCGTGCAGCAGACTCAAGGGCATAATCCCAAAAGGACTTTGGAAGAGTAGTTTGACTCATCATGAAGCGAACCATGTCTAGCAGTGTTCGATTTCTCCTCTCAGACACACCATTATATTGTGGAGTGTAAGGAGGTGTTCGATGTGCAATAATCCCATTCTCCTTAAGATGATCCAAAAACTCTTGACTCATATATTCACCTCCACGATCAGAACGTAGTGACTTAATGGTTTTCCTGAGTTAGTTTTCTATTTCCTTTTGAAATGCTTTAAATGTTTCAAACACTTCATGTTTATGTTTCAACAAGTAAACAAAACCATACCGACTATAGTCGTTAGTAAAAGTGACGAAGTAACTTGCTCCTTGTCTTGACGCAGTTCTAAATAGGCCACATACATCGGTGTGTATTAGTCCAAGTAGATCCTTAGCGCTTTCCACTTGATGTGAATAGGGTTTCCTTGTTATCTTACCAGACATGCATGAAACACACTTTTCAATTGACTTAATTTTAGTTGAGTTGAGAAGTCCATCATGTTGCAACTTCTCCATGCGTTTGTTGCTAATGTGTCCTAGACGACAGTGCCACAAGAGAGTAGAGTCCAAGGCAGACTTGGCTCTTTTATTGCTAACAACAAACATAGAAATATCATTTGTATTAGAACAAGACATATAAACTTCATAAATACCATCCCGAGAGATAGCAGTAAAATAAACAACAATATTTCTAGAAACTGAAATTGCATTATTCGATTCAAAATGATTAACAAAACCATCGTCATAAAAACAAGAAACTGAATTAATTCCTCTAGTAATAGAGGGAGCATAATGAAAATTGTTCAAAACAACCACTAATCCACTAGGGAGACATAAATGAAAAACGCCTATAGCTTCAAATTTTGCTCGTTCACCATTGCCCACATACAGACATAAAGCTCCAGGCTTCAGCTTCCTACTTCCCCTAACACCCTGAGTAGTATTACAAATGTGAGTACCACAACCAGTGTCATAAACCCAAAATGTATTAGGAAAAGAATAAAGTTCTATGGTTATAATACCTGAAGTGCTAGCTCCTAGAGATAGTTTCTTCTTTTTCATCAACTCGGCGAGATACACGGCACAGTTCCATCTCCAATGACCTATTTCACCACATTGGTGACAGGTCACGTCCTTAGCAGGATTACCCTTTTTGGGTGGTGGAGGAATCTTAGGCTTGGGAGCATAAGGTGGTTTATGCTCAGGAGCATAAGCCAGCTTGTACTTGCCCTTCCTATTTTTTTCATTATAAGAAACTTTTCATAATAACCCAACTCTCTCTCTCTCTCTATATATATATATATATATATATATATATATATATATATATATATATATATATATATATATATATATATATATATATATATATATATATATATATATATATAGTTAGGATCAAATAAGAAGATTACTTAAAATAAGAAGGAATAAAAAGAACTATAACCGCAAATCCGAGATGAACCGACCTAAATTAGATGCATCCCTATAATCTTAGATGCATTATAACACACCATAGTGTGTTTTCTAGCTTTTAATTAGATGCATATACGTATATTAGATGCATTTCATGATTTCTCTTGTTTTTTGTTCCTCTGCACGTGCCGAAATCATGAAAATCAATTTGCACCATCTATACATCAAATTAACTTTCGAAACTCAATATGTTGCATCTATATGAATAGAAATGCATCTAATTCAAGTCGTTGCATCTAAAATGCGTGGTTTTGGTCACTTCTCACCACTTCTTATTTTAATTTACTTCTCACTGGATCCCTACTATATATATATATATATATATATATATATATATATATATATATATATATATATATATATATATATATATATATATATATATATATATATATATATATATATATATATATATCAACATTATTTTTGATAACTCTTTGTTTAATTCGATGTGTGATTAAATATTAAAAAAGGCTACACAAACATAAATTTCATGTGACCATTGGATAAAGAATAGTCACACAAAATACACATTTCTTCACTTTAAGCAGCATATAGTCACACTTATTAACACTTTTGGCAACTTTATGCTTAATTGTATGTGACTAACTACCCAAAATAAATATGCTTTGTGTGACTAAATATTACAAAAGGCCACATAAACATAAAATTCATGTGACTATTGGATAAACAATAATCACACAAAATACACATTTCTTCACTTTAAACAGCATATGGTCACACTTATTAACACTTTTGGTTACTTTATGCTTAATTGTATGTGACTAAATACCCAAAACAAACATGCTTTGTGTGACTAAATATTACAAAAGGCCACACAAACATAAAATTCATGTGGCCATTCTATGATCAATAGTCACACAAGATAGACATTTTATTCACTTTAAATAGCATATGGTCACACTTATTAACATTTCTGGCCACTTTATGCTTAATTGTATGTGACTAAATACCCAAAACACACATGTTTTGTATGACTAAATATTACAAAAGGCAACACAAATACAAAATTCATGTGGCCATTGTATGATCAATAGTCACACAAGATAGAAATTTCTTCGCTTTAAGCAGCATATGGTCACACTTATTAACACTTTTGGCCACTTTATGCTTAATTGTATGTGACTAAATACCCAAAAAAAACATGCTGTGTGTGACTAAATATTACAAAAGGTCATACAAACATATAATTCATGTGGCCATTAGATGATCAATAGTCAAACAAAATAGACATTTCTTCATTTTAAACAGCATATACTCACGCCTATTAACACTTTTGGCCACTTTATGCTTAATTGTATGTGACTAAATACCCAAAACAAACATGCTTTGTGTGACTAAATATTACAAAAGGCCACACAAACATAAAATTGATGTGGCCATTGGATGATCAATAGTCAAACAAAATACACATTTCTTCACTTTAAACATCATATGGTCACACTTATTAACATTTTCGGCCACTTTTTGCTTAATTGTATGTTACTAAATACCCAAAATAAACATGCTTTGTGTGACTAAATATTACAAAAGGCCACACAAACATAAATTTCATACGACCATTCGATTAACAATAGTCACACAAAATTCACATTTCTTCACTTTATACAGCATATGGTCACACTTATTGCCACTTTTTGCTTAATTGTGTGTGACTAAATATCCAAAACAAACATGTTTTGTGTGTCTAAATATTACAAATGGCCACACAAACATAAAATTCAAGTTGCCATTTGATGAACAATAGTCACACAAAATACACATTTCTTCACTTTTAACACTATATTGTCACACTTATTAATACTTTTGGCTACTTTATTTTAAATTGTGTGACTCGTTGTGTGTCTAAATCATCACAAACGTCACATTTATTATATATTCATGTGGCTAGAGAACGGGAAATAGTCACATATAATACACATTTACTTGAATAAATCATCTCAAATGTCACATACATTATATATTTAAGTGGCCAAAGGACGAACAATAGTTACTCTAAAAAATCATTCGTGTGATTATAAAGAGCTTACGGTCACTAATACTGATTAATCCAACAAAACTTGTGCCTAATTTGTCACACATATTCGGGTTTTGTTCACTCTTTTTCAATGACAAAGGCCACGAACTCAACAATGTCACCATATGCCACCTACGGTGGCGCGATCTTTGGTGACACAAAAAAAAAATAGAAAAACATGTGTGACTATGCATATCGTCACACATTTTTGTGTAACGAATACCAGTTTTTGTACCAGTGATACATTTGTTATAAATCTCTCTTTATTATTTTCGGATATTAAAAAAGATTTTTGTACCAGTGATACATTTGTTATAAATCTCTCTTTATTATTTTCGGATATTAAAAAAGATTTATGATGGGAACTGAGATCTTGCACGTTTTCTTTTATGTTTTTTGTTTGAGTTGTTGAAAGGAGATACTTTGATTTTGCTTTAGATGCGTTTGGTTTGTAATTTTGTTTTAGTTCATCTCCTATAATAGTGTTGTGTTTGGTAAAAACCAAACTTTGTGAAAGTCAGATAATAATGAAGAAAAATAATCATTTTCATCATAAGCTCATCCTTGTAACTGTGGTCCCAATTTTTGCGGCTCTTTTACTTGGTTTACTCATGTGCGGCCTCATTGCTTATGCACGGAGAAAGAGATCTGCTCCACAGAAACCATCAGGCAAAGAAGGTGGTACATTTTTCTCAATAACAAGTTTTTATGGACAAGAAATGTATGATGAAATCATCAAGGTAACAAATGATTTTGATGATGCATATTGTATTGGGATCGGAGGATACGGTATCATGTATAAAGCTAAGTTACCACCCAACAATTTAGTAGTTGTCATGAAACTTCATTCATCATCTAAGAATGACGATCATATAGGGTTCCTAAATGAGGTACGAGCATTCACAAACATAAGGCATAGAAACATAGTTAAATTATATGGATATTGCTTCCATGCTCGTCACTCATTTTTGATTTACGAATATCTTGAGAAGGGAAGTCTAAAATCGCTCTTAAGTAGCGATATCATAGCAAAGAAAATGGGTTGGTTGAAAAGGGTAAGAATCGTTGAGGCTATGGCGAATGGTTTGGCTTATATGCACCATGATTGCACACCGCCTATAATTCATAGAGACATTTCTGGAGCTAATATCCTTCTCGATTCTGATCATGAGTTACATATCTCAGACATTGGAACAATGAATCTTCAAAAGCTGGATTCATCCAATTGGACTGCGGTTGTAGGCTCCTATGGCTATATTACACCGGGTAAATACCATATATTTTAAAAGTTATATATACTATACGTACTAATTCTCAAGTTTCAGATTTCTCTTAATCATGATCTGATATAACAATTCTTTTATTATTCTCGTGCTTCTTTCAATGTAGATCTTGATTATACTATGGTGGCGACAGAGAAATGCGATGTGTATAGTTTTGGAGTTGTTGCACTAGAAGTGATTATGGGAAAGCATCCTGGAGAACTTATATCATTTCTGCCAACATTGTTTGCTGATGATCTATTGCTAGCCAATGTAGGAGATAGACGGATTCCGCCACCATCATCTCTAGTTTCGAAAGTAGCTCATTTATTTGAGTGTCTCACGGGCATGTTTGAACAGCAATCCGCAGGAAAGGGCAACAATATTATTTGAATTATTGCAGTATTATCTTTAAAAAAATACCAATGAGCACAAGTTGATTAAATAATATACACGGGGAAAGAAGACCGTGAAAATTAGTATATTCCTTGAATAATGCACTTACGTTTATTGTGGTTCTCTTGGGTATATTCTTTGTTTTATTGCCGTATTTTGATTAAAAAACTAACAACGAGCATAATTTTATTAAAAAATATACACTCGGAAATAAGATCGTGGAAATTTGTATATTCTTTGAATAATACAATTACGTGTATTGTGGTTCTTTTGAGTATGTTCTTTGAATTATTGGAGGATTATGATTAAAAAACTACTGATGAGTAAAAGTTTATTAAATAATTTACACTTGGAAAGAAGACCGTGAAAGTTTGTAAATTCTTTGAATATATATATATACTCCCTCCATCCCATTTTTATTGTCCACTTTGACTTTGACCAGTCTTTCTTGTTCAACTTTGACCATTAATATATTTATTTGTGTTATATAATACTTAATGAAAATATATTTAAAACCCAATACATTCATATACTTTTCATCAAGTATTATATAACACAAACAAAAATAATTATGATCAAAGTTGAAGAAGAAAGACTAAAAAGGTCAATAGGGTACAATAATTTTAGGACGGAGGGAGTATATATATATATATATATATATATATATATATATATATATATATATATATATATATATATATATATATATATATATATATATATATATATATATATATATATATATATGGGGCTTTATTTTCATAACTCTGTAAATTACGAGAACTGTGAGAACTCCTCTAGACCAATGAGATTTTTTCTAAATATTAAAGATTATTATTTAATCTAAAGGGTATTATAGTAAAAGACAACTTTTTTATTTTTTAATTTTTTTTTATTAAATCCCATTTTTAAATATCTCAGAATTTTTGAATTTTTTTTTTGAATTTATTTTGTGAGTGTTTCTTAGCATCCATGTTTCTAGAATGTAAAGGTGCATGTGTGTTTTTTTTAAATAATGTAAATTTACATGTGTTTTTATTTTTCAATAGTTTAAACTTTAAATGAGTTTTACTTATAAATGTAATTGCAAATATGTTTTTGCGGTATATTGTATAAACTTATTAACTAAAAACTAAAAACATAAATTATAGTCTAGCCTTTAGATTTTTTACAAACCAAAAACATAAGATAATACATATATTTTTATATCAAATGAAATACAAATCAAATATATCATTTTTAATAACATATGCACGCCTTCTAAGAATATATGTGCACAAAACATATGTGTTTGAAGTTTCTCATAAGATTCTTTCGAATGTGTGTGCACGTCTTCCAAGAACATACATGCACTCCTTCCAAGAACATACGCGTACTTCCAATTTCTCATCAATTTTGTTAAAATATATGTGCACGCATTCAAACAACATATGGACACGTCTAAAAAAAATAATAGTCAAGATAACATAACACACATGCACAAGCTTAAATTAGCAAACAAAAATAAACATGAGACCAATTTTTGTATGTATGCGAAACGTATATAATCTAAACACAAAACATATAATCCAAATACAAAACATATATGTTTTATACGTAAACATTGCCAAAAACCCATTAAAGAATAAACATGGCTTGTGATTTATTTCAAAATTTACTATTTTTTCCTTGTCTCTATAAGAACGGCATAGAATCACTTGTGCCAAACACAATATTCTAGTTATAAAAGATACATAAAATCACAATTTCAAATTGTTATTAAATTTATATCTTTATTGCAGTTACACGTATCACTTTTTCTATGATAACATAGAAATATTAAATGTGCTCACCAACAACTAAACACAATATTTTAGTCTTATAAACAAAATTATAAAGTCCCCAAAAAGCAAGCCCAAAATAAAATGTTAAAATTTAATCTATAAAGATAATCATGTAAAATATGAATAGAACCTTAAACAAGGGTATAAAGATGTTAAGAAACAAAGTTGTATCTCACACCTGTGCCTAGTAGTTGTAAACGTATTCATACACTCCTCAACTATCTTAACTTTTATAGGGCATATGGGCTGTTTGTATGCTTTTTAAACACAGATTTCCTTCTAATTATGTACAAACTTGCATATCTAGATTCTTTAATAAGTCGTTTGTTCGTATTATTTTCCTTCTAAATATATTTTACTTAGTTCTTATTGGTTGTGGCCCCTTCGAGAGAATAGCAAACCCAGAAAGCCACTACTGCTAAAACTTTAAAAACCGGACCTTAGATCACCATGGCGAATCCAACATCAGTAGACAAAAAAACGTTTGTCATCTTAGAATACAATACCATTGATGTTAATGGTACCGTTGTTCACGTGTTGGTTTTTAAATAATTTTTTATTATGTATTAATATTGATTAATATTTGGTATAGATTTTTGTTGTAAGAAAAGTTTGAATTTGTTTAACACGCGTTCTGTTTAATTTGATCTTGTGTAAGTTAACTATTGATCATATTCTAGACATTATACGTGTTTAATAGCACATAAATGACCCTTGAAAAAAATATGTGTCTTTGCTATAGTACAATTTTTTCTATTGATTTTTATCTCACAGTATCCCGTGTGGTCGTTCAACAAAAAACATAGGTCGTCGTCATCTCAATACAAACACGAAGAAGTTCAACAGAGGAAATAGTTCAAAATTCACAATACATCCTTACTCACTTATGTCGTCTTCTCGATCCTCTTCATACCTAGAGTCTCGTTGAAGAAATCTGTGAACCGAGAATTTGTTGCCGCGTCAATTTTATCCATGTGAGTTTGCGTATACATTCTTTGTTTGGATTTGGCACTTGAAGAACTTGATGCATGCCCGGTAAATTGGGGAGGAAAGCAAAAAATTAGTGGAAAAATATTTTAGCAAAGAAACTTAAATAAATAAATAAAAAATACTTTATGCGATGTATTCATTGTAGAAAGTTACTAAACTGTAAAAGAATATATATATATATATTCTAGGGACTTTAATTTCTCAAGTAAAACAATCTTTGTGGAATAACGTCCACCTAAAAGGGTAGCTCAAGTATAAATAAGGGAAATACGGGCCTTCACCATATAGAAAAAAACATACAAAAGCAAGTAATGGCTTCTTCAAAGTTCTTACTTTCATCTCTAGCTCTACTGCTCGTTTCTCTCTCATTTGTACCAAACTTTACTTCTGCTTCTTTGGAGGAAGCAAATGCTCTTCTTAAATGGAAAGCAAGCCTTAATATCCCAAACAACTCTCAAATTGTATCTTCTTGGACACCCCTTCCAACGAATACTAGTGCACCCGCTTCGTGCCCTTCTTGGTTTGGAATTGCTTGCAACACTGACGGGAACGTTAACAGGTTGAACCTCTCGACTTCTGAGTTAAAAGGTACGCTTCACAGTTTCCCGTTCTCTATTCTAGGCAATCTTACCCATTTTGAGCTTAGTGTAAACAGCTTCTTTGGTCCCATCCCACCAGAAATCGGGCTCCTGTCCAAACTTGTCCATCTAGATTTTTCAACCAATCAATTCTCTGGTGTAATTCCACCTACCATTGGTAAACTAAGCCAGTTAACCATTTTGTATCTTTACAAAAACAATTTAACTGGTTCAATCCCACTAGAAATAAATAATATTGTCTCACTTGAGAAGCTTTATCTGTACAGAAATACACTCTCTGGACCCATTCCAATTGAATTAGGGAATATGAAGTCTCTCACTAAATTAGAATTGAACAATAATCAACTCAATGGTTCAATCCCTTCATCGTTGAGTAACTTGACTTCTTTGAAACAACTTTATCTGTTCATAAATAAACTCTCCGGACCCATTCCAATTGAGTTAGGGAATATGAAGTCTCTAACAGATTTACAATTGAGCAATAATCTACTCAATGGTTCAATCCCTTCATCGTTGGGTAACTTGACGTCTTTGAATATCCTTTATTTGTGGGCAAATCAACTCACTGGGCCCATTCCTATTGAATTAGGGAATATAAAGTCTCTCACAGAATTAGCTTTGAGTGAAAATCAGCTCAATGGGTCAATCCCTTCATGGTTGGGTGATTTGACGTCTTTGGAACGCCTTTATTTGTACAAAAATCAACTCTCTGGACCCATTCCAATTGAATTAGGGAATTTGAAGTCTCTCACAATATTAGCTTTGAGCCAAAATCAACTCAACGGTTCAATTCCTTCATGGTTAAAAAACCTGACAAGCCTTCAGATTCTGTATCTTCGTGATAACAAATTATCTGGTCCTATACCAAAAGGAATCGGAATTCTAAAATTGTTTGAGCTACAGCTGGACCACAATCAGTTGTCTGGCCAATTGCCTGATGATTTGTGCCAAGGGGGAAAACTTCAACAATTAGTTGTAAGTTATAATCAACTCTCTGGTCCAATTCCAAGAGGGCTATGGAATTGTTCCACCTTAACAAGAGCAAGGTTTGAATTTAATCAGTTTCGTGGAGATATATCGAATAGTTTTGGTGTCTACCCTAGCTTATATTTATTTGATGTCCGTCATAATAAATTTTATGGGCAACTATCTAATAACTGGGGTAAATGCAAAAATTTGACTACATTAATGATGGGATATAACAACATCAGCGGTAGCATACCACGGGAGTTTGGAAATTCAATTCAAGTGCTTGACCTTTCTTCTAATCATTTGGTTGGTCAAATTCCAAAGGAGTTTGGGGAAATGAAAAGTTTGTTAAATTTAAACTTGAGTGATAATAACCTTTCCGGTGTTATACCTCAAGAGCTTGGATCACTGCATGGTCTCCTTACTCTTGACCTATCCAAAAATAGGTTAAACGGGTCATTACAAAGATATATTGGTAATTGGGTACAAATCAATAACATGTATCTTAGTAATAACAAGCTCAGCGGAAAGATCCCATCGGAGATTGCTAAATTAAGTCAACTCAATGGCCTTGATTTATCATGGAATTCTCTCACAGAAGAGA
>BPTQ01000005.1:349538867-349797777 GCA_019973895.1 Chrysanthemum seticuspe | reverse complement strand
TGTTCATGATCGTGTCTACCATTGAACCACCGAAACAACCCAAGACGAATCAGAACCCCACGCAGCAGACAACCAACTGCTCTACTGAACTCTTTGTGTAAACTTTTACTTAGCTTTGGCCTTAAAGGATATGTAGTGTTAAGTTAGGAAAAAAATAAAAGAAGCAAACAAGAAAAGGGAGGGAAGTGGGATTCGAACCCACGACCTCACGCCTGGCTACAGAACCCAACAAAGCCACCAAGTTACCATCTGTGCTAGTACTTGTTGTGTGTATGCTTTCTACATTTTAATTAGTTAACTTAACTTCACAGTTATAGCTTATTAGAATAACTTGCTTTTTAGTGCTTATTTCCAAAAAGGACTTGCACCTTTTTTATTTTTCCTGCATTTAGCATAACTTAATTTAGTCTTCTGTAAAATTTCACATTTTTCTCTAGTCATTTAGTATTTTTAATTAATTAATTAGTGCTAATTAGTTTTTAATTCGTAACAAATAAAATAAAACTCAAAAAAATACCCGGCTTTTTCCTAAAATTTTCTTTTGTCATATAGTACGTAATAAAATTGTTTTTACACTTGTAGGACTTTTATTTCATAAATTTTACGTTTTTGCTTGCGCACTCGCGTAATTTTTAGACTTAACGTACGTTTTTATTTTAAATCACGTTTTTAGTTTACGTTTTAGTTAAAATAGTTTATTTAAGTTATTTTGTTTTATAAAATCACAAAAACATCATTTGTAAAAATAGTGATAGTGTTTATTTAATATTTTTAATTTTTTTTTTTTAATTTCCTTTAATTTTCATTTTAGCCCTTGTAGTTTATGTCCTTTTTCCGTAGTTATAATCATATTCCTAATCCTTTTCCCGTTCAAATCTCGCGATCACTAAACGTTTGATAATCCATTGCACAACTCGCTGGGACATAACGACCCGGGGAGACTCTATACTCCTCAGATCTTCATTGCATCTGTGCTTAAGCTGTTTTAAGTTTCTTGCTTGCGTGAGAAAACTTGACGGTTTTGCGCAGATCAATGAACTTAAGAATTAGGGGGTGAGTGTCTAAGTTCCTAACGGTCGGGCACTCACTATTATAAATCTAGCATGTAGCGGTACTTAATGACTCGGCTTATGGGACCAGGAACAACAGGACTTATGACGGTGCACCTGATTTCTTCTGTGGTGGCATCTTTGCTGATAGGTTAGGGTGAATTGACCAAATGTTGTCCTCTCGACTTTGACCCCACCTGAAGTTATTGGAAGTAATTAGATGTAGACATTACTAGCTAGGTTGAATAACTAGGTTAGCACCACTATCCTTCATTGATCACACCTCTTGCCCTTATCTGCTTTCTTTTATTTCCTTGTTTTATTAGTTAATTTTATTATTTCAATCTTAAAAGCAATTAAAATCGTGACATAGAATTAAGTTAATTTCCAATCCACGTAGCTCTTGGTACAACCTCGGTTTTACCGAATACTACACTACACGCGACCGGGTTCACTGCCCGTTAGTGCATTAGGGTAGACCATAGGTATAACGAGTCAATATAAATATTAAAACCTGGCCAGTAAAACCTGCATCAAGTTTTTGGCGCCCCTGCCGGGGTGCTATCTTAGGATTTATTTTAAGTTTTATTTTTCTTTCTATTCTTCTGTTTTCTTTGTTTCTTGAGTACGTTTCAGGTAATCATGGAAATGGAACCAGATTTTGATAATATGACATTGGAAGAATACTGGGAGTACGAGCGCGAAATGGAAAGAAAAGTTATAAGGAATCGTCAATCTTGGATAACTTCTACGTGATCGCCTTTCCTAGAGCATTTCTTTCAACCATATACCTATGGTGATTATGTATCTCCTCAAGAGTATGATGAATTGGACATGGATAACATGACCATTCATGAATATGAATTATATACAGCCAACCGATGTCGGAAAATGAACAGCTTTAGTGATTATTCATATAACACTCCTAATCCTGAACATGATGATAGCGAGTTGATGATTGCAAGAGCGTTGGACGATTTGTTCAAAATTGGTGCCGAAAATCTTCAACGCATGGAACAAGAGGAGATTCATGATGATTCTACTAAGGATGTGAACCTTGGAAGTGAGGACCTTCTTATCTTTCCTATTTCTCCTATTACTAATATTTTTGCTAGTGTTTGTGAACAGGATGCAGATAATGTCAATTTCGACGTTACAAAGTAGGAAGAGGAAGCCGAGGAGGAATGTGATGAATGGAATTTTTATGACAAGTGGGATATCACGGTAGAGGATGTTTAAAGGCTTAGGCAAATTCTAACACCTCCCATGCTTAATGAACCTATCCCACCGCTGGTAATGCAACCCTTGACATCACCTATCACACCTGCCAATGACTGTTCTGTAGCACCAACTACCAACCCAGTGTTGAACAAGCTTATAAAGGAATTCGGAGATGAGATTTTGAATATTTCCGTGTTTGACGAAGAAGCCGAATGTGACCCTACTAAAGATGTTAAGGAGCTCGAGGAACCGATTTATAAAGATCCTTCATCATTTTCTACGGACGAAAGGGCACATCTGGCAGTTGATGATACGAATATGGTTTTGAAGAAAGTTAGTCAACAACAACATGGAACAAGCCAATCCTCTAATCCGTCAATGAACATGGGTCCGGTAAGTAGGGAAATGACTTCTCCTCTGAGGTATGACTATAATTCATCATTTCCCCTTCCCATAGCAAATTCACACCCTCCTGGTGTTTATTGATATTTTCACCCACACTTGATTTTAAGTGAGGGGATGAACACCCTTTTACTTAGTAAGTAAGGTGGAGTCAAGCTCGTGACTCGAACAAAAACAAGCGCTTCGTGGGAGGTACCCCATGCATATCTTTCCTTTTAATTTCTGCTTCTTTTTCGTTTTTGTTGGGTTTTGTGTTTTTAACCATTTTTGCAGGAATCGGAGAAGATTGCATCAGTAACTTAAACGGGGACCTGACTTGTCCATCAGTTACAGCGTAACTCATTCCAATGATTACGCCGTAACACATCACAAATAGCGATTATCTTCACAGCATTACCGATTATGGCATAATCCCATGCTATGGTTACGCCGTAGCTACCCTCCAGTAGCGACTGCCAGGTTTTGCCATAATTACGGCATAACTGCGTCAATCAGTTACGGCAATGAGTTACGGCTTAATTATCCTCCAGTTCAAATTCTTTCTATAATAACACAATAACCTTGTATTAGTACTAATTGAACTTTGTGGGTATGTTCCCTGTAAGCCCTCACGAGACTACACTCGTCCACTTGGGACACCAAGTGGTTTAAAAGGCTTGTTGCATATGCTAAATGCAACCGTGATTCCTACGAAAGTGAGTTAGATTTTTCTTTTTCTTTCATTGCTTGTTGTTTTTCTAGTATGATGCGTTTGGTTATCTTATGTGAATTCAGGTTATTAAAGTTTGCTCATAGATCTCAAAGCGGGACACGTTTACTCGTGAGTCTTTGATCATATCGAGCAAATCCAGGGGAGTTTTCTGTTCCAATTCTAACCCTTCTTATCTTTTATTTATATGATTAAGTATGACCCAAGTGGGGGGAAGGGATTAGACATAGACACCCGCTTGATTTTACTTGCTCTTATGTTTCACTAATAAAATTTTGACATGTTTTTCATTACTTAACTGGATTAATCTAGACTGAGCACACCTACCCTATATTTCCATTGTGTGAGGATAAGCCTTTCCGTTTTCCCCTTATATATAATTCCATAAAAATGAGTGTGCCGGTGGCTGTAGTAGACTTTAGAACTTGGCCTTGTATATCTTTTCGAGACCATTATCATGAGCATTACACTGAGGTAACTTGGTGTGATCAGTGCAGCTAGGATATAAGGCAATTTTAGGATTAAACCCAAATAGCCCATACATGTATTGTGTTTATTGACTTTTCACACCGATCAGTCAATCCTCCTGCTAAACCCTTTTTGTTGCACTCACCATTAGTGCAAGATACCCCTAGATACACCCTTTAGAGCCTTTCCTTTCATTTTATTCACCCAATATAATTGTTTCGTTACACCTATCGCCTAGCCTACCCTGTAGTTTCTTTATGTCCATGGTCCGGGTGTTGTTGGTTAATTTTGTTTCGAATAAAGGGTTGTGGAAGAAGATCGGGTTTAGATGATAGTTGATCTCAAGTGGGGGAATACTTTTTATGTTCGTATCGTTTATATCCATGTATACCTTGTCTTGCATAAAAAAAAAGTGTTTTCGCCTTGTTCAACTGGTGAAATTTTTTACAAATCCGTTTTGTCTTACGGATAAAATTAGAAACCAAAACATTTCTATCTCGCCTTTCAAATTTTAATCAATATCCGTACAATGGGGACATTGTCTATTTCAAGTGGGGGGATGAGAGATAGAAATGGTTAATTTTGATAGAAATATGTGCTAAATTGACCCAAATTTTTTTAATTTTTTTTATTTAGCACATTCTTTTTTCGTTGATGATGAAGGCCGAGTTAATGCATCTTATTTGCCTAGTTTATGATTATGAGGTACCACATTACATTTCTTATGCATTACCTCGTGTATTGGATTATTGAAGACCCCTTGACTCTTGACCCTCGATTTTTGCTATGGGATTGAATGCGACTAGTGGTGGGGTGATTGTGGACTTAGGAATCTATTTGTTTCATGTCTTTTTATTTACACCCATTAAAAATTTCCCATGCCTTATCCTACCCTTAGTCATGAATCGAGTTTAGGTGAGGAAGCAAGTAATCATTGGTGTCTTGACCATGGATTTTGTCATGTATCATTGGTTTTGTCCCCTTCGCCGTAACTCATTAGTAATGACAAAATAAACCCATAAGCCTATGTTGTGTCAACCCATTGCATTTTAGAATAGCTGCATCTATATACTCTAGTGGTGGAGATTAGTATCTTTGCCAAGCCTATGATAGAATACTCGCCATGACTGAGCAATTGAGTGATCACCCAAAAATAAACACGTGAATTATGAGAAGAGAGTGTGTGATTTCAATTCCCTTTTCGTGAGGTGTTCGGTTTGGATTTCCTAGCTTAGGTGATTTTTAAACTCATAACTTCCAACTAATCCTGGGAGATATCTTTTTAAGAATTATTTAAAGGGTCTACTTGAGGACAAGTAAGATTCAAGTGGAGGGATATTTGATAACATCAAATTAGCCTAATCTTTTATATATCAAATTTCCGTGTTTATGGCCTCATTTATATTAATATGGTACTTAATTCATTCATAATTACATTTCAGGATAAATGAGGAGTTGGAGCGGAAAAGATGTGAGAAAAGGCCAAATATATGTTCTAAAGATGAATTTACGAGGGCCTTTGGATTTTATGTGAAGATTACGCCATAACTAGCTAATAAGGTTACGGTGTAAATATGAGCTTTGAAGGATACGGCGTAACCAGTTCTTATGGTTACATCGTAATTATTTTTGTGAAGGTTACAGCGTAACGTAGCAATTTAGTTACGCCGTAGAGATGATTTCGGAATGGATAATCATATTTGGACGAAGGGTTACGGCATAACTTGGATAATTAGTTACGCCGTAATTAATTACTTGGGCGCAAAGTTTCGAGGTCCAGGGATTAAAAGCGGCAAGTTTATTCGAAGTTTATTTAGTACAAGGACTTGTTATAAAAGTAACAAGAGCGATGAGGGACTAAAAGCGTCAACTAGAACAAATAAGTTTCATGAATAGATGTTGACTATAAAAACTACGAAGTTACTAATTGTTATATAGTTACAGCGTAACTATATATTAGTTACGGCGTAACTTTAGTTACGACGTAATTAATATATTTAATTACGCCGTAACTATGTCGCGGCCTATAAATACAGCCCTAAATCTGCATTTTTTAGTATCTCTCTTCACCCCTCTCCTAGGGGTAGATTAGGGCACCACTCCAGGGCATTTTTCAGCAGTCCGAAGCCAGTTTTGAAGGAAGAATTCACTCGCAATCATCATCATTATTAACTCTACATCAAGTAATTTGTATCAAACATTATGTTCAATTCAATTTATGATTTATTCATTTTTGTTGGTATGATTTATTATATGTTTGGCTAAGCACCTTGGTGCTGGCCTTGTTATAATTCCTTAATAATTATGCTTACGTTCACTTTACTTCCGTAAAATTATTTATAAGTGTATGCATGCATAGTTTATTGTAGCCACCCTTGGTTCGGTAGTTTTGAATGGCGTTAGAGGCCAATTGCCTAGGAAATATGACCAACTGACCGTAGGTGAGCGGACTGAGACAGGAAGGGTAAGATATGACCAACTGACGACCATTTCTACTTGTGCGATTTGACCAACTGATCACCTACCGTTTGGATGAACTTAAGAATAGGGGGTGAGTGTCTAAGTTCCTAACGGCCGGGCACTCACTATTATAAATCTAGCATGTAGCGGTACTTAATGACTCGGCTTAGGGGACCAGGAACAACTGGACTTATGACGGTGTGCCTGATTTCTCCTATGGTGGCATCTTTGCTGAGAGGTTAGGGCGAATTGACCAGATGCTGTCTTCTCAACTTTGACCCCACCTAAAGTAATTGGAAGTAATTAGACGTAGACATTACTAGCTAGGTTGAGTAACTAGGTTAACACCACAACCTTCATTGATCACACCTCTTGCCCTTATCTGCTTTCTTTCATTTCCTTGTTTTATTAGTTAATTTTATTATTTCAATCTTAAAAGCAATTAAAATTGTGACATAGACTTAAGTTAATTTCCAATCCACGTAGCTCTTGGGACGACCTCGGTTTTACCGAATACTACACTACTCGCGACCGGGTTCACTGCCCATTATTCCATTAGGGTAGACCATAGGTATAACGAGTTAATATAAATATTAAAACCTGATCAGTAAAACCTGCATCATCCATCATGTTGCAGCTTCTCCATGCGTTTCTTGCTAATGTGTCCCAGACGACAATGCCACAAGAGTGTAGAATCCAAGGCAGACTTGGATCTTTTATTGCTAACAGCAAACATAGAACTATCATTTGTATTAGAACAAGACATATAAACTTCATAAATACCATCCCGAGGGATAGCAGTAAAATAAACAACATTATTTCTAGAAACTGAAATTGCATTATTCGATTCAAAACGATTAACAAAACCATCGTCATGCAAACAAGAAACTGAAATAATTCCTCTAGTAATAGAGGGAGCATAATGACAATTGTTCAAAACAACCACTAATCCACTAGGGAGAT
This sequence comes from Chrysanthemum seticuspe, assembly GCA_019973895.1. NCBI lineage: Eukaryota > Viridiplantae > Streptophyta > Magnoliopsida > Asterales > Asteraceae > Chrysanthemum > Chrysanthemum seticuspe. Next base: position 349,790,505 of record BPTQ01000005.1, on the reverse strand, counting down.
GTAAATGAAAAACGCCTATAGCTTCAACTCCTGCTCGTTGACTATTGCCCACATACAAACTTAAAGCTCCAGGCTTCAGCTTCCTACTTCCACTAGGACCCTGAGTAGTATTACAAATGTGAGTACCACAACCCGTGTCATAAACCCAAGATGGATTAGGAAAACAATAAAGTTCTATGGTTAAAATACATGAAGTGCTAGCTCTTAGAGATAGCTTCTTCTTTTTCATCAACTAGGCGAGATAGACTGGACAGTTCCTTCTCCAATAACCTATTTCATCACATTGGTGACAGGTCGCGTCCTTAGCAGGATTATCCTTCTTTGGTGGTGGAGGAATCTTAGGCTTGGGAGCATAAGAGGAGCATAAACCAGCTTGTACTTGCCCTTCCTATTCTTTTCATTATAAGAAACTTTTCATAATAACCCAACTCACTCAGTCTCTCTCTCTCTCTCTCGCTCTCTCTCTCTATGTGTGTCTATAATTGATAACTCTTTATTTAATTCGATGTATGATTAAATATTACAAAAGGCCACACAAACATAAAATTCATGTGACCATTGGATGAACAATAGTCACACAAAATACATATTTCTTCAATTTAAGCAGTATATGGTCCACTTATTAACACTTTTGGCCACTTTATGTTTAATTGTATGAGACTAAATACCTAATACAAATATGCTTTGTGTGACTAAATATTACAAAAGGCCACACAAACATAAAATTCATGTGACTATTGGATGAACAATAGTTACACAAAATATACATTTCTTCACTTTAAACAGCATATGGTCACACTTATTAACACTTTAGGCCACTTTATGCTTAATTGTATGTGACTAAATACCCAAAACAAACATGCTTTGTGTGACTAAATATTACAAAAGGCCACACAAACATAAAATGGCCATTATATGATCAATAGTCACACAAATAGATATTTTATTCACTTTAAACAGCATATGGTCACACATATTAACACTTTTTGCCACGTTATGCTTAATTGTATGTGACTAAATACCCAAAACAAACATGTTTTGTGTGACTAAATATTACAAAATCCCACACAAACATAAAAATCAAGTGGCAGTTGTATGATCAATAGTCAGACAAAATAGACATTTCTTCACTTTAAGTAGCATATGGTCACAGTTATTAACACTTTTGGCCACTTTATGATTAATTGTATGTGACTATATACCCAAACAAACATGCTTTGTGTGACTAAATATTACAAAAGGTCATACAAACATATAATTCATGTGGCCATTAGATGATCAATAGTCACACAAAATAGACATTCCTTCATTTTAAACAGCATATAGTCACGCTTAGTAATACTATTGGCCACTTTATGCTTAATTGTATGTGGCTAGATACCCAAAACAAACATGATTTGTGTGACTAAATATTACAAAAGGCCACACAAACATAAAATTAATGTGGCCATTGGATGATCAATAGTCACTTAAAATACACATTTCTTCACTTTAAACAACATATGGCCACACTTATTAACAGTTTTGGCCACTTTTTGCTTAATTGTATGTCACTAAATACCCAAAATAAACATGTTTTGTGTGACTAAATATTACAAAAGGCCACACAAACATAAATTTCATGTGACCATTGGATTAACAATAGTCACAAAAAATACACATTTCTTCACTTTATACAGCATATGGTCACACTTATTAACACTTTTGGTCTCTAGTTGCTTAATTGTATGTGACTAAATACCCAAAACAAACATGCTTTATGTAACTAAATATTACAAATGGTCACGCAAATATAAAATTCAAGTAGCCATTGGATGAACAATAGTCACACAAAATACACATTTCTTCACTTTAAACACCATATTGTCACACTTACTAACACTTTTGGCCACTTTGTTTTAAATTGTATGTGACTAACTCCAAAAAAACAACACTCGTTGTGTGACTAAACATCACAAACGTCACATTTATTATATATTCATGTGGCCACAGGATGGAAAATAGTCGCATATAATACACATTTACTTGAATAAATCATCTCAAATGTCACATATATTATATATTTAAGTGGCCAAAGGACGAACAATAGTTACTCTAAAAAACCATTCGTGTGATTATAAAGTGTTTACGGTCACTGAACCTAAAGCGATATCCTAAACGAATCTCTCTGGCGACAAATACCCAAAACAAATTTTCTAATCATTTTTTAAAAAACGATTCACCTTCCCTACGTTAAATCTGAAACTCTTTAATTGTGTCATCCTTTATCGTGGGTCGGTACATTTAAATTGTTTATTTAAGTTTAGTGGGTCGGTGTAATTTGCTTTTGGAATTTTTTTGTGCTTTGGTTGTTAACGATTACATACAATCTATTATATTAATATTAACCAAGCTTTGTTTGATTTGCATGTGGTGAATTCTGCACACAACAAAGTAATCGTTTTCTTTGATCGATCATGTACAGTTTTATAGTCTTTTGGGATTGTTTAATCGATTTATCATTACGTGGGAATGATCAGAATGATGGGGGTTAGGTTCTTAAGCTTTAAAGTATTAAACCCTAACCTTGCGTTAGGGTTTTATCTCTATTTACTTTGGTGTTTGCTGCTGCTGTTGAATTGTACTTGGTGAATTCGAGTGTTTTGCTGTGGGTTGTGGGGTTTTGAGAGATGGAAAAAGGATTCTTCAATAAGGCTAGTGCTTCCAAGGTTTGGCAAGATGCGGGTAACTCTGTTGCTACTGATTCGAACGATACTAATTCTATGAATAAGAGATCTTCTGCTAGTTTTGCCAATCAAACTAGCTCCATCAATGAAGATCTTGTGCAAAGTGTGGCTGAGACGAATTATGCTCTTGACCCAGCTGTTTTGGAAGCGTGTAAAACCTTTGAAGAGGCTATGCGCGGTGTTGCAGTTAAGAATGCGGAGAATGCGAACAATGGTACTAATGTTGTTTCTAACTCGTCTCCTAAAGTTCATAATCAGTCCCATCCAACGAGTGCCCAGAGTGTGAAGCCGGTTTCATATGCGGGTACTACCTCAATTGATTCGATGATGCGCAAGTCAAATTTTCGTAGGTTAGAATGTAGTAAAAAGTCTAATGGGGTGGATCTCTCTATTCCTATGAAAGTCGTTCAGGAGGTAAACTCTAAATTTGAGAATACCCTTTATGGTTATTTTCTTGGTAAAAGTATTGCTTTTCCGGTTGTTGATTATTACGTCCGTAATACGTGGGCCAAGTATGGTATTCAAAAGGTTATGATGAATGTTAAAGGTTTGTTTTTCTTTAAGTTTTCCACTCGTAAAGGTGTTGATGATGTTCTTTAAAACGGACCGTGGATAATTAGGAATGTGGCAATTATTCTTAAAACTTGGACGTTGAATACTAATCTGCTTAAAGAGGATCTGACTAATATTCAAGTATGGGTTAAATTCCATGATGTGCCCCTTGCTATGTTTTCTGATGATGGTCTCAGCCTCCTAGCCACATTGATTGGTACGCCAAAAATGTTAGATTCTTAAACTAGTCAAAGTGCTTGGAATCATGGGGTCAAAGTAGTTTTTCTAGGTGCTTGATTGAAGTTAAGGCGGATCAGGCTCTTAGGGAGAGCATCACTGTTGAGATACCATTACTTGATGGGACATGTTCCACTATTGAAAAATTCGGGTTGAATACGAATGGAAACCGCCTCGATGTGATACGTGTAAGCTTTTTGGTCATACGCTGCTTTATTGTCCTAAATGTGTTCCACCTCCTACTCTGCCTAAACAGAGTGTTGAGGATGGTTTTCAAACTGTCAATAACAAAAATAAGAGTAGGAATGGTGGTCAAAATATTCCAGGTAAGGGTCCTAAGTTTAGGTTTCAACCTAAAGTGCCTCCTCCTGAACCCAAGAAGGTGGATAATACAAAAAAGAAAGCCTCTGAAGTGGCTAGTACAGGTGGGGCAAATATTGCTACAACTAATCCTTTTGCTGCACTTAATACGATCGATACTGATGAATGTGGCACTCCTATTGATGTAGTGGATTCTGGTAGTACAATGGAAGCAAAGGAGGTTGGGTCTCTTAAGACCGGTAATGTATCACAAGAACCGCTTGTGAGTGATTCAATGGAAGCTAACGAGGTTGGTCCTACATCTATTGTTGAAAAAATTTGGGAGTTTGAAAAGCTTCTTATTGATGGGATAGCTACCCTTGTTGATGATGATGGTAATCCTATTAAAAAAGTTGATTATAAAGGTAATAAAAAGGATTTCCCGTCTACTTCTTCTACTAAGAGGGTTAACCCATTCTCTAAGGTCGGAGAGATTGTTGACTGATAGTGATGAAGAGGAGGTTCTGAACACTTTTGATGAGTCAACGAACCTATTTGGTGGTGGTCATGATCGTGAAGATGATTATGATGAATATGATTATGATAACTATGCGGATCAGGTCTACGATCTTCTAGGGAATCTAGATGCTTATTATGACACATATGGTATTAAGCTCCAAGGCCTTGGTAGGAAGTAATTTTGTTTACATAGGAGTCTAATTTTATCTTTTGAGTAGTGGTTTATTTTCTTTTATAGAGAATAGGAAGTATCTTGTTATGTAAGCTTTTCGCTTATGTAACGGGCTGAGATATGAGATTCACCCATATCCTTTGTACTTAAATGTTTTTTGGAGTAATATATTTACCGGGTCTTTGACCTTTTACCCCAAAAAAAAGTGTTTACGATCACTAATACCGATTAATCCAACAAAACTTATGCCTAATTTGTCACACATATTCGGGTTTTGTTCACTCTTTTTCAATGACAAAGACCACGAACTCAACAATGTCACCACATGCCACCTACAGTGGCCTGACCTTTGGTGGCACACAAAAAAAAAACATGTGTGACTATATGCATATCGTCACAGATTTTTGGTGTAACGAATACTAGTTTTTGTACAAGTGATACATTTGTTATAAATCTCTCTTTATTATTTTCGGATATTAAAAAAGATTTATGATGGGAACTAAGATCTTGCACATTTTCTTTTATGTTTTTTCTTTGTGCTGTTGAAAGGAGATAGATTGATGTTGCTTTGGATACGTTTGGTTTGTAATTTTGCTTTAGTTCATCTCCTATAATGGTGTTGTGTTTGGTAAAAACCAAACTTTGTGAAAGTCAAATAATAATGAAGAAAAATAATATTTTTCATCATAAGCTCATCGTTGTAATTGTGATCCTAATTTTTGCGGCTCTTTTACTTGGTTTACTCATGTGTGGCCTCATTGCTTATTGACGTAGAAAGAGATCTGCTCTACAGAAACCATCAGGCAAAGAAGGTGGTACATTTTTCTCAATAACAAGTTTTGATGGACAAGCGATGTATGATTAAATCATCAAGGTAACAAATGATTTTGATGATGCATATTGTATTGGGATCGGAGGATACGATACCATGTATAAAGCTAAGTTACCACCCAACAATTTAGTAGCTGTCATGAAACTTTATTCATCATCTGAGAATTACGATCGTATAGGGTTCCTAAATGAGGTACGAGCATTCACAAACATAAGGCATAGAAACATAGTTAAGCTCTATGGATATTGCTTCCATGCTCGTCACTCATTTTTGATTTACGAATATTTTGAGAAGGGAAGTCTAAAATCGCTCTTAAGTAGCGATATCACAGCAAAGGAAATGGATTGGTTGAAAAGGGTAAGAATTTTTAAGGCCGTAGCGAATGGTTTGGCTTATATGCACCATGATTGCACACCGCCTATAATTGATAGAGACATTTCTGGATCTAATATCCTTCTCGATTATGATCATGAGGAACATATCTCGGACTTTGGAACAACGAAGCTTCAAAAGCTGGATTCATCCAACTTGACTGCAGTTGTAGGCACCTATATTGCACCGGGTAACTACCATATATTTGAAAAGTTATATATACTATACGTAATAATTCTCAAGTTTCAGATTTCTCTTAATTATGATATGATATAACATTTCTTTTATTATTCTCCTGCTTCCTTCAATGTAGAGCTTGCTTATACGATGGTGGCGACAGAGAAATGCGATGTGTATAGTTTTGGAGTTGTTGCACTAGAAGTGATTATGGGAAAGCATCCTGGAGAACTTATATCATGTCTACCAACATTGTCTGCTGATGATCTATTGCTAGTCAATGTCGGAGATAGTTGGATTCCGCTACCATCATCTCTAGTTGAGAAACTAGCTCATTTAATTTTGAGTGTCTCACGAGCATGTTTGAACAACAATCCGTAGGAAAGGGCAACAAAGTTATTTGAATTATTGCAGTACAACCTTTAAAAAACTACCAATGAGCACAAGTTTATTAAATAATATACATGGGGAAAGAAGACCGTGAAAATTTGTATAGTCTTTGAATAATACAGTTACCTTTATTGTGGTTCTCTTGGGTATATTCTTTGTATTGTTGTTGTATTATGATTAAAAAACTAAAACAAGAACAAGTTTATTAAATAATATACACTGGGAAAGAAGATCGTGGAAATTTGTATATTCTTTGAGTAATACAATTACGTTTATTGTGGTTCTTTTAAGTACGTTCTTTGAATTATTGGAGAATTATGATTAGAAAACTACCGATGAGTACAAGTTTATTAAATAATTTACACTGGGAAAGAAGACCGTGAAAGTTTGTATATTCTTTGTGTATATATATATATATATATATATATATATATATATATATATATATATATATATATATATATATATATATATACTCCCTCCGTCCTATTTTTATTATCCACTTTGACTTTGACCAGTCTTTCTTGTTCAACTTTGACCATTAATATATTTATTTGTGTTATATAATACTTAATGAAAATTATACCAATGAAAGTACATTTAAAACCCAATACATTCATATATTTTTCATCAAGTATTATATAACACAAACAAAAATAATTATGGTCAAAGTTGAAGAAGAAAGACTAAAAAATGTCAACAGGGGACAATAATTTTGGGAAGGAGGGAGTATATATATATATATATGTATTGGGGGCTTTATTTTCAGAACCATGTATATTACGAGAATTGCGAGAACTCCTATTTTTTCTAAATATTAAAGATTATTATTTAATCTAAAGGGTATTATAGTAAAATACAATTTTTTTTTTTTTTTTTTTTAGATTTTTTTTATTAAATACCGTTTTTAAATATCTCAGAATTTTTTGACTTTTTTTTTTTTAATTTATATTGTGTGTGTTTCTTAGCATCCATGTTTCTAGAATGTAAAGGTGCATGTGTGTTTCTTTTAAATAATGTAAATTTACATGTGTTTTTATTTTTCAATAGTTTAAACTTCAAATGAGTTTTACTTGTAAATGTAATTGTAAATATGTTTTTGCGGTATATTCTGTAAACTTCTTAACTAAAAACTAAAAACATAAATTATAGTCTAACCTTTAGATTTATTACAAACCAAAAACATAAGATAATACACATATTTTTATATCAAATGAAATACAAATCAAATGTATCATTTTGAATAACATATGCACGCCTTCTAAGAATATATGTGCACAAAACATATGTGTTTGAAGTTTCTCATAAGATTCTTTCGAACATGTGTGCACGTCTTCCAAGAACATACATGAACTCCTCTAAGAACATATGCGTACTTCCAATTTCTCATCAAATTCGTTAAAATATGTATGCACGCCTTCAAACAACATTTTGACACCTCTAGAAAAAATAATAATCAAGATAACATAAGGCACATGCACAAGCTTAAATTAGCAAACACAAATAAACATGAGACCAATTTTTGTATGTATGCGAAACATATATAATTCAAACACAAAACACATATTTTTTTATATGTAAACATATAATCCAAACACAAAACGTATATGTTTTATAATCCAAATACAAAACATATATGTTTTATACGTAAACATATATATATCTGCCAAAAACCTATTCAAGAATGTAAATTTGGCTTGTGATTTAGTTCAAAATTTACTATTTTTTCCTGGTTAATATCGTCTCTATAAGTTGGCAGATAATCACTTGTGCCAAACACAATATTCTGGTTATCCAAAGATACATAAAATCACAATTTCAAATTGTTATTAAAATGGGAGATTTACATGTATATCCTTCCCTAAATGAATAATTACATATATGTCCTTTGTACTGGTTTTTTATGCATAAAGTACAATGCTTTTAATGCATTCAAAGGATATATATGTAATTTTTAAAATAAGCAAGGACATATATGTAAAAGCCTTAAATTTATATATATCTTTATTGCAGTTACATGTATCAGCAACAACTAAACACAATACTATAGTCTTATAAACAAAAATATAAAGTCCCTAAAAAGCAAGCCCAAAATAAAATGTTAAAATTGAATCTATAAAGATAATCATGTAAAATATGAATAGAACCTTAAACAAGGGTATAAAGATGTTAAGAAACAAAGTTGTATCTCACACCTGTGCCTAGTACTTGTATATGTATTCATACACTCCTCAACTATCTTAACTTTTATAGGGTATATGGGCCGTAGCCTGTAAGCTTTTTAAACACAGGTTTCCTTCTAATGAAGTACAAACTTGCATATCTAGATTCTTTAATAAGTCGTTTGTTCTTATTCTTTTCTTTGAGCTACATGATAATAAATATATTTTACTTTGTTCTTATTGGTTGTGGCCCCTCCGAGAGAAAAGCAAACCCAGAAAGCCACTACTGCTAAAACTTTAAAAACCTGACCTTAGATCATCATGGCGAATCCAACATCAGTAGACAAAAAAAGCGTTCGTCATCTTAATATACAATACCTCTGATGTTAATGGTACCGTTGTTCACGTGTTGGTTTTTGCATAATTTTTTATTATGTATTAATATTGATTAATATTTGGTATAGATTTTGTTGTAAGAAAAGTTTGAATTTGTTTAACAAGCGTTCTGTTTAATATGATCTTGTTTAAGTTAACTATTGATCAGATTCTAGACATTATACGTGTTTAATAGCACATAAATGACCCTTGAAAAAAATAAGTTTCTTTGCTATGGTACAATTTTTTCTATCTATTTTTATCTCACTGTATCCCGTGTGGTCGTTCAACAAAAAACATAGGTCGTCGTCATCACAATACAAATACGAAGAAGTTCAAATAAGGAAATAGTTCAAAATTAACAATACATCCTTACTCACTTATGTCGTCTTCTTGATCCTCTTCATCACCTAGAGTTTCATTGAAGAAATCTGTGAACCGAGAATTTGTTGCTGCGTCAATTTTTATCCACGTGAGTTTGCATATACATTCTTTGTTTGGATTTGGCACTTGAAGAACTTGACGCATGCCCTGTAATTTGGGGAGGAAAGCAAAAAATTAGTGAAAAAATATTTTAGCAAAGAAACTTAAATAAATAAATAAAAAATACTTTATGCGATGTATTCATTGTAGAAAGTTACTAAACTGTAAAAGAATATATATATATATATATATATGCTTCTAGGGACTTTAATTTCTCTAGTAAAACAATCTTTGTGGAATAACGTCCCCCTAAAAAGGTAGCTCAAGTATAAATAAGGGAAATACGGGCCTTCACTATATAGAAAAAAACATACAAAAGCAAGTAATGGCTTCTTCAAAGTTCTTACTTTCATCTCTAGCTCTACTGCTCGTTTCTCTCTCATTTGTACCAAACTTTACTTCTGCTTCTTTGGAGGAAGCAAATGCTCTTCTTAAATGGAAAGCAAGCCTTAATATCCCAAACAACTCTCAAATTGTATCTTCTTGGACACCCCTTCCAACGAATACTAGTGCACCCGCTTCGTGCCCTTCTTGGTTTGGAATTGCTTGCAACACTGACGGGAACGTTAACAGGCTGAACCTCTCGACTTCTGAGTTAAAAGGTACGCTTCACAGTTTCCCGTTCTCTATTCTAGGCAATCTTACCCATTTTGAGCTTAGTGTAAACAGCTTCTTTGGTCCCATCCCACCAGAAATCGGGCTCCTGTCCAAACTTGTCCATCTAGATTTTTCAACCAATCAATTCTCTGGTGTAATTCCACCTACCATTGGTAAACTAAGCCAGTTAACCATTTTGTATCTTTACAAAAACAATTTAACTGGTTCAATCCCACTAGAAATAAATAATATTGTCTCACTTGAGAAGCTTTATCTGTACAGAAATACACTCTCTGGACCCATTCCAATTGAATTAGGGAATATGAAGTCTCTCACTAAATTAGAATTGAACAATAATCAACTCAATGGTTCAATCCCTTCATCGTTGAGTAACTTGACTTCTTTGAAACAACTTTATCTGTTCATAAATAAACTCTCCGGACCCATTCCAATTGAGTTAGGGAATATAAAGTCTCTAACAGATTTACAATTGAGCAATAATCTACTCAATGGTTCAATCCCTTCATCGTTGGGTAACTTGACGTCTTTGAATATCCTTTATTTGTGGGCAAATCAACTCACTGGGCCCATTCCTATTGAATTAGGGAATATAAAGTCTCTCACAGAATTAGCTTTGAGTGAAAATCAACTCAATGGGTCAATCCCTTCATGGTTGGGTGATTTGACGTCTTTGGAACGCCTTTATTTGTACAAAAATCAACTCTCTGGACCCATTCCAATTGAATTAGGGAATTTGAAGTCTCTCACAATATTAGCTTTGAGCCAAAATCAACTCAACGGTTCAATTCCTTCACGGTTAAAAAACCTGACAAACCTTCAGATTCTGTATCTTCGTGATAACAAATTATCTGGTCCTATACCAAAAGGAATCGGAATTCTAAAATTGTTTGAGCTACAGCTGGACCACAATCAGTTGTCTGGCCAATTGCCTGATGATTTGTGCCAAGGGGGAAAACTTCAACAATTAGTTGTAAGTTATAATCAACTCTCTGGTCCAATTCCAAGAGGGCTATGGAATTGTTCCACCTTAACAAGAGCAAGGTTTGAATTTAATCAGTTTCGTGGAGATATATCGAATAGTTTTGGTGTCTACCCTAGCTTATATTTATTTGATGTCCGTCATAATAAATTTTATGGGCAACTATCTAATAACTGGGGTAAATGCAAAAATTTGACTACATTAATGATGGGATATAACAACATCAGCGGTAGCATACCACGGGAGTTTGGAAATTCAATTCAAGTGCTTGACCTTTCTTCTAATCATTTGGTTGGTCAAATTCCAAAGGAGTTTGGGGAAATGAAAAGTTTGTTAAATTTAAACTTGAGTGATAATAACCTTTCCGGTGTTATACCTCAAGAGTTTGGATCACTGCATGGTCTCCTTACTCTTGACCTATCCAAAAATAGGTTAAACGGGTCATTACAAAGATATATTGGTAATTGGGTACAAATCAATAACATGTATCTTAGTAATAACAAGCTCAGCGGAAAGATCCCATCGGAGATTGCTAAATTAAGTCAACTCAATGGCCTTGATTTATCATGGAATTCTCTCACAGAAGAGATACCGTCAGAAATTGGAAGTTTAAAAAGTCTCGTAATGATGAATCTTTCTCACAATAAGCTATCTGGTGCTATTCCTAATGGTTTCAGTAACTTTCCAAGAGGGATTGATATCGACATGTCTTACAATGAGCTCACAGGTCCGGTTCCCCCTTATGCTGTCTTTCTAAATGTGTCTGGAGAAGCATTACAAGGGAATGATGGTTTGTGTGGAAATGTTACAGGTTTGAAACTTTGTGAAAATCAGAAGATAATGAAAAAAAATCAACATTTTCATCATAAGCTCGTCCTTGTAATCACGGTCCCACTTTTTGCGGCTCTTTTACATGGTTTATGCATGTGTGGCCTCATCGTTTATCGACGTAGAAAGAGAACTTCTCCACAGGAACCATCAGGCGAAGAATTTGGCAAATTTTTCTCTATAACAAGTTTTGATGGACAGGCGATGTATGATGAAATCATCAAGGCAACAAATGATTTTGATGATGCATATTGTATTGGGATCGGAGGATACGGTACTGTGTATAAAGCTGAATTACAACCCAACAATTTAGTAGCTGTCAAGAAACTTCATTCATCATCTGAGAATGACGATCAAGGCTTCCTAAATGAGGTACGAGCATTAACAAACATAAAGCACAGAAACATAGTTAAACTCTATGGATACTGCTTCCATGCTCGTCACTCATTTTTGATTTACGAATATCTTGAGAAGGGAAGTCTAAAATCGCTCTTAAGTAGCGATATCACAGCAACGGATATGGATTGGCTGAAAAGGGTAAAAATCGTTAGGGCTATAGCGAATGGTTTGGCTTATATACACCATGATTGTACACCTCCTATCATTCATAGAGACATTTCTGGATCTAATATTCTTCTCGATTCTGATTATGAGGCACATATCTCGGATTTTGGAACAGCGAAGCTTCTAAAGCTGGATTCATCCAATTGGACTGCGGTTGTAGGCACCTATGGCTACATTGCGCCAGGTAACTACCTTATATTTTTAAGTTATATATGCAATACATACTTATTCTCAAGTTATATAACAACTTTTTTGGGATTGTCCTGCTTCCTTCATTGTAGAGCTTGCTTATACGATGGTGGCGACAGAGAAATGTGATGTGTATAGTTTTGGAGTTGTTGCAATAGAAGTCATTATGGGAAAGCATCCAGGAGAACTTATATCATGTCTACCAACAATGTCGACTGATGATCTATTGCTGGCCAATGTAGGAGATACACGGATTCCGCGACCATCACCTCTAGTTGAGAAACTAGCTCATTTAATTTTGAATGTCTCACGGGCATGTTTGAACAACAACCCACAGGAAAGGCCAACAATGCGCCAAGTCAAAGATTTATTGTCAGTGGATGATCGAGTTTGGATGAAGATGCGTGTATCGGTAACTTAATGCTTGATCGATTTTGTATGATGTCTAGTCATAAGTCATAAAGTTTAAGGAACTTTTTATGTTTTGTTTTCTTGTCCTAAATTATGTTGTAGATTCTTATTTAATAAGGAAATAAGGTATATCAATGAAGATTGCTACCTTTTTATAATATATACAGTTATGTGTTAGATTTATCACCTTCTGTAGACACACTAACATTGTATAGGAATATGCCAGTTAGAATTTATTCTTGCTAATAAGAAGAAATTAACTAGAAGTCAGTTAATTTGTCGAAAAAGATGGCATAGTAGATCTAGTGGAGAAGAAGAAATCTAACATAAAAAAAATGCATAAAAGTGGTCATAGAAAGTGACTGCAGGTGTGCACTGGGATGAGTCACTGGGGTCATGATAATTGTTATATGTACAACTAGTAGCAGTTAACTAATTTTTAATGTTTAAGAAAAAATGAAGTTTGAAAATAATGCTCAACTGAAAAATGAAACTTCTAATTCTTAGAGGGGAGGGAGTACGTGGTCACCAATTTGGTGAAACTACCCAAATTGCCACATCACCTTTATCCAATAAAAATCATCCAACTCAAAACTACCTAAATCTACCCAAAACTACCCAATTTGGAGGGAGTGGTACCCAAAACTACCCAATTTCTTTTGTAGCCGTTGGAAACCCTTTTGTAGCCGTTGGCAAGCTTTGGACCATGCAACACAAATCGGCTTCCCAACCCAAACCACTACCCGATTTGGCTTAACCGATGGGGAAGGGACGGTGTTACCGTCCTACCCGATCGGTGCCGAGCTCGAACCCGACTCCACTCCCTCCTCTCTTAGATTCTCAAAATAGCAAAACAACAAGCAAATGTTGCAAGAAAGATTTATAGTGGTAAATCATTAAAATATGTTTCAAAAATGGGGTCCAGTTTTACTAGGTATCCTTTCCAAAAGATAAGAAGTATAATAATAAACCTTAATCACATGGAACATTTACTTCACAATTTTTTTTTTCTTTTCGGCTAAGCAATTATGGAATCTTAAGAAATCTTGTTCCAATGATACAAAATTATGTTTGCAAAACACTAAGCAATTATGGAATCTTAAGAAATCTTGTTCCGAAAAATCTACACGGATAAAAACAATTTACAAATATTCCATTTCAAAATTACTTAAGCTTGCACCAATGTGGTATGAAACAAGAGAATGATTTTGTTCCCAAAACAACCAAGGGATTTAAACTTTTTTGATTCTATAAGATTTATTTCAAAATGAAACACAAAATTTCAAGTGAAATTCAACATCTTCACATCAAATATATTCAATTTGCAAATAATTACAATTTTTTTCAAAATTTACAGGCCGAGTTAAAAAGGTTATCATTGTGTTTGTTCATAACTCGTGTTTTAAAAGATTTTGTGGTATCGGAACAAATTGGTCCATGACACGGTGCTTGATAATTGTGGACTTATTATATTCGCAGATCATAACCCGTTCTTAAATGTTTTGAAATTTATTATTTTAGCATGGATTATTTAAGTTCGTCAAAATAATTTTTACAAGGAAATACTAATAGAGTAAATTTCATATAGAGACAGTTTTTGAAGGGTATTTGCGGTCAGTGCACGGCTCTATAAAACATGCACAACGGATATGCAGACCAAAATCCTAATTATCAAGATCTCTAAACCACAAATATAACCTATTCTAGACACATAACAAGAGTTTTTATAGAAGACTTACTTGATCCGACAAGATGTAAGCTTAAATTGCAGTTTGTTATTTGTTGTGTACACGGAATCACCTTCTTCTTTTTTCTCTGCCACTTGGGTTGATCAAGTTGGGGCTTTCACATTAAAAATCACCACATTGGTTGCATCAGGTATCCACCGGTACTTCACAAATAGAACTAGAAACTAGATCCTGCGAATAGTTGGAGAGTACGTGTTTACTAGATAGTTGACCGAATGGAGGAGGGATGAAGGGAGAATTCGGGTTATGGTTTGGTATAGGAGTAAATGAAGTGTTATTAGGAAGTCTTCCTATTCATAGGGTAGCTAAAATCATTATAAGCACAATTAGAACTTCTAAGTACCCAAGTTTATAATTTGTCAAACTTAATCTCTTCTTCTTAATGATCCTAGTCGAACCATATATCCCCTAGGTTTTGTAGTTTTGAATTTTATGTACATGATATATTTATCCCAACTAAATATATGCCCTAGATAATTATTCTTTTACACCTCCATGAGAATATTCCATATTCTCATTTCTTAATCATTTCCATTACGATTTGTATCTCCTTTCTCATTACCAACTTGCCTGTTCTGTTTAGTATGCACTGGTGCGATCCATCATCATTTTTATGAGTACCATTTGTGAATGAAATTGTTATTTTCACTCGAATTCTTAGTTTCTCTTACATAAACGGGGGCTAGTCTTAGCCGCTCATTCTTCCAAAGAATAAAAAAGTATATAGTATTGACTTTTTTTAATTAAAACTCACTTCCACGCCTTTTCTAAAAATCATATATCTCAAGAGCCAAGCATTACGCGAAATAAGTTACACCATCACAACGATCATTCAATTATCTTTAACATTTTAAAGGATTTTTGTGTTTACCGAAGGGTATGTTTGTTTATGCAATCTTTTAGTTATAAGTATGTTTACTCCAAAACATTACTTATCTATTGCGTCTGTCTTTCCAGCCTTTACTCTTTTAGATTGGTCTAAGTATGATTTGAGACAAATTAGAACGATGATAAAAGAGAGGGTGTAGTTGTTGATGTTGTAAACTTCGATGTCAAGGAAAGACCACATGTCAGGCGGTGTTTGTTGGGGCGTAGTCCGTTTGAAGATAACAACATCTCGAGAGAAAGTAAGAAGGAAAGTCTTGAGGCATTAGCTGCTTTCGTAAATGATACTGACAATAGTCACTTTCTTCATGTTCCATAAGATCAATTTTCTCTTCGTGACCACTTATCAAGGTTCATAATATATTTGTTTGTTTACCTGGACTCGTATTGGTTAAATTATAAATTTTCCCAAAATATATCACGAGTATCAAAATCTAGTCTTTGCCTTTCATTGTCTATGACCACCAACCTTACTTTCAAATTCTATTTCTATTTTACTTGGCGATTTTAATGATATAATGGATACTAGTGATAGTACCATGTGTACACACGAAGTTTTACATAAAACTTTCATTCTGACAATATTGATTAATATTTATCATGCTCCAAAACCTCTATTACTAAATACTTTTTAAGTCTATTTATTTTCATATTATAGTAACCCGTGGTTTCATTTTGATATTTATTTTGTCGTTAATAATAAGTTTGGTCGTGTCAGTTTTCAACCCCGTGTAAACTTTTCTATAAAATAATGTGAAAAATATAATACTCGTATAGTTCACTAAGACACAAACAGGCTAATGCAACAAATTAGTACAGATGCATTAAGTTAGTTGTGTTTTAGTCGTCACTATACTCGTGTATGCACAAGTTTTTATATTAATATTTGATGACGTATTAATATCGATTAATACCATTTCTTTAAGTTTAATATTTATTTTTTAAACTTCTGCACACATGGTTAAACTTATAAAGAGGAATATCATGAGTCATTATTGAACATGGATAGTAAGAACAATATTTTTTCCAAACATCCTTACTTAACTTACAAAGAGGAATAACATGAGATGTTCGTATATATATCTTACTTGTATTGATTTACATATGACAATGTCTTGTTTATCCGGTTGATATTCATAATCCCGTGCATAGACGTTAATTTAATCTATATTGATAATACGAATAATATTTATAAATAACAACATATAAGTCATGTTTTTTATAAAAATATAATAACGTCCCGGGGTATAAAGTATAAGTGTGTATTTGATAAATTTAAAAATTTATTGTAGATGATAAAAAATGATAAGGTTTATAATTTATTTAAAATTCAACAACTAAAGATTTATTTACTACCCTATCTTTGTTCCTTTATTTTTTAAGTTTCTTTTTTTTCAAATTCGACACCTATATTTTTATACTTATTATTTTTTTTTTGAAAAAGACGGTTTTTATTTAGTTTGATGGAATTGACTTTTAATTGACTAATGAGGGGCTCAATTTTTTCATGTGACCTAATAGCGCACTTTTTTCGTCAAAGAATCGGTAACAACTTTATAACGGTACCAATCCTATTTAATTTGAAGCTATGTGTATCGATCAACACAGAGGAATATTAATACATATTGAAAAGTTTATTTAAAAACCCGTGCGTACACGAAATTATAACTAGTTCTTATTGAATAGACATTGACATTCACATAATTATGAGATTCCAAATAGACATAGATATTCACAACATCGGTTTTTGCATGTTACCATAACACGGTAACACCAAAAAAATACCACCACCTGAGCGCCACATCATCTTTAACATTTCAACATTAACACGAAAAATTCACCCGTTATCATAACACCACATTAACGCCACCTTTTGGGACACACTCTTCTTAAAATAAAATACAAGTTACAAATCAACCCATTAAACTAATAATTCATTCATTAAACAAACTAAATAAAAAATAAAAATTTATTACTTTTAATTTAAGAAATGCAAAAACCACAGGGACTAAACTATAAAAACCATAGGGACTAAACTATAAAAACCACACGGACTAAACTGTAAAAACCATTTAATATCATCTTCCCCAACACACATTCACTGTACACATATTACACACACTAAAAGAACATATACAATACTAAAACACAAAACCAACCCATTTAAAGTGTTTGGGGGTGGTTATGTGATTTTTTTTGTTGTCCCTTCTGCGTTTCAAGATATGCTGCCATGGCAACTTGGAGCATAACGGCGTTGAAAAAATAGGAGGTACCATAAAACCACCCAACGCCATGCCACTTCAGCGTAACGTCGTATCCGACGTTATGGTATCCACGGCTCTCACTAAGGTCTCTGTATATAGAATGCCAATATCAAAAGAAGTAAACTAACCGTTATCGCACAAAGAGAAAATAAAACCCTAAACATTAAATCTCCAATCATATAACACTCAAGTTTTACATTTGACATTCCCATAGCTGGCGAGGTATGCATTGTTTATCGTCTAATACTTTGTGTTAATTTTCTATTTCAAAATATATCTAACTAGGTTTTTGATGTTCTTTCATATCAGATACAGTGATTTGTACGGACACTTCTACTTGGATACGCGACAACAAATCATCTAGGTTTTTGGCTCAAGCCAGAGCTATTGAACTTTATTATAAAGAAAAAATCATCATAATTTAACATCTATTTTCGGTTTCTTTTATGTTGTTGAATTATTACAATACAAAAATATATTTGTTACAGTTTCATTAAGGGAATTGTGTCGGCATATTGGCAATGGGCAGTAAAGTTTATCAATTGGTTGAACCTACTAGAGATCTTCAAAAGATCATGTCTAGCATTTATGGTTAGCTTCTATAATTTGATTATGGCTAAATATATTGCAAATCGTTGTCTGATGTATTTGTTGCTTAGGTGCACGAGTAGACACTTGATGAAAGAAGTAATCTCATTCTGACTTGTATTAGTTTAGGGACTAACTTTGTACATTTGTAAGTTTAAGTTATGAAGAGTTTTATCTATTGGCTGGATTAGTCAATAGTGTCAAAGTTGAGGGATTGAAGCTGTCAAGTGAAGGAAGTTATAGAGTTGGCCTATATAATTTGGATCTTCTCTCATATCTCTCAAAACCCTAATTCAATTATTAGTTATATTCTCTCAATACAAAAACCTTCTCTTAAAAGTTGTTATAGTTGTGATTCATTTTTGTTTCATATTGGTCAATGTAATAGAACTATTATCAAGATAGATAATAGATCCTCACCTGATTAGCAGTGGAGGATATTGGTTTAGTTCTTGTGATTGATTATAACTGATTGAGATCAATTAGTAACATTTTGATCTGGGTTTGTAATTGATTTAATAAAGAAATTGGATTAAGATCCAAGATTTTTTGTTTGGTTTTAAATTTGTTCATGGTATCATAGCAGGCTCTCTATCTGCTCTATATGGGTTTTTGAAAATAATTTAGGGATACACTAAAAATTGAGGGTTTTTCAAAATTGAAATTGGTCTATTCAATTAACTAGTGTTAGTTGATTGTCTGTGTGATTATTTGCACGAATTTAAAAGTTTTTTCAAAATGCCTAATTTCTTGAGAAAAAAATAGGGTTTGGTTTTTTGGGGATTTCGTTCTCAAAGACTCTCTGGTTGATTAACGTGGTTAATTAATAGATTGGTGGTTCATTCTGTAGATCTTAAGCTGATTTGGTTAGTTGTTGTGGATCTCGGAGAAGATCTGACATCTTCTTGATTTGTGAAAGAATGGAGTTGATTCTGGGTTTCCTTTTGTGTTCTTGACTAAGTGAATCAAGAACATAGGGGGAGTGCTTCTGCGATTGTTGTTGTTTGCATGCATTGTAACACCTCTCGCACCTTTCTCTTCTATTGATTTTCTGTTTTGTTTTCTTACATAGTGTGTTGGAGGATAGAACTGGGATATTTTTGGAAGTTGAGATTGTTTTATTGTTGGTGGTTTTGTGCTATCTGAGGTGTTGTGGTTTTGTTTTTTTCTTTCTATTGTTCTTATTTTTTTTATTGTTGTTTGTTTGCTTGTGTACGCCTTTGACCTACTACCTCGAGTGGCAAGGAAAGCCTGGAAACTTCTTTCTCTGCCTTCTTTGTGTGTTTGATTGTTTTGTATTTGTTTTCATCATGTTTGTGCATAATTCTGAGCATAATACTCCACCTGCTTTTGTTCATTCTTCTGAAGAAGAAGATGATGTTCTTGAACATGTTACATTAATAAGTAAACTGGATTTCAGTGTCCCTCTGCATTTACACCCTATTGATTCTGCCTCATTGACTGTGATATCTATTAACCTTAAGGGTACTGAAAAATATAAAGTGTGGTCTTGTGCTATTTTATTGGATTTAGAACTGAAAAATAAGACTGGCTTTATAGATGGTACTTGTAAGAGGTCCAATGTTGATGAAGTATTGGGGACGCAATGGGATAGGGTCAATGTTGTGGTCCTTGGTTGGATTTTAAATTCTATTACTGAGGAATTGTTTTTGGGTCAATGTTTTTCAAAAAAGGCCTCAGATGTTTGAAACTAATTAAAAGAAACTTTTGATAGAGTTGATGGTCTAGTTACATATAATCTGCATCAGAAAATTAACACTTTGAATCAAAATGGGACAACTAATGCTGAGTATTTCAACAAATTAAGTACATTATAGAAACAATTTGATGCTCTTGTCAAGTTGCCTAGATGCACTTGTCATGCAGTAGAAGACTTTAAAAAACATAACCAACTTATGAAGTTAATGAAATTTTTAATGGTTTTGGATGATTCTTACATGCAAATTAGAAGTAATATTCTACCTAGAGATCCATTACCTGATGTTAAAGGTGCCTTGGGGTCCTTCTCTTGTTTGTGAACACTGTGGTTTTAATGGTTATACTATAGATAAGTGTTTTAAACTCATTGGATACCTTTCTGATTTTGGTAAAAAGAAAAATGGCCAACCCTCTAAAGGGAAAAATGTTGTTAACATTTCTATTGGGTCCAATTCTTCCTCTACTTTCTCAGATGAACAAATGGTTAATCTTATTTCTTTGATTAAGAAAAAATTCGTTTTTGAAAAAGTTGTACAGGCCAATATGGCAGGTACTTTTTATAACTCTAGTAAATTCTTTAATGAAAACTTTGATAAGTTTTTTTCTCAAACAGTCAATTACACTTTAATCTTGTTAGTAAAGGTGTAATTACTGATTTTGGTGCTAACCGGCACATGACATATACTGATAAGTATCTTGTTAATGTTGTTGATGTTTCTTATCTTAGAATCAAAGTTTCACATCCCAATGGGATAGAAGCTTTCATTACTAATATTGGAAACACGCCATTAACAAACTACTTAACATTATATGATGTTCTGGTTGTTCCTGAATATTGTGTCAGTTTGCTATCTGCTCATAAGGTTTCCAGGGATAGTAAGTCGATAAATTCATTTGATGAGGCTAACTGTTATATCTTAAATCAGGACTTGAGGGCAGGGAAAATTCTAGGGCTAAACAGATTGGTGGATTATATTACTTTGATGGAAATCAAGGTAAAAACCTTGAGAGGTTTTCTATTAATAATGTTTGTTTTTTTTATCAAAATATACTTGGCACTACAGGCTTGGCCATCCTGCAAAACAGGTCTTAAATGTTTTAAAACTAGTTTTAGGTTTTACAAATAAAGAATCTGACATTGCTTGTGATAATTTTCGCAAGGCAAAGCAGACAATAGAACATTTTCCCTTGAGTGATCATGTTTTAAAACATTTGGGTGATTTAGTTCACTTAAATTTATGGGGACCTTAAAAAGTCACTAGGATGGGTACAAATACTTTCTTGCTATTGTTGATGATTTGTCTAGGGTAGTTTAGGTTTATCAGCCAAAAAATAAAACGGAAGTGTTTGAAAACTTAATGGTGTTTTATAATTACATTAAGACTCATTTTAATAAACATGTTAAGTCTTTTAAGAGTGATAATGGGACTGAGTTTGTTAATCACCATTTTACTAAGTTTTGTGATCTGAATGGAATTTTACACCAGACCTCATGTAGTTATACCCCTCAACAAAATGGCATTGTTGAGAGGAAGCATAGGCATCTTCTTAATGTTGCTAGATCTCTTTTGTTTCAGGGAGGGATTCTCTTGAATATGTGGTCTGAGTGTATTCTAACTGCGAATTATATGATTAACATATTACCTTTCTCTGTGCTAGATGGAAAGTCTCCTTATGAGCTTGTGCATGATATACCTCCTCCTCTTGAGCACCTAAGGGATTTTGGGTGTCTTGCTTATGCTACCATTCTTAATAGTCATGATAAATTTGGAAGTATGTCTGTAAAGTGTGTCTTAATTGGATATTCAAATTCTAAAAAAGATTATAAATTTTGGAGTCTTGATAAAAAAAAACAAGTTGTTTTTTTCTAGAGATGTGAAATTTTTTTGAAGATATTTTTCCTTTTATACAAACTTTTTCTTCACAAAGTCAATCTAATCAAGACATAAATCATTGAATTTTTTTTCAGTTCTGGCCTTCTTGATGACCTGCCTGATACACCCAATGATGAGGAAATGAGAAAACTCGGCCTTAAGAGGCATGGCAGTCCACCTCCTCATCTAGGCAGTCCTTTTGAGTCTACGAGTGAGGATGTTGGGGGCATTCTCATGACTTAAATGCATCTACCAGTAAGGGTGAGAGCTCTGCAACCCTTGAGGAAAATGTAAATAAAGAAAATTATGAGGGTAATGAGTTAAACATTCATTCTCAGGAAGATAGTCATCAAGAATCAGTGTTTAGAAGGCCTTCTACGCCTTCTGTTTTTCCAAAGAACTTTAATGATTTTGTTGTGATACCAAAGTCAAGTTTGGTTTAGAAAAATATGTTAACTATTCCAACTTAGAAAAAGAAAATTATTGTTTTACCACCGTTCTTATAAGCATACTGAACCTATAAATTTTTGGGAAGCATCTCAGCATAGGCATTGGGTCGATGCCATGAATACTAAGATCAATGCTTTACATAGAAATGATACTTTTGAGATTGTTGAGCTTCCTACTGGGAGGAAGGCTATTGGTAGTAAATGGGTCTTTAAGATCAAATATAATTCTGATGGAGATGTAGATAGATTTAAGGAGGGAGTAGATTTCGATGAAACCTTTTCTCGTGTTGTTAAGATTGTGACTGTTAGATGCTTAATTAACCTAGCTGTTCAAAATAATTAGACTTTTTTTCAATTAGATGTTAATAATGCCTTCTTATATGGTGATCTTAATGAAATTGTTTACATGTATTTGCCTCATGGCTATTATGATGCTCATGACAAAAGAGTTTTTAGGTTGAAAAAGAACTTATATGGGCTTAAGCAGGCTCCTAGGAAATGGAATGCCAAGTTGACTGCTGCCCTTTTTGAAAATAGTTTCTTGCAAAGAAAAAGTGATTATTCTTTGTTTACTAAGACTATGACAATGTTTTTATGGCATTACTTTTGTATGTTGATGATATCATTGTTATTAGTAATTATTTGCATGAAATTGAGAATGTTAATTAAAGTTTTTTGAAAAGAAAGTTTATGATTAAGGATCTTGGTAAACTGAAATATTTTCTTGGTATTGAGGTTTTAGAAACTAAAAAAGGTTTATGCTTAACTCAGAGAAAATATTGTCTTGATATTATTTGCTGAATTTGGTTTACTTACTAAAAAGCCTGCTTATGTTCCTTTGCAGCCTCATATTGCTATGTCCAGTGAACCTACTGATAGAGATCCAAAACTGAAAAATGTTCCAGAATACCACAAGCTTGTTGGTAAGCTTATTTACTTAACTACTACTAGGCCAGATATTGCATATGCAGTTTTTTGTCTTAGTCAGTTTATGCATTGTCCTTTGAAGTCATGTTGATCCCAGTTGAGCAAAGGATCTAATATAGAAACTGACTTGTAACAAAAGCTTATCAAGTATTACGCGGAATTTAATACTTAATCTTAAGAAGAAGAACAATTAACATTCAACACCTCAATATTATTTATTAATACGAATACTCTTACAGTATTGGTTTTGCAACCTTGAAGTGTATCGACCTTAGATATAAAACATACGTATATCTAACCTAACCTAGGACCTCCTTTTATAGGCTAAGGAGTCCTATACAATATACAATACATAACCTACAAGATAAATATCTTTTCCATATTTATCTAATACAATAAACTAACCGACTATACAAGACTAGCAGTGCTTACTATATACTATCAGTGGTTACATAATACTACTAGCCGCGATTGTCTTCATCCGTGGTTATACTCTTCTATCCGTGGTTACATCAAGCCTGTCCATGGTTCCAGTACTTAGAGTAATTCTTTATCCAAGGAACCTAAAACCCAACAATCCTCCCCTAAACTTGATAAATTCCAACAGAATTCTTCAAGTTTTCTTTAAGCTCAAAACATCTGAATTTGAGGATGTAGCCAAACACTTACTAGCTTTAAGTATCTTCTCATACTTCTTCAACAAATCATAAGCTTGACCATCATAAGATACTAACATCTTGATACAACCAGGCTTCAACATCTGAGCAATTATTCCTGGATGCTTATTCAGTTGTGGATAATCACCTTCTACAAGCATATGAATAACCTTTCCAGAAACAGTTAAAACATGAACTCCACAAGTTTGATATAAAAACCATCTAGTAACTTGACCATTGTAGAGTCCATGCCATTCAGGTTCAGCATGAGTAGGTTCAAATAGAATCTTCAAATTATGATACATCAGCCTCTCATGATAATCATTTGGATGTACTTCACCAAATTTATTCTTGTAAAGTATCCAAAGATTCATCAAATCATCTCTATCAAAATACTGAAGCATTTGTGAAAATTTATTATACTCAGAAACTGCATTGTTGAGTCTTTGAATTTTCCAAACTCCTTCACTTCCAACTAAAAGCTTAAACTCATAAGAAATGATTTGATTTACATCTTCAACAACTTTAAATCTTTTAGAATCAGATGTCACATGAACCTCAGATTTTCTTTTTCTTTTACTTTGCATCCATTCATCATGTTCTTTAATCCACTCTTCTTCCTTTTTAGAATTCATTGGACAGAAATCATCATGATTAATTCTCATACATCTCTCATAAATCTCAAAAATTCTTTCAAATGAACAACTACTGAGATTATCAGAAACATATATGCCTGAATTCTTGATAATCTTCATCAATACATTCCTCAGCTGAGCAATAGTAGGAGGTTTCTTTCTTACAACACGCTTCTTTTCTTTACTAACCTTCCTTGCCAATATACCCAAAAGTCTAGCTTTTTCTTCATCATCAAACAAAGCCCATTCTTGTACAGTATACTCATCATTTATTAATTCAGAAGCTTCAAGATAGTTTTGTGATTCATAACAATTTCTGACTTGCTTCCTCTTCATCTTGCTTTCTCTTCATCAAAACTGCTTTATCCTCATCTTCCATACTTTTAGCATACTCTGCATCATAAGCTTCTTGTTCTGCTTTATTTTTAAACTTCAGCACTACTTCTTTACCTTTTCCAACATTAGATTTAACCACTTTCTTCTTCAAAGGTTCACCAATAACCAAACTTTTACCTCTGGGTTTAGTAGCAGTAGACTGAATAGATAAAATAGGTGCAATGATAGATGTAGGTATAGATGATGTTTTGCTCAGATTAATCAATGTACTTGGAGCTTCTTTCTCTACTTCTTTAGACTTAGGTGGTATTATAGAGAGAGTTGTGACAACAGTGGAAGTGGTTATGATAGCAGTAGGTGTGTCAGTAGTAGGAACAATAGCCAAGTCTGAAACTGCATCAGTGGTTACAAGAGTACTAACCATGGTTTCAGGTATACTATCAGTTGTTATGTTTTGCACTACTTCAACATTCTTCAATTTTTCAATAACAACCTCATTCCCATCTTTATCAGAAACCAAAAAATCTTGATCTCCACTATTAACATCTTCTTCCATAGGTACACTAACAGATACATCCACAGCCTCCCCTGAATTCATGCCATCACTCCTCTCCTGTTTGGATACATCATTCACATTCAGAGTAGTAGAGGAGTCCACCTTCTTTTTCTTACGCCGCAGAGCTTTCAAAACAGCAACTCCAGGTCTTTTCACTTTCTCCAAAACCAAGACCCTATGCTTCAACCTCCGAATATCCTTACCCTGAAGCACAGATAACTCCTGTAGACCTGAAATTGTACCCTCCAGTTTAGCACACTTAACCGTCAATTCATTTAAACGTTCAAGAAGATCCTCCCCACTTCGACCTGTGTGAACTGGTCCGAGAGGTGGTTCATTGGAAAAGTCATCATGTACAAAGTCATTAACCATCAATTCAATTTCAGGTTCCAATCTATCCTCATCACTTCGAGCTGTGTTAACTGCTCCGAGAGGTGAATCCTTGGATATAAAAGACATAACACCAGTCCGAGTCTGATCATCTATGTACCCTGTAGCAGCCAGTTGGCTAGGGATACCTCCACCTGTGTTAAGCTCCAAAGAACCTTCCACATTAGGAGTTGCCAAAGGTTGGGTCTTATTGATGTTTCCACTATCCTGACCAGCATCAAAGCATGAATCAGTAGTGGAAGCCGTTCCAATCATGTCACCTCCACTCCATGTGACAGCCTCATTAACCATACCACTAACACTAGCCTGAGGAAGCTTAGTGCCCTGTGTGCTCCTAGTCCATGATGCAAGACCTTCATTAAACTCAGAATCAGTAGGCAAAGTAAGCATGTGAGGAAATAAAGGAACATCTCTAATGACAACATTCTGTGGCTGATTCCTCATATGTGCAAAAACTCTAGAAAGCATACGATGTACATCATACTCTCTAGCATGTTCAATAGGTTCCTTTATTTGATGTTCCACAAGCAGTTGAACAAACCTAGGATACAAATAGTATTTACCCTTCTTCCTAATATTCTGCACTAACCCCTCATATATCATCCTAGACCAGTTAAATTTCCTTCCCTCAGACAAACAAATAATAGCAGTAGCAATTTTTTAAGGAAAATCATTAAAGCATGTGGTCTTGTTACTCATACACATCAACAAAGTATGAATCAAAAACTTCCATTGTTGTGAAAACAAACTCTTAAAAAATTGTACCTTTTCACCTCTGTGTGTATATCCTAATCTCTCTAAACCAGCAATAATCTCAACATCTGAAAGATTATCAATACCATCAGCATCATCAAGCCGTAAAACTTCTCTAATGATTTCCGCAGAAACAAAAATAGCATTCTCATCCACCTCAGTACTAAAAACCTCCAAGCCATCAACCTCTTCAAGTTTAGCATTCCTCCAAAACTGATGTATGTAGGCTTTAAGAATGGTAGGTTCAACCGTTAAAGCTTAGTGAATGGGACTGTGAACAAGAAAATCAATCATTTGATGAAACCCTTCAGATCGAGCATCCTTAGTAAGTACAGCAACAAGGTTATGTGAAGTGGAATACGTCTCAGCCATTGTGATTAATGATGTAAATGAAGTGGGTTTTGTGAAGAAATCAACAAAAGTGATTAGGGTTTAAGTGTATTGCCAATGAGAAGTGGTTAGAAGATCAAATAAATTGATCTATCCGTGATTTTGGAGAGAGATATAAACTTTTGCCAAAGTGTCGAAACAACCCCTGTAATATTCAAAACAGAGAATCATACTATCCGCTGTTTCTCAACAACTATCCGCAGTTGTAACTAACCATCAGTGGATACAGATGATTACTCCTCCCAACTGTCCAAATTAGAGCAAGCAAATCTGTGCCAATTGAAAAATGATCTCACAAGATATGAAGGATTACTCAAAAACTTTTTTTTTTTTTTTTTTTTTTTTTTTTTTTTTTTTTTTTAACATTAAACACAAGTAGCTCACACACCAGCTCCTATGTATACAAATCCTTCATACCTGCAATTCAAAAACACAAAACAAACACAGAGACAAAGATTATAGTTGTCAGTGGTTAGAAATAGCCAGAAGTGGTTACAAAAGACCTATCCGTGGTTAGAACGGGTAAGTCAATATAGTCAACTTCTAGAACTTATCTCAGTCCAATCCCCAAGAACCTCATTAACTCTCCAACCACATTTAACCTGCCGCATATTTACTTCAATAACCCTAAACTTCTCTTATAAAAAGAACTCAAATATCACATAACGCCCAAACCAATCAAAAGGTAAAAACCCTAATTGCTCCAAAACCCCTAATCAACTATAATCAAAATGTGGAACCCTAGTTGGAACAAACCAGAAGTGGTTGATCTAACCTCCTCCTCATCCTCTTCATCATCTTCATCATCAAGTGAAGATGGAAACCCATGGCTGACCTACTTTCCTCCACCAGAACCAAGACCAAGAAAATCTCCATTTCTCCCATCATCTGAAGATGATAGTGTGGTGAATCCAAGTGATGCCTCTGAAGACTCTGATGACTCTTCTAAGAAGAGGACTTCAAACCCCAAACCTTCATCATCTAACCCCCAACCAAGACCACGAGCAAGAAACCCACCACTCCCTAATGACATAGAGGTGGTTCTTGGTCTTAGTGCACCAAGTCATGGTGCTTATTCACACATCGTAACCAGGAAGGGAAAAGGGAAGATGGAGTAAGTTGCTGAGTGGTGGTAAGAGAAGATGGAGCACAAGAAGAATATCATATCATCCATCTATCTGCCACAATCAGCTTCAGCTTCTTCATTTGCATCAATCCATCCTTTCCATTTTGATCCTTAGCTGCTTCGTTTGCATATGATAAATGCATATCCAGCATTCAAACGATATAAGCAAGGATAGTAGTAGTACAAATCATGTATAGATGTAGTCTTTATCTAGTACTTGAAGTTTCATTGTAAGCTGTAAGCTGTAAACTGTTTTGTTGTATGAACAATGTAACTTCAGTACTTCTTGAATTTCTATAATGACTTGTCTTTTATCTGCACAATGGTTATTGGAAACACAGAACAACTAGCAGTGGATAGATCAACTCTATCAGTGGTTAGAAGCAACACTATCAGTGGATATAAAAAGAAATAGCAATACTAAGATTACATGATAACAGTCCACTACTTTTACAAACTTATACAAAACAATTTGAGAGTTTTAGAGATTAATCATTCCAATACTAACAACAAGATACTGAAATCTCCCCACATCAAAAGCTTTGGTGAGAAGATCAGCAACATTGAAATCAGTATGGATTTTTACCATTTGAATCAACCTTTTCTCATTACCATTTGAAAAACCTTTGAAGGTAACCCTCTCACTAAGTTTCCTTTTACTAGTTTATTGATTGTTTTGTAATTGAGATGACCTAGCCTTCTATGCCATAGTTTTGACTCATCAACAGATGCTTTAGCAAACAAACATAAGGACCTATTAGGAAGAACATTTTTAAGATCAAAACAATATGTATTTTCCTTCCTAGGTACCCTAAGTTGTATAAACTTCTCATCAGGCATCTTAAACTCAGGAGATAACACCACACACTCAGTTTCCCCAAAAAGTACCTAGTTTTTCTTATCACACATTTAAGAAACACTGAATAAATTGTACTTAAGTCCCTGTACCAAATAGACCTTTTCAAAGTCTAGATTCCCTGTTCTGATTGTGCCTCTGCCAAGTATCTTTCCTCCCTTTGGATCATTGCCAAATGCCACATATCCTCCATCATAAGCTTCAAAATCTTCCAAATTGCTTCCATCCCAAGTCATGTGCCCAGAGCAACCACTATCAAAAACTCCTTTATCTTTTAGCTCAGTTTGAAGATTGCCCTGCACATAAAATTACACAAGTTAGTTCCTCTTGTGGACCCAAGCCAGTACTGACTTGGGTCTGCCCTGTGCATCAAAATATTCAAATTTCTTTAGGTCCATTGATGCACAGTTGACATGTGGTAAAACCTTAGTCTTAGGCTTCCACTGCCAACTTGCTGAGGCCTTAACAACATAAAAATGATTTCCAACCACTGTATCAGTTATCACCTTTGGAATTGTTAAAACTTCTTTTGAATCAGTGGTGTTATTTTGCTTAACAGTGGTTTGACATTGCTTAGCCGTGTTTACATTTTGCTTAGCAGTGGTTGGAACCCATTTAGGTGAAGCAGTGACAATAGATTTTGTATTCCCATTCCTCATCAGCACTACTCTTGGAATCATGTTACTGTTAGGATGAGGGTTTGTTTTTCTTGAAAAGTTTTGATGATTTACCCTCCTCCAATGATTCCAAACTTGTGGTCTGTTTTTATGACAATTTCTCTGTAAATGTTCAAAACTGCCACACACAAAACAAGCCTTTTTAACACATTGAAACTCATCACCTAATCTGTTAGAAATTAGACCATTTAAGCTTCTTTGATTACCCCTAGGTTTATATTGTTTCATCTGGTCCCTAGGAATTTCCCTGTACTCTACAACTTTCTTGGTAACTTTAGCTCCAAATCTAGGTACAAGGTTGACTTGCTTAGAATCAACTTTCTTAACTGTCTCTATCTTTTCAGACTTAGTTGATTCAGTTCTATCATCCTCAGAATCTGATTCCCAATCTTCAATTATGGGAGCATTAGATAACTTATCAGAACTTATCTTAGGTGGTTCAGTCTTATTTATCTCTTCAACAGGTTTGTTAAAACTGAATTCACTACTAAATGACAGTTCTTTAGCAGGTGGTGCATGTTTCATCAAAGGGGGTGGTGGCATATCATTGTAACCTAAACCAGTACCATCTTTGAACAGTTTTTGACCTATTGGTTTCCTTACTAGATCACAAGCATATTGTGTTTTAGCAACCCTAACAACATGTTTTTCTTTTTCATCTAGGGCCTGAATTTTCACACTTTCTGCCTCTGCTAGTTTATCTTTAAGCATTTTAATCTCTCTGTTCTTAAGATCAATTTCACCACCTAGTATATTGATCTTTTCTACATACTCAAACTCACATTTAATACAGAATTTTAGCTTCTCTTCCACACCCTCTAAACCAACTCTATATCCTAAGTTATCTAGAGTCAATCTCTCTACTTCTTTTCTCATACTCTCAGTGATAGCCTTTTGAGACTCTAAGTTATTAGAACATGATTTAAAAGAACAAGTAGATGTTTTAGAATCATTAGATACCTCAGAATCTGAACCAGAAGATGAAGCATAGGCCATTAGAGCAAAGTTATGCTCTTTTGAAGCTTCACTAGCAAGAAAAGCTGCATTTGGACCTTCTTCAATCTGATCACTCCAATCATAATCACCAAGTCCATCCTGAGCAACCAAAGCTGAAGAAGTAGCAGGCTCTTCTGTTGTCTTCTTAATGCTTTCAATTCTTTTAGGAGCTCGACATTCCCTAGCAAAATGACCTTTCTTCTTGCAGTTAAAGCACTCCATCTTGCTTTTGTCGAATCCAGCTCTCCTTTGACCATCATACCTAACATGTCTTCCAGTCCTCCTCAGAAACTTCCTTGCTTGAAGAGTCAGCATTGCCATTTGCCATTGAAGATTAATTTCATCAAGATCATCAGGATCAATTTGATCTAGATCTTGATTCAAAACATCAACACTGGTAGTTAAATCTGACAGAAAAGCACAAATTGCACCATCACTGACATTATCACTAACAGTGGTATTGTTTGCAATAGCCGTGGTTATACCATAAGCAGCAGTGGATACATCATGTGAGCTTTTGTGATTAGTGGATACAAAAGCAATGTTTTGATTAGAAGAAGACGAGTTAGAAAAGTTATTCTCAGACTCATAAACCTTCAAGTTATTGAAGAGATTGTCTAGAGTCATTGTAGCAAAGTCCGTCTTATTTCTCCACACAATTGTATGAATAGCCCAATCAGATGTTAAGCTCCTAATGAACTTCAAATTAATATCTTCTTGAAGGAACTTGTAACCCACTGCCTTCAGTTGACTGATAAGTTTTTGAAGTCTATTGTATGTTCCATCAATCTTTTCTCCACTAAGAGCAGTGAAGGTTTCAAACTGATGCTTGAGCATGTTCATCCTTGACTTCTTAGTAGCTTCATTACCAGCAAACCTTAATTCAAGGGCATCCAATAATTCTTTAGCAGACTCATATTGATCAAAGTCCAATGCAAACTCATTAGGTATTCCCATGGAGAGAATATTGTGAGCTTTGATCTCCATCTTCCTCTTAGCTTTATCAGGTTCACTAATAATAACAACCTCCTTACCATCCACACCCTTCAAAGGAAGAGTGTCTCCTTTTTCAACAACATCCCATAGAGCATAATCAATCATACAAATGTATTGCCTCATTCGCATCCTCCAGATTTGATACTCACCATGTTTGAGCATGGGCACTTTTGAAGCAGTCACCATGTGAGTTTCTTCAGACATCTTAACTTACTTGAGTAAAGATTAACAGACTTCTTCTTGGTTACAGTTTCTAGATCACAAGCTCTGATACCACTTGTTGATCCCAGTTGAGCAAACGATCTAATATAGAAACTGACTTGTAACAAAAGCTTATCAAGTATTACGCGGAATTTAATACTTAATCTTAAGAAGAAGAACAATTAACATTCAACACCTCAATATTATTTATTAATATGAATACTCTTACAGTATTAGGGTTTTGCAACCTTGAAGTGTATCGACCTTAGATATAAAACATACGTATATCTAACCTAACCTAGGACCTCCTTTTATAGGCTAAGGAGTCCTATACAATATACAATATGTAACCTACAAGATAAATATCTTTTCCATATTTATCTAATACAATAAACTAACCGACTATACAAGACTTGCAGTGCTTACTATATACTATCAGTGGTTACACAATACTACTAGCCGTGATTGTCTTCATCCGTGGTTATACTCTTCTATCCGTGGTTACATCAAGCCTGTCCGTGGTTCCAGTACTTAGAGTAATTCTTTATCCAAGGAACCTAAAACCCAACAAGTCACATCTGGATGTTGCATTAAAGGTAATAAGGTACCTTACGGGTTCACCGGGTAAAGGTTTGAATGTAGAAAAAGGAACTAGTTCAAATATTGAGCTAAAACCTTATTCTAATTCAGATTGGGCTAGATCACTAGGAAATCAGTGACTAGTTACTGTGTTTTTATATGTGGGTGTTTAGTATCCTTGAAAAGTAAAAAACAAAACACTATTTCAAAATCCTCCACAGAAGCTGAGTATAGAGCCTTAGCTTTTGTGACTTCCGAAGTTGTTTGGATTCTAAAAGTTTTAAAGGATTTAAAATGAAAAAATATTTTGCATGTTAAGGTGTTCTGTTACAGTAATTCTACACTCAAAATTTCAGCCAATCCCATTTTTCATGAAAGAACAATGCACTCAGAAATTAACCTGCATTTTGTAAAGGAAAAGATTATAGCTGGGATAATTGAAATTGTTAAGATAGGCACCTCTAATAAAATAGTAGATGTTCTAAGTAAGGGATTGGATACAAAACAACATAGTTTGTTATGTTCTAGACTTAATCTTATTGAATTATTTCAGAATAAGATTAAGGGAGGGTGATGAAAGAAGTGATCTTATTCTGTCTTGTATTAGTTCCGGGACTAACTTTGTACATTTGTAAGTTTAGGTTTTGAAGAGTTTTATCTATTGGTTGGATTAGTCAAGAATGTAAAAGTTGAGGGACTGAAGCTGTCAAGTAAAGGAAGTTATAAAGTTGGGCTATATAAGCTAGTTCTTCTCTCATATCTCTCAGAACCCTAATTCAATTATCTATGATATTCTCTCAATACAAAAACCTTATCCTAAAAGCTGTTATAGCTATGATTCATTGTTGTTTCATATTGGCCAATGTAATAGAACTATTATAAAGATAGATAATAGATCCTCACCTTATTAGGAGTGGAGGATATTGGTTTGGTTTATTGGTTTAGTTCTTGTGATTGATTATAACTGACTGAGATCAATTAGTAGTATTGTGATCTGGGTTTGTGAATGATTTAATAACGAACTTTGGATTAAGATCCAAGATTTGTTGTTTGGTTTTAAATTTTTTTAGCACTAATCATATGTGCATAATAGATGCACTTGAGAGTGTTGATCGGTATCTTGGAAACAATATGATTTATAAAAGAATTGATGTGTTTACCGGAGGGTATGCCTGTTAATTCAAACTTTTCAATTATAAGCACGTGTGTTCCAAAAATAGTATTTATATGTTTTGTGTGCATGTGTTGTTGGTGTGTATCTCCCAGAACAGGGTTAAGACAATCAATGACAGTAGCAATACCACTTGGTGGTTACCGGATATCACTTGGAATCGTGTGATCACTTTCCAAAGTAAACTATTCGACCCTAATGCCTGGGTTACACGGATATCTACTTGGGATAAGACCAAATGCAGTTATAGAATTAGGCACAATTCAATAACCCTTGCGCTTATAAGTGTTTAGTGTTTTATGTGTGTCCATCATGCATAATCAGATCTCCTATTTATAGGAGGTTACTTTTAGCTAGTCAAATGGAATTATGAGTATTAATCGGCCCATTAATAGCCTCACAATTATCCCCATTATAGCCGTTAGTGGTTACATGACCAATTAAAACGTGGTCATTAAATAGTTGTAACTGCCATTTAGCAGTACTTTAACACTAGCAGTACTTTCATACCATTAGCAGTACTTTCACTAGCAGTACTTTCATAGTGCTATCAGTGGTTACACTGCTTCAGTGGAAACACCACTGCTTCAGTGTAAACACTACTTCAGTGAAACACCACTTCAGTGGAAACACCACTTCAGTGGAAACACTGATCCAGTGGAAGTACTGCTTCAGTGGAAACATTGATAATCAGTGGTAACCACAATAGTACTTTCACCAAGCACTACCAATACAAACCACTACAAGAGTCAGGGTGTTCATGGACCTTATGGGCGTACACTCTGTACCTCCTAACCCATTACAAGGTGTGAACTATTCCCACAAGTGCACTAAATTTTCCAACAATCCTCCCCAAATTTAGTTCACTTCCTTTGCATGAAAAATAAACATCAAACAAAACATGTGCATAAATAAAAATTTCCTGAGGATTTAATTTCCATGTTAGTAAATTACACGTTTCAAATATTCGAGAATCAGGGTGTTCTAAGAATTGAACCCTTCAACCCATTTGAATTCCTGAAGATAAAATACACACAAGTTTTCAAACACTTAAAAGCTCCTGACACTATACAAGCCATGTGTCCATATCCAAATTCATAAATGTTGTAAAAGCTAAAAGTCCAAAGCTTCCTGAAGCGGCAAAACTTCAACATTTACATAGGTGGTTCCTCTTTATTCATGCTCCTGCCAAGCAATTTTTCAAAGAAAATTAACCATTAAGAAGTTAAAGACTTCATCCTCCTTTCAGCAGGTTCTGAGCACAACCTTGGGATGTAATATAAAACATGTGCTCCAGTCTACTGAATGTTCAGCTTTCCACATTGAACTCAGCTCCCAAGTTTCCTTAGGAGGGAGTTGGGTGTCCTAGCATTTAGTGACTAAGTTGGACTTAAACCCATCCCTTTAGCAGACTTTATAACCAAGTCTCTAGCCAAACCCTTCATCAAGTGATCAGCTAAGTTCTGTTAAGATCTCACAAACTCTATAGATACCACCCCATTCATGATAAGCTCACAAATCATGATATGTCTGACACCTAAGTGTCTAGACTTACCATTGTACATCTGGCTATAAGCCTTAGCCAATGTAGCTGCACTATCACACCGGATAGAAATAGGTGCTATAGGT
Organism: Chrysanthemum seticuspe; assembly: GCA_019973895.1. NCBI lineage: Eukaryota > Viridiplantae > Streptophyta > Magnoliopsida > Asterales > Asteraceae > Chrysanthemum > Chrysanthemum seticuspe. The sequence continues at coordinate 349,755,218 of BPTQ01000005.1, read as the reverse complement.
TTAGGCCACAATGGAATCTCAAGAAGCAAGTTTTTCAACTATTCAACTTCTTTACCAGCAGCTGCTAAAGCCACAAATTCATATTCCATTGTTGAACTTGTGATGCAAGTTTGCTTCTTGGATGCCCAAGAAATTGCACCTCCACCAAGTAGGAATACCCAGCCACTGGTAGACGAATTGTCTTCAGTGTTACTGATCCAGCTTGCATCAGTGTAACCTTCCAACACTGATGGGTAGCTAGTATATGAGAGACTATAATCCATAGTTCTCTTTAAATACTTCAGTACCCTCTGAACTGCTTGCCAGTGATGAGCACTAGGATTACTAGTATACCTGCTCAATTTTCCCACTTCAAAACCAATATCAGGTCTTGTACAAGTCATGGCATACATCAGGCAGCCAATTACCCTAGAATACTCAAGCTGAGATACAGCTTTGCCATTATTAGGCATCAGCTTCTCACAAGTATCCATAGGTGTACTCACTGGAGTACAATCAAAGTAATTGAATTTCCTCAGCACCTTCTCAATATAATGAGACTGAGAGATAGAAATTCTTTTACTTTTATGTTTAATCCTTATACCAAGGATAACATCAGCCTCCCCCATGTCCTTCATGGAGAACCTTGATGATAAAAATTCCTTTTTCAGGTCAACCTGATTTTGGTCAGTGCCAAAGATCAACATGTCATCAACATATAGACAAATGATGACTCCTTTACCAGATTCATCAAATTTGCTATATACACATTTGTCAGCTTGGTTAAGAACATAACCACTAGACAAAACCACTTCATCAAATTTTTGATGCCATTGCTTGGGTTCCTGCTTAAGTCCATAAAGAGACTTAATTAGCTTACACACCTTGTTTTCATTGCCAGGCATGATGAAGCCCTGAGGTTGGTTCATATAAACCTCCTCTTCCAATTCACCATTCAAGAAAGCTGTTTTCACATCCATTTGATAAATAACCAAATTGTGAATAGATGCCAAAGCAATCAGCAATCTTATGGTACTGATACGAGCCACAGGGGCATAAGTATCAAAATAGTCTATCCCTGACTTTTGTTTAAAGCCCTGAATAACTAATCTAGCCTTGAACTTTTCAATAGTTCCATCTACCTTCATTTTCCTTTTGAAAATCCATTTGCAACCCAGAGGCTTGCAACCTGGTGGTAGATCAACCAACACCCAAGTGTTGTTGCCCATGATGGAATCCATCTCATCATTGATTGCTTCATTCCAGAAAGCAATGTCCTGGGACTTCATTGCTTCTTCAAATGTTTTGGGGTCATCCTCAACAATGAAGCAATAGGAGTATTGGTCTGAGACCTCATCCCTGGTTCCTTCATCTAAGTATAGTTGAAACTCAGGTCCAAATGACTTTGGAGTCCTAACCCTTTTGCTCTTCCTGTGCACAGGTTCAGGTTGCTGAACCACAACCTCATCAGGGACCACTGATGGCTCATCATCAGGGACCTCTGATACACCAGTGTCATGAGTTCCATTAGGAATCCTCATACTTGGTCTAGGGACAGATGAGAATCTATTCTCATCAGAAGTTGCATCCCTTGATTCAATTATTGAGTTAACTGAAACATATTCATTAGGTTCAATAACATAGAACCTATAAGCCTTGGAATGCTCAGTATATCCAACAAAGATGCAATCAATGCCTCTTTCACCCAAAGTCTTTTGCTTTGGATCAGGGAGTCTTACAACAGCCCTACAACCCCAGACCTTGATATAGTTAAATTTGGGTTTCCTTTTAGTCCAGAGTTCATAAGGGGTAACCTTGTTCCTTTTGTTGGGAACCCTATTTAATAAATAGCAAGCTCTTAACATAGCTTCACCCCAGAACCCTTGACTCAGTCCTGAATAGGACAACATGGAATTAACCATCTCCTTCAGCACCCTGTTTTTCCTTTCAGAAATACCATTTTGCTGAGGAGTATAAGGGGCAGTCGTTTCATGGATAATTCCAACAGACTGAAAATACAGAGTATCCATGTACTCACCTCCCCTATCAGTCCTTAATCTTTTGATCAAAGACCCAAGTTGTAATTCAACTTCAGTTTTAAACACTTTGAATTTATCCAATGCTTCATCCTTGGTATGTAACAGATAGACATAACAAAATCTAGAAGCATCATCAATAAATGTCACAAAGTACTTCTTATTCCCCAAAGAAGGAGTGGCATGCAAATCACACAGGTTACTGTGAATAAGCTCCAAGATCTTAGTCTCACGACTAACACCCTGAAAGGGTTTCTTGGTTATCTTGGTCAACATGCAAGTTTTACACTTTTCAGTGTCCATGTCAAAAGCAGGGATTAAACCATCCTTAGACATATCTTGCATCCTTTTATAGTGAACATGGCCAAGTCTAGCATGCCAAAGGGTAGAGTCAGTCTGGTCATATGTGGTCACAAAAGCTGAAATAACACTATCAGTGGTAACATTAAGCCTGAACATTTGATTACATAAATAAACAAAACCAATAAAAACACCATGCTTAGAAAGCACAAATTTATCAGACTTAATAACTTGTTTATATCCATGATTATTCAAAACACTACTTGAAACCAAGTTTTTCCTTATATCAGGAACATGAATAACATTAAACAAAGTTACAATCTTTCCTGAACTAAACCTAAGATCTACACAACCACGACCATGCACCAAGGCTGTTGACTCATTTCCCATGTGAAGAATAGAACCATCATTCAGTGACTCATAAGTCTTGAACCAGCTTCTATCTTTGCACACATGAACTGTTGCACCAGAGTCAACCCACCATGCAACATCATCATCCTGCACATAAAAAGATTCAAATACATATGTAACATAATAAATCTGAAAAGACTTATTAAACATATTCTGACCTTTCAGTGAGTTGGCAGAACCACCACTCCCTGAACCATTAGTGCCTGATCCATTGGCTTTACCACCAATTTTAACACCTTTGCATTCCCTTTTAATATGACCAGTCTTGTCACATTTCCAACAAGTAGGTGTTTCCTTCTTGTTAGGATCTGCCCTTGTGTTGTCATGATACTTGCGTTTGCCTTTGTTGTCATTGTACCTGGTGGAGTTGTTATGCTCCACCATATTGACAACAGATGGTCCAGCAGCATTGCTACTCTTTGGCTTGTCATTATCCTGCACTTTGAGAGATTCCTCAATGCGCAGATGAATGCCCAACTCAACCAGAGTTAATTCATCTTTCTTATGTTTCAAGGTATGCTTGAAATCTTTCCAAGAAGGAGGAAGTTTATCAATAACACAAGAGACTTGAATAGCCTCATCCATGTGCATATTGTGTTGTGTAAACCTTCCAAGTATTCCAAGAAGTTCATTGTATTGTTCCATAACTGGTCTTGAATCAGTCATTTTGTAATTTGTGAAATTACTAACAAGGAACTTCTTACTTGATGCATCCTCAGCCATATATTTGGCATCCAAGGAATCCCACAGTTCTTTGGAAGATTCAAAGTTTTGATAAATATCAAACAAAGAATCAGACATACCATTCAGAATAAGACCTCTGCATATGTAGTCATCATTCTCCCACTTGCTCCTCCTCCTGATCTGCTCCACAGTAGCATCATCCCCATCATCAGGAATTGGAGTAGTCAGCACATAGACCACACTCATGCTTGATAGTAAGAAATGCATCTTCTTCTGCCACCTCCTAAAGTCCACCCCTTCAAACTTATCAAGCTTGGCAAAGTTTGAAGCCATGTGCTTCATTGCAGCAGCAGCCATTGATTATCACAAATAGTTTACTTTGAATGTTGGTGTGTATCTCCCTGAACAGGGTTAAGACAATCAATGACAGTAGCAATACCACTTGGTGGTTACCGGATATCACTTAGAATCGTGTGATCACTTTCCAAAGTAAACTATTTGACCCTAATGCCTGGGTTACACGAATATCTACTTGGGATAAGACCAAATGCAGTTATAGAATTAGGCACAATCCAATAACCCTTGCGCTTATAAGTGTTTAGTGTTTTCTGTGTGTCCATCATGCATAATCAGATCTCCTATTTATAGGAGGTTACTCTTAGCTAGTCAAATGGAATTATGAGTATTAATCGGCCCATTAATAGCCTCATAATTATCCCCATTATAGCCGTTAGTGGTTACATGACCAATTAAAATGTGGTCATTAAACAGTTGTAACTGCCATTTAGCAGTACTTTAACACTAGCAGTACTTTCATACCATTTCACAGTACTTTCATAGTGCTATCAGTGGTTACACTGCTTCTGTGGAAACACCACTGCTTCAGTGTAAACACTACTTCAGTGAAACACCACTTCAGTGGAAACACCACTTCAGTGGAAACACTGATCCAGTGGAAGTACTGCTTCAGTGGAAACATTGATAATCAGTGGTAACCACAACAATACTTTCACCAAGCACTACCAATACAAACCACTACAAGAGTCAGGGTGTTCATAGACCTTATGGGTGTACACTCCGTACCTCCTAACCCATTACAAGGTGTGAACTATTCCCACAAGTGCACTAAATTTTCCAACATGTGTTTCTTGGCTTTCAGTTCGGTATATTGGTTTAAGCATAATTTGAAAGAAATTGGAGTAAAGTTAAAAGAGAAGGGTATAGCTGTTGAAGTTCTTCAACTTCGGTGAAAAGATTGGACCTAAGGTCAGACGGCGTCCAATGTGGCGTGATCCATTATAAGATAACAGCATCCCGGAAGAAAGTAAGAAGGGAAGTGATAAGGATTTAAAACATACGTTTTTAAGGGGTCATTTAAGCCCTAAATCGATACATTTTATATCTATTACTGCTTAAAATCGCTCCTTTTCACATTTTAGGTCTTTTTGAAGCAAATTGCTGGAATCAAGCACTTTTGAACAAAAAAGGAGCGAAAACATGAAGAAGACGACAAAGTCAAGAAACAAGGCTGATTTCTGCACTTGACGGCGTCCCAACCCAAAGGGCGACGCCGTCGATAAGATGGTTTTCTATTAAAATTTCAAGCGACGGCTCAGACCTGATTTTAGTTCTACAACATGATGGCGTCACGCCTTATTTCTGGATGGCGTCTCCCTTTATTTTAAACCAGATGACCAAGAACCATTCCAAGATGATGTCCCTATTGAAGCTAGACGGCCTCACACTTCCTCAGTTGACGCCCTCCCAACGATGACTTGGCCCAAACGAAACCTTATTGACGGCGACCAGACGGCGTCACCGTCAAAAGGCGACGCCGTCGCATTTCTAAATCTATTTATAGGCTTCGATTTTTATGCATTTAAAGTGTAATATTTTGGAGAGCAAACCCTAGTTCGTTCATAGTCCGACTTGGCTAGTATTTTAGAATTCCAAACCCTTCTTTACACTCAAAGATAAGTTTGTTAATCCATGATATCACCACGTTAATATTCTATGTTCAATTTTTTGTGTGTATGCATGCTTATCTATCATGAGTAGCTAAATTATTATTGTGTATGCTTAGATCTATGAAACCTAGTTGTTGATTATTGTTAGGTTGTCTCCTGTTTTAATTGGTAGACGCTAGAGTAAGGAAAATAGGCTTCTTTTTTTTATTGTTGTGAGCTTGAACATCCTAAATAGCACAAAGCTTGAGAGTGCACTTGAGCCATAATTGTGTTTATTGCGTGAGTTGTAGCTTTAGGATAATAGAGTATTTGGGAGAGATACTACAGTACTTGGCAATCCCGGATAGTCTAGAGGAGAGTTACAATTCTATGAATTCTTGCACGTGTACGTTGGAAGTTTTGCTTATTTGGTAGAGTTCATTGGAAGTCTTCTATCAATGCACGTGTTCGTTGGAAGTTTTGCTTATTTGGTAGAGTTCATAGTCTTAGAAGACTTAGGAGAGTTCATTGATGGAAGCCTCACTCAAGTAATATTTGGAAAACCCTCTAAGAGAATGACAAAGTTGAATGAACGCATGGTTGATGGTTTAGTTACATTCTCTAATGAAGATGAGGATTTTGTCTATCAAATGCCCCGTACACACCCTAGGTTTAAACACAAGGATATCAAGGCATGTAATCGAATGGCCCCTATTTCATTACTTAGTGAAAGAGACAAGCAAAACGGACTTAGACATTCTTATGAGAAAAATGAGAGATATTATAAAAAAATGTCTAGAGTTAGGAGACTATTATAAGAAAGATGAAAGAACATTAGAGTGGCTTAGATATGGGCACATAAGCGTGCATGAGATGACGTAGGTTATGACTTCGAGTGTAGCTACAGGACTCATAAATTAAGAAAAGCGCTTCTTGGGATGCAACCCATGTTTAATTGTTTGCATGTTTGTTTTTCATTCTTGTTTGTGTGTTGATATATCTTTTTCATTGTTGTTTAATTCTCATGTCTATTTTGTGAAAATGCTTTATTTTGTTTTAAACTCGTCTTAACTGCATATAAAGGTATTTTACAAAAAGATAAGTGTAGGGAAAACACATATGTTTTAAGAACTCGCATGAACATGAGATTAACAATAATTGGAATTGTATATTTTGCAGGAATTTTTTTAGGTATTTAAAGAAGTAATTTTTCTAGAATTTTTCCGGAAAACGCACCAGACCCTTTCTATCAGAACAACCTGAAGGCGTCGGGATTAAAGCCCGACGGCGCCAGGAAATGTATAAACAGATTCACAGTTTCATTTTCTGTCTAAACTTGTTATTTTTGGAAACATCCAATTCTTAATTTTCCAGAAAATCAGCAAACATCCATTCCACAAGCATTATATCTTACTTGCTTTCTAATGTGGTTTTTGTTTTATATATATAGTTTTTACCGTCGATTTTACGCGAGGTTTTTTTTCGTTTTCTTATAAGTGTGCAGGTTATATTAGACAAGAAGATGAAGTATATGATGGAAGCAACACTTATTACTTGCTCAATATTCTTGGAGGAGGATTTAACCGCAACTTTATACATATCCTACCGAGCTAATCAGGGGAGTACTAGTTTCTTTTATTTTCCTTTATCACAACCCGTAATTTCCAGGTCAATACTCGTAGCTAATTTATTTATTGTTAACAAATGATGCAAGTTATTTATTTACTGATATTTACTGATGTAAAAAATACAACAACGAAAGGTTATCTCGATAAACGAGTCCACACGCGTACCGACATGGCAGTATATATGACTTGAGTCGAATAATTATTAATGCGAGTTAATAATTTTTATTCTACCTAACGTTTATAAAAACATTTCCAAAAATATATTTCGGGCGTTTTGGCAAAACAAAGTATCGTGTCTATGTTGTAATACAGCGGGACACGGGGTACACAATATATTGTTAATAATAATAATAATAATAATAATAATAATAATAATAATAATAATAATAATAATAATAATAATAATAATAATAATAATAATAATAATAATAATAATAATAATAGTAATAATAATAATAATAATAATAATAATAATAATAATAATAATAATAATAATAAGGGATTGAGTCGTAGAATAGCAACGTACTTTTCCAAGTGTCCCATTCTGGTATGTGTACTTTTTTTAAAGAGTAGAATAGCAATGTACTTTCCATAAGTGTCCCGTTCTAGTACGTGTACTTTTTTAAGTCGTAGAATAACAATGTATTTTCCATAAGTGTTCCAATTTAGTACGTGGGATGACGTACCAAATTAAAACACTTATGGAAGTAGGACGTACCAAATTGGAACACTTATGAAAAGTACATTGCTATTCTACAACTTAAAAAAAGTACACGTACTAGAACATGACACTTATGAAAAGTACATTGCTATTCTACATCTTAAAAAAAATTCACGTACCAGAATGGGACACTTGAAAAAGTACGTTGCTATTCTACGGCTCAATCCCTAATAATAATACAAACTTCTTCTTTGATGATAAATATTTCACACTATCATCTATCACCATCCATCCTTAGAACAAGAAAGAGAAGAAGAAATCGACCCATCCCTTTCACTAGTTTTCTCTTTTTCCCACAAGAAGTCACGGGATCACCTTGAAGAAGAGGATGGATAAATACTTGTGCCCAAGATAGAAGGCAGCACGATCTATCTAAGTAAAGAGATAGTCAAAGTAACCATTTTTGTTTCTTTTAATCCCACCGATCTATAGGGGAGACACCACAAGTAGTATTAAAAATCAAAAAGAGTATTTAGAGTGCTTGGTGGATTCCTGTGGATTCGGCTTGGTTGATTTGTTTTGATTTCTTATTCGACTCCTAATTTTAAGGTTCCATTAATTCCCTTTTCTTGTATTTTGATATTGGTTTATTGATAAAGATGTTGGTTTGGTGTTTGTTCATGAATCGGTAATGATATATTGTTCCAGTCGACCCATGAAATTTTTGTGAGATTTGATTTTATTTTTTTTACCAATTGACGTAAAAACCCGGATGAATCTGAAGTTCATATGGTATAATCATGGCTTATGGAAGTGGTAATTTTGTTGCTATGGCTTATTCAGTTTTGATCTTATTTGATACGATTGAGTTGTTAGGGGCATTAGCTTATTTCGATTTTTCTTTCTTGCGACAGCCACACTGTGAGGTCTCGAGTTCGAGCTACATCATGGACAGCCTCATTTCCAAAGTTTTATTCTTGTTTCGGTTTGATTTCAAATACTAGGCAAACCAATTAACTTTTTTTATTCGACGCAAGCAGATAGGGCGTACACCCCTTGGTAAAAACTATTTTCACAATATTATTGCATTGGTTGTATCATGTTGGGTTTTGTGTAGGGTAGGCCCAGCAGACCATGTGGATGAGCTGGGTTGTTCTACTACCGGACCTCGGTATGTGACGAGCCCAACAGACAAAAGGGGATGCGTCCGGTATAAACTTTACAAATAGATAAATACATTTGAAAACCTAAAACTTGCAAGTGTTTAACTAATGAAATGGTGTAGTATAATGTATATCCGAACCGTCATCCAAATCAGGTCATGGCCCTTGTTTTCCTAAACATATTTCACGTCTCATTTGCTGACTCACTCAACTTATTTACTCTCGACAACATGCTTTAAACTCATTAAACATACTATATAAACGGATAATGAACTAAAATCTTAATATTTGAATTAATAAGTTAGTATTTCATATTATGGCACTAAGCGGATTGTTTTAGTAATACAACAACGGATTAATAATTATTGCAACAGTTAGCCGCCACATAAAAATTAAAACCTATATGATTCCTATATGGCGGATTGTTTTAGAAAACGTCTTGGTGCACATCGGTTATCTTTTGCCGATGTTTATAATTCCTCCGTTGATCCTTTTTCCGCTCGTAATGTTGTGGGTGTAGAAGCACTTTCAACTGTTGGGCTAACTTTGGCATGTACTACTTCTTCGCCACTTGTATCTCTTTCTTCCGGTGTTTTTGATAGGCCCCTTTCTATTGATGATTACGATGTTGTTGGATCTAGTGCTCCTGCTGGAATTGTGAATGACCTGAACCCGGAGGTTAATGAGACTTCTTCTACCCTGTCCGAGCCTGAAGCCAGTGCGGTTGCTATGATACAATCTTAGCTTTTCTTGTTTTTTATGGATGCCTTGTGATCCTTTGAACAATATTTATCCTTTATCTTCTTTGTGATGTTTCTGATAATTGCGTGCTGCTTTTTGTTTGTATTTCTGCACGTTGTTCGCTAATTTTGCTTATGCTATAACTTCTTCTTTACGTAATTTCCCGATGCTTTTTCTGCATGCTATTTTTCACTTTTGTGTTGTTGTTTTAACGTTATACGGATATGAACATAGTTAACAGTCTTTTACGCACATATCTCTTTTTGTTTGTGCGGTGTTATTTTTAACGTTATACGGATATGCACGTTTGTAATAGTCTTTGGATAATTTTGGGCTATCCTCCCAGTTTGTATTATGTTGTTCTCTAGTGGGTTATTCGTGATAACTCCTTGTTATTCGGAAATAACATGTTTGGGTCGTGCCCAATTCTTGTGCTTGCGCGTCTTATGCACTTAATAAAAACATTTTAAAGAATAAAATAATGAAGGTAGATAATCTTCATTTTTTATTAACTGATCATATTTTTAGATGTATTACAAAAATAGGTAAATTCAAATACATTTTACATTTTCCTGTTACCAGTCTTACTCTTTTACTTCTATGGCTACTGGAGCCTTGTTTCTTTCAGAACTTTGCAGATGACGGACATCGGTTTCTTTGCTTCTTGGAAGGTTTCCTTATTGCGGAAGTTTATTTTGATGGTTTTCCATAACGTGACCATTCTGTTATTGTCATTGTTGTCTTTCCGCTGGTTCTCCGGCGTGGATAACGTCTTTGCGAGTATTCTTGCTTTTTTCGTGGGCTAGAACCCTCTCCTTGTATGCTACTTTTTCCTCTGTGGAGATCTCCTATCATTCTCTTCTGACGGTGATCCCCGAGGAGCTATCAGGCTTTTACTTTTCATTTTTCGGATAGTTCCGTCTTTTTGAAAGTGTAGCCTGTGAGGGTAGCTTTTATATATATATATATATATATATCCTGGTGGTGCCTGCAAGCTGGTCAGTTTTAGCTTACATTCAGTCCATCCAACCTAATTGACTCGGGTTGGTAGACGTGTGCTTGTCTGGGGGCCGGGATGCAACAACAATAGGATGAATGCGTAGTTTGCATCCTTTGTCTCTTGCCATTGTAAGGGAAGCTTCTTTATAGCTAGAGACTACCTAATATAGCTCCTTGCCCATAGCGTTCCTTTTTATCCTTCCCTAAGGACCCGTCCTTTTCCACACTCCATCATTCCCTTCCTTACCATTTCACTTCCCTCGTGGCTCCTTGCCCCGGCCGTCTCGGCAGTTGACCCGTGAGCACCTATTCGATCCTGTTTCCCAATGGCTACTGGGAGTCTAATCGATAGTATTGCTCCGGCCGTGGGTGCCGCTGCCCTAATTGGCAAGGTATTTGGAAATGCCATAGGAGTAAGTTTGAGTGAAGGGGTGTTATGAGGTGTTGTGGTGGTGGGTTAATAGTCGCCATTTTAGAATGACTAAGCATTATTAGTAGTCATTTAAGAACATATTTTGGTTTTCGTCGTATTTTCTTTTGTATTTTTCTTGTGAAGGTGATAAAGGTTTGGGCTATGTATGGTTTCTCTACTGTCATGTTGGCGATATGTTGCCATGAGACACTTGTATTTTTTCTTTCCTATGCGTTGTCGAATTCTTCTTCTGAATAACATCTTCGGCTCCTTTTAGAATGAGCTTCTTCAGACTTTTCCTGTTAGTGTGTTTGGTTCTGGATATTTATAACGAAGATTTTACTGTTTTGCATGTGCTAGCGTTTGTCTTTTTCTACCGGTTGGTAGGTTAGTGCGTGTCTAGGCTCGTAGCCTGGGTTTCTGTTCTTCTGCTTGATTTGACATGATATTCCTTGGGAAGGAACGCGTATCTGCACTTGCATATTTTCTCTTCTCTCTTGTTATCTGGATAAGGTTATCCTTTTGCTACCGCCCTTGGTTGTTTGTTGTTGAGTATTTCCTTTTCCATGGTTGTATCTATTATGTCGCGTCTGCCGCAACTTCTTGCGTACTTCTTTTGGAGCGCCACTTCCTCCGAAGCTAACTCTTTTTAGGTCACAGGTCTTTGTTTCTTTTTAATTTCTGGGGACCGTTTCCGCATGGTTTTTCCGCATATATTCGTAGCGTGTTTCCATCTTTATTGTTGCTCCTTTCAGTATGACCTTCAGCAATTCGATTGTTTTGAAGTGACAATGCGCTTTTTCAACGTTTGCACTTTCTTCCTGAATCTTTTTCTATTGAGGTTTATAGGGTCAATATCTTCATTCGCTTTGACAGGGATTTCTTGATGCGTGCTCGTTGCATTTCTCCTTTTGCTGAGGTTCCGTTTCCATTTTTTCCTTGATGTGTGTGCAGTTACGCTTACTCTTGCTACTCATCAGCTTCTATCATCGGCCCTTTCTTCCTTTCTTCCCTTTGCTTTTTCAAATGCAGACACTCTTCTGTGGTGTGTCTTGCTTTTCTGTGAAATTCGCAGAACTTCCCTTCAGCTTCCTTCTCGACTGTCGTGGTTGGGAAGAGGTTTGTGGATCTTGCTTTCCTTTGCGCCGTTATCTCCTCTAAAGTTTTTTGTGGGTTGCGGAAACCCTGTTACCTGTCTCTTATTCTTGGCTTATTCTTAAACCCCTTTTTGAAGCGTTGTCGATGCTTGACTGTTGTTCGTTCCATTATTCTTTGTACCCACTGCCTTTTTCTTTCACGACTTCCTGCGGCTACTTCTCCTCTCAGGAAGGAAGTAGTTATGCTCATTACTTCATTCATCGACTTCGGGATTCTGTCATGTAACCGCTTAATCACCTCCGGATCATTGATCGCATGCATGAATCATGAGACTTTCATAATTTCTGGGGCTCCCTTTATGTCTCTTGTTTCTCGTTTAAACCTCCTTACGAAGTCTTCCGTTAGCGCTCCATCCCTTTTCTTGATATGATGAAGTTCTACAGGATCTTTGATACACTTCTTTTGTTGTAGGAAGTTAGTCAAGAAGGCTTCCTTTAGTTTATCATAACTGTCTATCAACTCGGGTGAAAGGTCGTCAAACCAGACCCTAGCGGATCCAGTTAATGTAGAGTTGAACATGTGACAGCACGTTGGCATGGCCCATCGCTCCACCTTTGCCGCTGCCTGGAAGATTTTGAGATGATCTTCTGGGTCTCCGCTCCCATCATATGTTTTCACGTTGGTTGGAATCCATGTTTTCATAGGCATTTCGAAGTAGTGGATACGTGGAGTGAACGGATCAGTCTCCTTGCAGACCCAGGGTCTAGCCAGGTCACAGTCGTTGTTGTCATTTGACTTCCGCTTTTAGACTTCGGACCCTCAGCATCCGCTTCCGTGAGGCCCATTGCTTGAACAGCTGTTCGCTTTCTGCGGCCGAGTTTTTTCAGTTCTGTGCCTTCCCAATCCTGGCTTTGCCAGTTGTGATTGGGATTCCCTGTGTTTGCCCCTCTCCTTTCTTCCGGTAACGTGGCGGACTTGCTGCCTGGGATCTTTGGAGTACACATAAGTATTTTCCTCCTTGTCTCCTAGCCGGTGGAACACACTTTTGCGCAACCTTTTGAACACTATTTCCCGTTCATCTTCTTTCCCTTTGGGTGACCTAGATCGGGTGCGTCTTCGGCCGCCACCCCTTTGCGTGTTCTGCCACTTTGCTACCTCGAGTTGTTTCCGTAAATCTCCACTTGGTATTTCCGCTCTACGGTGATGTTGGTTTTCACGGTAATCTTTTGGATTTTTGCCGCCTTGGCTCTTTCTTCTCGTTTCTGAACTTTCTCAGTCACAATAGGCAAGATTTGGTCGAAATACTTATCACAATACTCCCGGAGGGCCGCGTCGGACGCGAGTCCCTCAAGGCCTGTCGAGACAGTGTGATTTTCTATTTCTACCGTGCTCCGCAACATAGACATGAAGGCATGAGTTGGTCCAAATCGAATGCTCATGGTGAGTATTTTCTGGAACGCAGTTGTGTACTTGGTCCCACGGATGGCGCCAACTTGTTAGTACAATTTGTGCGACTGGTTATAATGGGTCTGAATATAACTTGTCGGACTAGGCCAACAAGCTTCATATGGGCTGATTTTGTACTAATCCAAGTAATTTGATTGATTTTCCTGCACAAGAAAAGTAAACCGTTAGTCTTACCGTGGGGATGGACCCCACGATTAGACTCTGGCGTGAGAGTAAGTACACATTCTTGAGAGGGAAAGTAGGAGTATGTGTGTGTAATTATCAGAGAGAAAGTTGTACCTTGTATGGGGATTAGAGCCCCTTTTATAGGCAAGGTTTGCCGCTAGGGCTTCCTAGATTCTCGTATGTAGTGGTTAGTTGCCGGAGCCGGATCCTTGGCGGAAAAGGATTCCGTGTTAATCGCGGACGCGGACATAAGAGGCCTTAACGGTTGAAGGTTCAGCCTGTTATGTACCTCTCATGCGTCTTGAGGTCTGGGCTATAGCCAATTTCGTCATTGGGCTTACTGTAGGCCCAGGGTTTGTGGTTATTGGGCCTAAGCCCAATGTGTGTATAGTATGTATTGGGCCTTGTAGGCCTGTTATACATACTATGCGTCATCACGGGTCATACCAAATTTTCAAAAAAGCTATTATAACTTATAAACGTAATTTTTAACTTAAACTCTTATAATAAAAGTATTAACTGAAATATAATTTTTATACTTTTCTTATTAACTATTATTTGGTTATACATAAACATATATACTTTAAACGACATTTCTATAATTCAAATGCATTTACTATTTATATGTGATACTTTTCGTACATCGTCTTCCAGTTACCGACGAACCAAAGACTTATCGTTTGTGATACTTTCTATTATATGTACATACATACTTAAGCACTTCTGAAAGCCTAGCCAATACTTTCCAAAACTACTTAAACGAAAACACTGCCACACAAGCAAAGATAATAAAAACACTTTAAACTCAATTAACCTACGAGCTAAGACTTGCCATGTCATTATAGGTCGCGTGTCGGTACTTCACACTACTACTAATTAACTTTACTCAATTGCAGACTGCTTCACTATGGTGAGTTCATAGCCCAATATCTTATAAATCTTTTATTACTTTGGGTGAGAATACATGCTTGTTTTTACGATTGAACGCAAGTACAAAATTTATGTTGCATACTGGTCTATGTCCCGATAACCCAATTACTTTTCGCCCATAATCCTGAACCCTTAGTTACTCTTTTGTGAGTAAGCGCAAATGCTAAGAATAGATCTATTGGGGTTGATTCCCCCGTCCATAGTAGGATAAGCTCTACTGACCACTAGTACGAGTCTGACGGACGCATAATATTTGAGTAACTCACAAGTGTGCGGGTTAGACACTTGTATTTGGGCATTCAATAAATCGTTAATGTTTCGGTGTCATGAGCTTAGATAGTAGAATACTTTGTTTCGTGCCATTGGGTTACATTGGTCACACCTTACAAAATCTTGTGGTTCAATAATTTCATTTAATTTAAACCTATGACCTCACCAATAAAATTGTTGACAAATTTTAGCATGTTATTCTCAGGTAACTAATGAAAGTGTACGTAGCACCATTCACAGTGATCACATGCATGGCAACTTCTTTTCAAGACTTTATTATGTTTGAGTACATTCAGTGGGACCACTTAATTATTGCATTAGTGTATGATGTGTAACTTGACAGTGTTGAACTATTTTATTTCAAAAACCTTAATGTACTGTTTTCAGAACGTCTCATATAGAGTACGTTCTTTATTATCTTGTGATGTGTGCTACATATGTAATGCTCCTCAATACCATTCTGATGCGTAAATTTGAGGGTGTTACAACCTTTCTTTATCATAACTTTGATACTTTCGGGAAAAATTGGGGACAATATTCAGTTTAAGTGTAGGGAAGAAGAATAAAACGGGAACTTAAAAACTATTCACTCACTTGATTTTTGTCGTGTCCTTAATAAATTGTGTAATAAACTACGAGAAATATTTTTTAGGGTAGTTTTAGCACCAAATTTAAAATTTTTTATGGCATTTACGAGTAAAAGTTTAGTCTTAATAAAGCGTCTCATGCATAGGAATTATATGACTTGCACAAAAAACCGTATACTACTCAAATTCCACCCAAAAATGTGAGGTTCGCCCTTAGATCTTTAGGGATAAAAGAATTCATCTTTAATGCTTAGTGAGTGTACCGGTAGTATAATAGATTTTAGAAATTGTTTTGTGATGCATTCCAAGATCACTAGTGAGACTACATTCGTGTAGTTAGGATTAACTAAATGATAAGAGGCATTAGGATAACCCTTTTTTTAAACGTGTAATTTAATTACGCCATCCACATCGATTGAGTAATTTTCCCCACACCCTTGCGATGTACTCATACACGATACCCCTAGTTAACCCCTAAGAGCCTATCCTTTTCACGGTTCTCGTGATGTTCCGGTTTCCGAAATATCAATGAAGAGCATAGTTTACAATCAACCCCCAAATGTTACACCCAAATCGCCTTGCCTACCTTATATGCACTCATATTTAGTGCATTATTGTAATCATTGTTTTAACCCTTAGTTCGGTTATCTATTTACTCGCGTGGTTGCAAAGTCGAGTCATATCCTTTGTACATAGTTTTGGGACGATTGGGACTCATGGGTTAAAGTAGTATTTTATAAAGTAAAAGGAATGAGCGATAAATTCAAATTCACTTTGTCTACGTAATTAAGTACTCCAAGTGTTTTGATCTTTTCAAATTGGGAATAAATATTCAAGTGTAGGGATTCTCTTATAACCCTTTATATTGATGTTATCGTAGAGGATGGTAGAGTGAAAATGTACCAAAAAAAAAAAAAAAAAAAAGAAAAAAAAAAAAAAAAAAAAAAAGGCTACTATCCTACGTCTATCTTCATGTTTTATGTTTTTAAGTTTATGTCTTTCATTTTGTTTCAAGTCATTATTTAGTGTTAATTAGTCAAGTCTTGGCTTAGCAACGCCGCGTCTCACATGCTTGTAACATAAGATTTTTGACTTGCCAACAATAAATATCCCCTTATCCAACAAAACCCTTTATTTCCCTACCCTAAACCTAACATTATAACCCTTTGTAAAGACCTCTTAGATAGTTATTCCTAGGTGCTTACGCCAAAGCGGTGGAGGTTTTATTTATTCTCAAACCTATGGTAATCTATGTACTATGACAGGTAGTGAGTGTTTATCTTCCATTTCCTTACATGTTATATTTCATATAAACCTGAGAGACGAGAGAATCCAAACACCATTTGTGAGGTGCTAGTGTATAATTTCCGTGCTTGTTATGACTATTGTGGTGCTTGTACTTGTTGTAAACTATTTTAAACCAATGCTAGATGACCCTTAACTTAAAAATTGATTGGCCAAAAGCATATTTGCTTGAGGACAAGCAAATTCCAAGTGTATGGATATTTCATAAAGATTTAAAACATACGTTTTTTAGGGGTTCATTTAAGCCCTAAATCGATACATTTATATCCGTTACTGCTTAAAATTGTTCCTTTTCACATTTTAGGTCTTTTGGAAGCAAACTACTGGAATCAAGCACTTTTAGACAAAAAGGAGCGAAAACATGAAGAAAACGACAAGGTCAAGAAACAAGGCTGATTTCTGCACCTGACGGCGTCCCAACCCAAAGTGCGACGCCGTCGATAAGAAGGTTTTCCAATAAAATTTCAAGCGACAGCTCAGACCTGATTTTGCTTCTACAACATGACGGTGTCACGCCATTTTTCTGGAGGGCGTCTCCCTTTATTTTACACCAGACGACCAAGACCCATTCCAAGACAATGTCCCTATTGAAGCCAAACAGCGTCACACCTCCTCAACTGACGTCGTCCCAATGATGACTTGGCCCAAACGAAACCCTAATGGCGGCGTTACCATCATAAGGCGACGTCGTCGCATTTGTAAATCTATATATAGACATGAAATTTTATGCATTTAAAGTGTAATATTTTGGAGAGCAAACACCCTAGTTCGTTCATAGTCTGACTTGGGCAGTATTTTAGCGTTCCAAACCCTTCTTTACACTCAAAGATAAGTTTGTTAATCCATTATATCACTATGTTTATCCTATGTTCATTTGTTTGTGTGTATGCATGCTTATCTATCATGAGTAGCTAAATTATTATTGCGTTTGCTTAGATCTATGAAACCTAGTTGTTGATTATTGTTAGGTTGTCTCTTATTTTAATTTGTAGACGCTAGAGTAAGGAAAAGTGGCTTTTTCTTTAATTGTTGGGAGACTGAACGTCCTAAATAGCACAAAGCTTGAAAGTGCACTTGAGCCATCGTTGTGTTTATTGTGTGCGTTGTAGATTTAGGATAATACAGTATTCGGGGGAGATACTACGGTACTTGACAATCCCGGATAGTTAGAGGAGAGTTACAATTCATAGAACTAGGGAATTAGGCACCCCCCCCCCATATGACCAACACAGAATACAACGCACCAATTAGAACGAGGATATGAAAATTCAACCGACCAATAAGAGATAACTAGGGAGTAAGAACATCTAAGTAAACACGCTCTTAATTATCATAAGAACATACCATACAATCCATAGATTATTTAATTTTTTTCATTAGTTAATTAGTTTTTAATCTTTATTAGTAAGTAGTTAAAATTGTAGATGTACCACCCCATACTCCTATACCCCGAGATTTTACTTCTTTTCATAAAAAATAAAAAAATCTGAAAAGAATCACCCTCAACCTCACCTTTTCGTCATACATCTCTACTAGCATCTCTATTCCCCTATAGAACGATCAACCCCTTGGGCTTACCCATACTACACTGCGACGATTACGTACGTTGCCTAGTGGGTTGTAAAGCTTGCTCTTTGAAAAGGAAGTCTTTCGACCCCGAACTCACGCATCAGGAAGTCTTGAGGCGTTGGTTTTTGCTGCGAATCATATGGACAATAGTTTCATTCTTCATGTCCAGTAGATCAATTTTCTCTCCGTGACCAGTTATCAAGGTTCATAATATATTGATAGGAAGATGATGCATACATATTATAGAAAGAAGAAATCAAAGGGAAAGAGAGAAAAATCTGGATCACATATCAACCATTGTTTTAACTGAAAATCAATCCCTGATTTGAGCATTCTATTATGAGCAAGCACATTAAGCATTCCCTGATCCTAGCAATTTACTTACCATATTTAACTTTTTAGTTACTTTTCTAGCTATAAAATAATGCAGAAGGTAGAGCATGATCATCAATCATTTTTATTTCAATTTTAGTCCCCCTCCATAGGGACTAGTTGATTTTATTGGAGTTCTTGTTTAGATTATGCATTCTTCTTCATAAATCAGTCCTATCCTTCTTCTTTCATATCTTCTGCTAGCCTTGTTCTAGCATTTGGTATCAGGGCAGTCCATGATCCAGAATGGTGAACACCAGAAATTCAACTTCTCACAACGAACAACCAAACCACCCCACATTTCTTCACCTACACAAAACCCCGACAACCTCGTACAGCAATTGTCTTCTATTGCTTCCAAACTCAATGCTCTTGATATCCTTGTTGCTTACATAGCAGTTCTTAAGGCACAAGGCCAGAGCGGGTCCAAGAGGGGTAAGTCAAAAGAAACCACCTTTGGATCTCGTCACGAGGATGATGATTTAGAAAGTAGTGGTTGGTAAGGAGACCGTTCACCAAGATGGAATTTTCAAATTTGAGGGAGGTGACCCTCGTGGTTGGATCCTAAAAGCGGAAAAATATTTTCATTATTATCAACTCCTGATGAAGCAAAGGTGGAAATTTCTTCCATGTACCAAGAGGGGTGATGCACTGTTTCTCTTTGCATGGATGAGCGTCGAGCTTAATCATCTTTGATAGGAATAATTGGTGAAAATTTTACATGAAAATTATGGTCCAACAGAATTTCAAAATCCAGATGAACATCTTTACAACATTAAGCAAACAGAACGGTACTAGAATATAGATAAGAATTTGAAAAAATAGTCTCACGAGTTCACGACTAGCTCGATCATTGTTGTTTGGGAGTCTTTCTCAAAATCAATGCTCTAATTCACAAGCCAAGGAATGTTTTTAAGGATGTGAGTTTGGCACTAGAGTTTGAAGCTAAGTCTCCACCTACTAGTAATCCGAGAGTACCCAATGCATTCAGTTACAACAAACTGAATTCTTCCTCAATTTCTTCTCGTGACTTGCGCAACCCACATGCCATATCCTAAAATACATCATCTTCGGGACCTAAGAATTGGGAGAGCAAAAGACAAAAATGTCATGATAAATGGTTTTGTTTTAGGTGCAATGAGAAATTCGCACCTGGAAATAGATCCAAACCATCCACTTTCTTGTTGCTTGAAATTTCAACTGATAATGAGCAACTAGCGGATAGAGAAGTGGAAACTGATGAGAATTAGTATGAAGAATGTATAAATCAGCAAGACATGGCTGAAATATCTTTTCATTTCATCCTTGGCAAGACTCCTGGAAAAATTATGAAGGTTGAGGGAATACTTGAGGGAAGAAAATTATTTATACTGATCGATAGTGGCTCAATTCTCAACTTCATCTCAGCCTCACTTGTGAAACATATAGGGTTGAAGGTGAGTAATGTTTCTTCTTTTGGAGTTCAAATTGGGAATGGACAAATAATTCAGTGCAATCAGATTTGTCGAGGCTTTTCTTTGGTATAACGAGGGTTGAAAATTACAGAAGATTAATTTCCCTTTTCCATTGGAGGAGCGGATCTTATTTTGTGAATCAAGTGGCTAGCATCTTTAAACACAGTACAAGCAAACTAGAATGAGATGCTCATGTTTTTTTATGCGAATGGGAAGAAATATAAATTGTGAGGAGTACCATAGGTCGCTAAAACATATGTGTCCCTTCAATTTTAATCAAAACTTCCTGATGCCACTTGACATTCACCATAAACACGAGTTGAAATACAAGGCATTCAATTACTTCTATCATTTTATCAAGATGTTTTGCTGATGTCAACACATTACCCCTAAACCGATCACATACTCATTCTATTACCTTCCTACCCAACTCAAACACACCTAATAATAGACCTT
Organism: Chrysanthemum seticuspe; assembly: GCA_019973895.1. Lineage (NCBI taxonomy): Eukaryota > Viridiplantae > Streptophyta > Magnoliopsida > Asterales > Asteraceae > Chrysanthemum > Chrysanthemum seticuspe. Next base: position 349,734,585 of record BPTQ01000005.1, on the reverse strand, counting down.
ACCATTATCCTTGTAACCAAAAACTGAGATCAAAGCACAATTTAACACATTATTAAAATGTGGTTTCGCTCAACCTATTTCAAGTCCATTTGCTATTCATGTTATGTTGGTTAAGAAAAAAGACAAGTCATGGTGATTTTGTATCGACTATAGAAAATTAAACCAACAAACCATCCCCGATAAATACCGATACCCAACATAGACTAACTCCTTGATGAACTCCATGGTTCTACCATTTTTATCAAAATTGATCTCAAGTTGGGATGCCACCAGATCCGCATGAACCCCTCTGATATACACAAAACAACCTTTCGAACTCACTCCGGGCATTATGAATTTCTTGTCATGCCTTTTGGGTTGATGAATGCACCATCAACCTTTCAATCAGCCATGAATGACATGTTTTGGCCTCACCTTTGCAAATTTATCTTGGTGTTTTTTGATGATATCTTAATTTATAGTGCAAACAAAAAAATCATTTACAACATTTGCATATTGCTTTATATCTTTTACGCAGCAATAATTTCTTTGCCAATGCAAAAAAGTGTGCTTTTGGTCAGCGACAATTCAATTTTTAGGACAAGTTCTGTCAAAAGATGTGGACCCAGAAAAGGTCCAGGCTGTTTTGAATTGGCCATTGCTCGGTGGAACGAGGAAGCACAATCAGCCTTCAAAAACTGATGTTGGCTCTAAACACAATACCCGGTTTACAACTTCCAAATTTTCTTGAACCTTTCACGGTCGAGTGTGACACTTCTTCAGCGGGAGTGGGAGTTATTTTGCTACAATCAGAGCATCTGATTCCATTTTTCAATAAATGTTTTTCATTTTCTAATCGATTAAAATCAACATATGATAGGGAATTGTTGGCCTTGGTTTTGACACTACAGAAATAGAGACATTATTTAATGGGTAGGAAATTTTTGTGTAGACGGATCACTTAAGTTTAAAGCACATACTTGCTCAACAAGTAACGACTAGTGAACAACAACGCCTCCTTGTGAAGTTTCTTCCTTTCGATTTCACCATTTTTTTATAAATCTAGAAAGGAAAATCAATGTGCTAATGCTCTTTCAATAGGGCCACCACATGCTGATTTTCTAGCCCTTGCAATACCAGTTAACATTCATTTTTAAAATCTCCAAGAAGCTTTGCTCAACAATCCATACACCAAGAATATCATCACCTCTATTAGACAAGACCCAACAACTCATCCTGAGTTTTCAATAAGTGACAATAAGTTGTTCTATCAAAATCGTCTTGTTATCCCAGATGGGTCGTCCTTGCGAAAGAAACTGTTATGTGTTACTAGAAATACTTAGGAGGCTTAAATGTGACTTAGATAATAATAAGGGGACTAATTGTATTTAGTTTAAATAAAGTTTAGGAATGTACTTAGATTAGGAAACTAGTTGCTTGGCTTGCAAGCCAAGCATGTAACCGTCATATTGAATTCGTATTCCATAGGGATTCTACCCCTCATCTCCATAAATAGAGATAAGGGGGGATGTTATTCATTCATTCTTCTTCCTCGTTGTAATAGGTTTTTCATGGTTTTTAATAAAGGTTTGGTACGAGGGTATAACGTGTGCAATATTCTTGTCGGTTCTTTGTAGTCTCTCGTGTTTGCTACGTGTGCTCGATACAACTCCCGATCTAGCGTTCAGCGATCGAGCTTCGGTTTGTTGGCGGTTTTGTCCAACAAGTGGTAACAAGAGCCGCGGTTATTGTGGTCTTCGAAGTTTGAGAGCTAGATCGAGGTTTCGAGTTAATCCGAGGTTTCGAAGTCATTATTCGAAAAGTGGCGGCAATAGCACGATTAAAAGATAATTTTGACGTGAGGTGTTTTTAAAACAAATTTGACTAATATTACTGCTTATATTCTACACAGGTTATTATATGTATTTGTTTTACCCCTCACGTGTGAATAGCTACAAAGGTGACAGAAATCTTGTTTAGTAAAAGTCATAATATTTGGTCTAGATTTGACTAAATATTTGTTGAAGCATCAACAAAAGAGGTATCGACTTTTAAATTTTTTTTAAAAAAAAGTTGACTTCGGGTTATCGTATTTTTGGTTTTAAAGTTCGATTAAAACGAAGGTTCTTGTTGTTGCAGTTTTTCTTGCGGTTCAAGTTTCGATTGTGGTTCGCTTGGGGTTCAGGTTTACGATCTGGTTTGCTTTTTTGTAATCGAGGGTTTAGGGTTATTCTAATTAATTCAATTTGCAAGAAGGGTTAATAGCAACAAGGGGAATATTGCACACGGCTTGTGAGGCTTGTCGGTAAAGTTGGTTAAGAAACAACTTGACAAGGTTTTTAGCAAGGTATAAGAAGAATGGCTAGTTTGATAAATATGTTTGACATCGAGAAATTCGATGGGAAGAATGGCTTCGGGTTGTTGGCGGTTTTGTCCAACAAGTGGTATCAGAGCAAGGTTTTGTTGGGTTATGGCAAATAAAGATGCGTGCTTTAATAGTACAGAAAGGTTGTGATGCTGCATTAGAGACATACCCCGAGGACATGGAAGTAGGTGAAAAGGCTGCTTTGATGAAGAAGGCATACAGTACCTTGATTTTATGCTTGGGAGACCGGGTTTTACAGGAAGTTACCAAGGAAACAACTGTTGCAGGAATTTAGACAAAGTTGACTAGTCTGTATATGACTAAGTCCTTAGCAAACAGACTGTATCTGAAGAAGAAGCTATACACGTACTATATGAGTGGAGGTATGAAACTGGGTGATCATATAGATGAGTTTAATAAGTTGAAACTTGATTTGGCGAATGTTGATATCGAGATTGAGGATGAGGATCAGGCACTTATGTTACTTACGTCGTTGCCATCGTCTTACAAAAACTTTGTGGAGACATAATCCTTGACAATGGAAGATGTTCTTGCGACTTTGAATTCAAGGGAGTTGAAGAAAAGAACTGAATACACAAAGGAAGAAACTAGTGACGGGTTATATGTAAGGGGAGGGTAAGATCATTCAAGGAAAGCTTATTCTGGTGGAAGTTTGCGGTTTAAGTCAAGAGGTGGAACTGGTAAACTGAAGTGCCTTCATATGCCATTCAGAGAGTCATCTGAAGAGAGACTGTCCAATGAAGAAGTCAAGTGGGTTCGACAAGAAGGGTAAGCATGATCAGGATTCTGATTCTTCTTATGACGAGGGTAACGCCTACTTTGGAGAAGCCTTGGTGGTATCCTAGAATGATGAGATGGCTGAATTGGTAATGGATTCAGGTGGGTATTATCATATGACACCTAGGAGGGATTTCTTGTATGACTTTGAGGATATTGATGGTGGTTCGGTTCAGTTTGGTGATAAAAGGACATGCACTATCAGAGGGACAGGAAACGTGAAGATACAATTGAATGATGGTTCAAAATTTATACTGGAAGATGACAGGTATGTTTCAAGGCTAAGAAGAAGCTTGATTTCATTGGGTACTCTTGAAAAACAGGGTTATACTATGAAGATGCAGTTAGGTAGAATCAAGGTGATCAAAGGTTGTCGGGTTATGATGACTGGGATAATGAAAAAGAACTGTGTGTATACTTTGGAAGCAAAAGTAATGACTTTTGGTGTACAAAAGCATGTTTTAAAACAAGTTGGATTCAAGCAACTTGGTCATAAACAAGTTAGGTTTAAGCAACTTGGTTCTAAGCAAGTTGGGTTCAAACAACTTGGTCCTGGTGTTAAAACAAGAGTTCATGTGGTACACGTTGATGAACGTGTTTGGTTTGATGTGGAACTGGAGGGAGCTCAGGAAAATCGTGAAGCTGAGGTTGTTCAGGATAGTAACGATGATGATGCAGTGGCTCAAAGAAAGTTGGAGGACAAGCAACTTGAAGAAAAGACAAAAACGGGTTGCTTGGTAAAGAAGCAGGAAAAGGTACACCTTGGTATAAAGGTGGGGTAGACATTATGGTAACTGGAGTACTTGGTCAAGAGGGTGCAAAGGATAATGTTGCTGAAAAGAAGAAAGTGAATGAGTCTAAGAAAGCTAAACTCGGGAATTTACTAAAGTACATGGCCTGGTTTACAAGGCGGTCCCCGGTTCGAGGTTCCAGCATTGGATGAAGATGTCGAGTATCGTTAATGCCTAAGTATTACTCCTAAGGTGGAAATTGTTATGTGTTAGTAGCAATACTTAGGAGGGTTAAATGTGACTTAGATAATAATAAGGGGATTAATTGTATTTAGTTTAAATAAAGTTTAGGAATGTACTTAGATTAGGAAACTAGTTGCTTGGCTTGCAAGCCAAGCATGTAACCGTCATATGGAATTCGTATTCCATAGGGATTCTACCCCCTCATCTCTATAAATACAGATGGAGGGGGATGTTATTCATTCATTCTTCTTCCTCGTTGTAATAGCTTTATTAGGTTTTTTAATAAAGGTTTGGTACGAGGGTATAACGTATGCAATATTCTTGTAGGTTCTTTGTAGACTCTCGTGTTTGCTACTTGTGCTCGATACAACTCCCGATCTAGCGTTCCTCGATCGAGCTTCGGGTTGTTGGCAGTTTTGTCCAACAGAAACTTTTTTCTGAGTGCCATGATTCATTAACAAGAGGTCATGGTAGTTATCTTAAAATGCTTAAGCACCTCTGTGAAAATTTCTGTAGGCCAAAAATGAAGAGTGATTTAAAAATTCTTGTGCAAAAATTTCTTGGTATGTCAATAGAACAAATACCAAACACTTGCTCCGAATGGTCTACTATAGCCTCTACCGATTCTAAGTTGTGATTGGGAAGATATCTCTCTAGACTTCACTGTTGGGCTTCCGAAATCAGGAGGTGTTGATACCGCTAGTTGTGATTGTCACTTTTACGTTTTACCACTGGCTCACCCATTTATAGCAAAGTCGATGGCTGCACTTTCTTGTAAGGAAATCGTTCGCTAACACAGTATGCCTCGTTGCATCATATCTGATAGAGATGTTATTTTTTGAAACAACTTCGGGCAAGATGTTATGAATGTGATTAAAACTCCTAAGGGTCGGTTGGTTTTTTGCTTAAGTCCTAAGCTACGCGTATGCTACGCGTCTTGAAGTCCAAATTGAATTTGAAGAGCCGTCTTCAAATCCTCTTCAAATTCAATTTGGAGTCTGCTTCTTTCCCCCTCACCTATATAAAAAGGAGGTGAGGGGGAGAGAGATTTGTACCTTCGAATTTGTTTTGTATCCTTTGAATTAAATTTGTACCTTTGAATTATGTTTTGAATAAAGAAAAGCTTCCGCAAATTTGTCGATTGTTATTTCTTCTCTTGTGCTTCATCTTTGATTATTGGTTGTTGATTCAAACAAGTGGTATAGAGGTTCGATCGATTGAAGCAAGCTGCAGCTGTTTTGGGTTTTGTAATCGACATCTGTTTTTTTGGTTGATTTCAAGATTCAATATCTTGATATCATTTGGATTTGTTTTGTTTGGTGTTCCTGGGTTTTTTGATCATGAAGAAGAAGAAAAAGAAAAAGGTAAAGTTGATTGACTTTGAAAATCATTTGACGTTGACTGAAAATTATATGCATACAGTATTATATTTGGGAATAGATTTTGGATTTTGGTTAGAGGGCCATTGTTGGTAATTGTTTGGTATTGGACTTCTACTATATTTGGGCTTATTAGTTTGAGTTTTGCTTTTGAATGCGTATTTGATTTGGTTGATAAGTGAAAATCGTTTGGTTGCTTTTGAAGATCTTTTAATTGGTATTTAAAGTTAGACTGTATTCTTATTAAATAAGTAGGTCATTAGAATTTGAATTTGGTATTTGGAATTTGAAGATCGGTTTGGTGTTTGAAGACTTGGTTCAAGTAGTTGGAATTTGTTCGATCATTTAGAATTTGTTACTTTGGAAAATTTGGATCGTCGGGCTTTTGAAGTTGGTTGCCCGAATTTGATTGTCTTTGTTGAAGATCGTTTGAGCCGGTTTGTTTGTTTGGTTAACCGAGTTTGAATTTGTCGGTTAACGTTTGATTGTTCGTTTTGAAGATTATCGGCGTTTGCATTTGTTCGGTTTATTTCGGATCGTTTTTGGGAATCGATCGTTCGCTTTGAATTAGGCTAGTATCTCTAGCATTTGAAATTCTGAATTTTATTTGAAACATTTGGTATTCCTTAGGAGTTTCAATCACAGTGGAGATTGTTATGAATGTGATTAAAACTCCTAAGGGTTGGTTGGTTTTTTGCTTAAGTCCTAAGCTACGCGTCTTGAAGTCCAAATTGAATTTGAAGAGCCGTCTTCAAATCCAAATTGGAGTCTGCTTCTTTCCCCCTCACCCATATAAAAAGGAGGTGAGGGGAGAGAGATTTGTACCTTCGAATTTGTTTTGTATCCTTTGAATTAAATTTGTACCTTTGAATTTTGTTTTGAATAAAGAAAAGCTTCCGCAAATTTGTCAATTGTTATTTCTTCTCTTGTGCTTCATCTTTGATTATTGGTTGTTGATTCTAACACAAGAGTTGTTCCGTCTTAGTCAACCCCGACTACGTATGGGCCCCGCTTGATGGTAAGATGGAAGTGGTTAATTGCTGCCTAGAAGCTTTACTTAAGGTGTTTTTGGCTTGGGCCGAATACTCGCTCAATACCGATTATCATACTTCTTTAAGTCAGTTTATGGTCGTGACCTGCCTCCACTTAACTTGTATGTTCAAGGTAGGGATGAGCACGGTACCGGTCCCATACCGATCTCGTACCGAATTAGTGGAACCGATTTTTCCCCGAGCATAAATTAGTGGTACCGGTACCGTACCGAACGGGATTCGGATACCGATACCGGTATCGGTACCGGTACCGGTACCGGGAAATCGGGTTTTCCAGCTTTTTTTCGGGAATTTCCCGATTTGGTACCGGTCTCGTACCGAATTAGTGGTCCCGATTTTTTTTTCACCTTATTTCGTAGTCCCGGTACCGTACCGTATTTCAAGAATCGGTACCGTTTCGGTACGGTACAGGTACGGTTCCGGTTCGGTTCCGGAATTCGGTTCGAAATGCTCATCCCAAGATCAAGGTGAAACTCATAAACATTTGGTTGCTTCTGATGATGCACTCCTGCTTTTGTGAACCAACTTGCTTAAAGCATAGTCACGTATGAAAGCAGAGTCAGATTTGAAGCGAAGAGCGGTATCATTTGAGGTGGGGGATGTAATTCTTCTTCGAATTCAGCCATTCCGTCAACGCTTCCTTTCTAGACGAAAGTTTGAGAAGCTTTCACCACTGTACTTTGGACCGGACACTGTGACTCGACGAGTAGGTCTTGTAGCCTATGAACTTGCTCTTCCTGCAGACTCCAAAGTACACCCTATCTTCCATGTTTCCCTACTACGTCCAGCACACGGTCAATTGGTTTCTCAACCCCCTGCACCCTTACCCATCACTGCTGACTGGGACAGATTCTTGTCCTGATAAGATTCTAACACACCGCTGGATATCCAGATCCAATACCTTGGAATTGTTGGTGCAATGGCAAAACCGACCTCTTGAAGAAGCCACTTGGGAAGATTATGATTTACTTTCTGGACAATTTCCACAATTTTGCCTTGAGGACAAGGCAAGTTTCCATAGGAAGCTTACATATTCTAAATGGAAGAAATCAGGTAAAGAGAGAAGAATACGGATCACATATCAACCATTGATTTTACTGAAAATCAATCCCTGATTTTCAGCATTCTATTATGAGCAAGCACATTAAGCATTCCCTGATCTCCAGCAATTTACTTACCATATTTCAGTTTTTAGTTACTTTTCTTAGCTATAAAATAAGGCTGAAGATAGAGCATGATCATCAATCATTTGTATTTGAATTTGAGTCCTCTCCATAGGGACTAGTTGATTTCATTGGATATACTTTTTTTGAGTCCTCTCCAGATCATCAATCATTCTATTATCAATCATTCTATTATGATTTCATTGAATTTGAATTTGAGTCCTCTCCATATCATCAATCATTCTATTATGAGCAAGCACATTAATCATTTGTTCTTCAATGAATCAGTCCTATCCTTCTTCTTTCATGTCATGTTAGCCTTGTTCTAACATATACTTTTTTTGCTTAATTGGATCCGTATTGGAAATGCTACTTCTTTTGACTTATATATGTATATTGTAAACATTTACGAGTCTCCAATTCTCTCTCGGAGATGGTGGGAGCAGAGCAGCAGCTCGCAGTCTATCAATGCAAGGAAAAAAATGCCAAATTGACATTTTTAATAAAGAGAATGAAAACCTGAAGCGAGAGTTGGAATTCTTCCGTCTCGAATTTTCTAAGTTTTTCCACAAGGTACAAGGTTGTGCTTCTCTGAATTGTTGATCTATGTCCGCTGCTGAACTGTTGATGATTATTCAGAACATTTGAATTTTTATGTTTTTCTATTAAAAGAGAGATTGACCCTGGTTGATTATGCCTTGCAAACGCCAACCCTGACATGCTGAATTAAAATCAAATTCAATCGTGATTTTAAAAAATTCCTTAAAAAATAATCTGTAACTTCTATATAAACATAAATTTTGATTTGGTTTCATAGAATGCCCCAAAAGTTACCAACTTTCCGAACATCAAATTGTCCTTAAGGGGTGTTTAAACCCCTCACATAAAAGAAGATGTGATTTGAAACGAAACTGAGTTTGAAATTAACAAACATGTCGCAGCGATTTCAAGAAAATTTACACAAAGATTTCTACTTTTATAGACAACCCGAATCTCTTGTATTTGCTGCTGCAGTTTGTATTTACAACTATACGAAGGGAATACATTCCCAATACAATGCAACACTTTTTTTGTACATCTCATTCAGCAGTTTTCCTGCAAACCTGACGGTTGGGATGACCATGGTCAAAGTAAGGAAAAAAATAACTCAAAAAAGTCAACGTGATCGTGACAATAACTTCAAAAAGTCTCCATAATCGCTCATACTACCACTTGAAAATCTCTTCATCTTTTCCCAAATCTGCAAACGTCTCCTTGGCCTCAACGGGCTGGAACTTGAGGTTATCCTATACGAATGTACATCTAGCCCAAGACCTGAAAACCCGCTCTCCACATCAAGTGGAGATTCATAGCTTGGATAGGTGGAATGCCATGAACCTGGGTCTGGGCCAAGGCCGAGGCCTGAGTTTATACTGGCTCATGGATCAAAGTCCATGGGAATTAAATCCTCTTGGCTACATGTCCTTGAGCCCAAGTCTCGTGTTTCTTCGCACTCGTTGCAGACCAATTTCAAGGCCTGAACCACTTCACCCATGAAGGGTCGGTGTGACACCTCGGGCTGCACACACATTGATGCTATTGCTGCTACTTTAGCAATACTATCTAATGGAACTTCAGGGGATAGTGATGGATCAATAAGCAAGTTTAGACCTTCTGGTGTTGGGAGGAGGGGACGGGCCCATGCGACAAGGTTTTCTTGGCCCGATGGCATTGACATGTCAACGGGTTTTCTTCCTGTTAGGAGCTCAAGGAGTACCACTCCGTAGCTATATACGTCACTCTTTACAAGAAGATGGCCTGTCATTGCATACTCGGGAGCCACATACCTGAATTCAAATGAAAAGAAGTTTAAGAAAGTTTGGACGCGGCGGGTTCCCTAACGGGCAAAGACATATAATCTGACTCATTTACAGAGAAAGAAAAGCGTACCCAAAAGTGCCCATGACACGTGTCGAAATATGTTGGTTTTCTTCATCTAAAGCGGAACGAGCCAGACCAAAATCAGAAACTTTAGGAGTAAAGTCATGTTCGAGCAGCATGTTGCTAGACTTGAAGTCTCTATGTATGACTCTTGGGCTTGAATCTTCATGCAAGCTAACCCCCGAGCCGCACCCAAAGCTATCCTTAAGCGGGCCCCCCAATCCAGTGGTGCGACTTCCTTATCAATCCATAATCAACCAAAATCTCACTCCAATTATAAACCATTTTCACTAAAAAAAATTATTCAAATATTTGACTTTTGAAAGTCAAGCATTTCAATCCCTAAACAAAAAAGTAAAGCACAAAAATGCCAAACATTTGACTTTTGCAAGTCAAACAATTGACTTTGGAAAGTCAAGAATTTCATACCATGAAGGTGAGATTCAACGCTTCCATTTGGGATTAGCTCATAAACCAAACAACGGTTTCTTTCTTCTGTACAAATGCCAAGAACCGAACCAAATTTCTATGGTGCAAGCGGCTAAGCATTTCAACTTCTGCCAAGAATTCCCGACCCCCTTGTTGATCATCACGTTTAAGTACCTTGACAGCAACTTTAGTCCCATCTTCAAGGGTCCCGCTATAAACCCGCCCAAACCCACCCTCACCTAAAACACCCAACTCATTAAAGTTATCAGTTGCTTTTTCCATATCACTTGAACTAAACGTCTTTGCAGATCCTTATAAGCTATATTAGACCGGAATGATAATGAAGCTGACTCGGGCCCACTTCCTATCGTTGATCCACCAACCCCTGATGATTTTGTGACGGATAGTAAAGTAGCTGGTGGGGTGTGTCCTGATTGGGCCCCTTCCCTACGTTTAACCAATAGAACCGAAACAGCAACAGAGTCTAGAACCACGACTACAACTGCTGAGAGAAATATTATGGAAATTATGCCACCACTTAGCCTATTGCTAGACTTTTGCTTAGTAATATCCACGCCGAGGGGCTTTACGTCCCTACTGTTGTTTCCGGGACCGGTCCTTAAACTTTTTTATTTATTTATTTATTTATTACTTTTTTTTTCGGATCTTCTCTTTGTGGTTCTGACCCGTAACGGGTTTGGTCCTTTGACCAATATTTCCATTTGTTTCACAGATGGATATTTTATTAATAAATTCTTGGATTCGGTTTGCATCGACACCGAGGTGGTTTACGTCCTTACCATTGTTTCTGTGACCATACGGTCCACCATTACCGTTGCATGATGATGGCATAAGTGGCCGATGGAGGAAGACCTATTAACAACAAAATGATTATGATTAGAGTCAATTACTTAAATAGTCCATGTTTTTTGTCGGGCATAACGGATTTCGTCTCTAAACTTTTTTTTCTCTGATCCTCTCCTTGCTGTTCTGACCCCTAACGGCTTGGTTCTTTGACCAATATTTCCATTTGCTTGACCGTCAAACCCATGCTCATACAAGTGAAATGACAAAATTGTCCTATTTTTATTTAAAAAAACGAATCAAAAAACCCCTCTCTTTAATTTACATTAGAAGGGTACCCGCACAATGCGGCGGTAGATACCCGATAACTATTTTTGTGGCGAGCAAATGTTTTTTATTTTAAACTTCCTTATTATAAAGTAGTAGATAAATGTTTTTCAAAAGTAGATAGTCTAAATTATTAATAGTGTAAATGGTAAACATTTTTATTTTTCAAATTTTAGCATTAAATTGGTGGTTTAACTATAATGAGTTTTTTTATAAACAATTCCATTAAAATGTATCATTATTGGAGGGCGGTTACATATAGTTTTAATGAGACTTAAATTTTCAGTACATTTATTTCCTACTTTTCCTTTTATAGTAATGTTTTTTGTCTTAAAATTTTAAGACTTCCTTTAATAGACAGTCCCAAATGCTTTATAATGTAGTATAGATATCCTTACAATTACAAACTTGCTACACCCTTCAGAGACTTCTTTCTCTCTCTCTCTGTGTTTTTTTTTGCTACACCCACCACCACCCATCACCTGTTAATTGCCACCGTCAGCCACCTCCAGCCAAGCCTTCGCCGGCTAATCTATGCGTTTGCATCTCTCTTTTGATGATACCAAAAATTTTGTTAGCAATTTACAGATGGATATTTTAATGGATGAAGAAGATTATGATGTTTGAAAAGTCAAACTGAAAAAATAATTCATATGCGGCAATAAACTGTTATAAAAAGTTAAATAGGATTAAAGATGTTTTTAAATGTTGAAGTTAGTTGTAGTGATTATGATATATAAAAAGTAGGTGGTGACAGGATAATGTTGATTGTAAATGTGAAATTCGTTAATGATAACCCGTTTCCATGTTAGTTTCTACCCGTTTACTTATTAATGAGTCGACTAGTCGAATTGCGTTGTATTTTATACATTTTGTCAAAAATCAGATGAAAAAAACAGGTCAAATGGATAATGAAGTGTGTTAGAGCAACTCGGGCCGTTTCGACCAGCACTGAAAAAAGGCTCGTTTTGAACTGTTGCCCAAACCCTATCGACTCGGCCATTAACTCGATCTCTTAGTATAGAGGTACCTGGATACTTCACGAACAAAACTTCGTAATTGCCAAAAAGAGAGTTCTTAATAGGCACTTGTTTCAGCCATAATCTTTGAGTAGTTACATACAAGGTGAAGTTTTCAAATTTTTCTTCAAGGGGTAGCAAGTTAATCATAACAACCGTCTTTTCCGAATCGTGGTTGTCTTTATTTGCTCCCATCATTTGAACTTGACTTGATTTCGAGAAAAGTCCGGCAACCATTTCAAAGGCCAACTTGCATTGGTAAAACACACTTGCATGGTGTACCAGGTGGGGTGTTCATTAACGACTCCACACAAATTATGTAAAACTCAAATTGTATGGATTTGCTAAAAGTTGGCGATCCAAAAAAGTACATGAATCGTGGTGTCTCTAACTATTCATAGGGTATCTAATTTCTCCTGGTTGTGGTTAATGAAAAGTGGCAACATGGGCAGGTCATTGGGTTTAGCAACATGGTACGGGTCCAATTGGTTTGCCAGAAACACCTTTGGTGCAAATTTTAATTAAATCTATCTTATTATAAATAATCGGTGTGACACGTACGATAATAAAATACATATTCTTAGAGAACTCACAACGGTAACGCCCCAACGCCGTTATGGGCATTTTTAACGCCGTTGGAGGGGTTGAAATTGAAAATGTTATTAGTTTAAGGGTTGAAATTGAAAATATGAAATGTTATTGGTGTTATTGATGTTTTTGGGATGTTATCATTGTAGGTGTTTTTTGGGATGTTAACGTTAAAAGTTAAAGCTGATGTGGCGCTGACGTGGACGGTGTTATTGATTTTATGGTGTTACGATTGTAAATGCTCTTATCAACTAATGTTATTGATGAAACTGTACATTATGTGAAACCTTCAACATCTTTGGACCAGTTTTCTTTAGATAACTTTTTTTATTTTACACATTTGACCTGTGAGATTAAACATATCCAACATTGACTCATTCTTACATAAATGGGTCTGAATTTTCATGGCTATAAAACTATTTGGGAATGGTATTTTAAAATAAATTATAGACGGCAAAGAAGACCCTTTGTTTTGCGCTAGTGTAAATTGTGACCACTTGTTTTTTATTAGTAATTAAAAAATTGATGTCACTCTCTAGGGATTTTCTTTTGTTAGATTATTTCGTCTCCGGTCTATGCCATCTTTTTTAACAAATTAACATATTTAAAAATAGCTAAATAATCAATTTTGATGTTATATGACAAGTATATTAGGTGAAAATAGCTGGTCGCAATTTTGTTTTATAAAAGTGTCTGGTAGTTGGAATGAAATTTTAGTGTGTAATAAAAGATGTCAAATGTTAAACCTGAGAAAAAGTTTGTAAAGAATGCTCAATTGAAAAGGGAAGTTTGTGATTCTCGGATCCTAAAAGTACCAAAACAACAAGTAAATCAGCGAAATCTGTTTTAAAATTGTCATCTAATTAAGCTGTCACTTGAATATGAAATGTCAATTGGTGATGTATTGAATATTCTCTCCTGCCTTATGCTTTTCAATTTCTTATTCACAATCTCTCATTTTATCAAACTTAATACCTGACCTTGAGATGGTAATATGAGATTTCGATTTTGCCATCATCTACCAAAGGTTACAAACCAAATTTTCTTTTACTGAATATGTTCAAATTGAAATTTGTATGTCCTTTTTATTTTTTAATTTCTTTTGCAGATAATGATATTTGGTTGTCCAGTACCAACCCATGATATATCATATACGAAGTTTATTTGTTCTCCATGCCTGTTGCGTTTTCTTTGTATAAGGTACTTGTAGGTTGTTGACACAAATGGTTTAAAGAACACAGTTACATGTCTCGGCTTTTGTAGTATATTTGCTTCTTTTCTTTGCTACTGGAATTTCCTATGTAGATTGAGCATACATATAAAGGGTTGGCATGTTCTATATTTCTTCAGTTCTTTTAGACTTTTTTTTGGCACAAGGTATCATTAATGGTTTTTGAAATTTATTTTTGGTAACATTTAAAATTTTATTCTCCAATTAGAAGAAAGTACTCATATACCATAATGTCAATACAGTTTGGATTATGTGAGTAGGTATGGGAAGGTCGTCGTTGATTAGGAACGTGCCCGTATTATTCACGGTTTAAAATTTTATACTCCAATTAGATGAAAGTACTTGTATACCATATTGTCAATACAGTTTGGATTATGTGGGCAGGTATGGGGAGGTCATCGCTGATTAGCAATGGAAAAAAAAATAGAAAAAAATGCCCGTATTATAAAAAAAAAAAAAAAAAAAAAAAAAAAACATGCCCGAATTCTTTACGGGTAAGTTTGGTGAGGTGGTCGTCGATAAAAGAGAACAAAAAAAGGTAAAATCACGTGTGTGTAAATTTTTTGGTGTTAACTGTTAAGTATACTTTGTTCTTAAAAAAAAAAAAAAAAAAAAAAAAAAAAAAAAAAAAAAAAAAAAGTTGTTCTTTATAGAAAGATTGACCTTTGAAACAAAGGGAACCCATTTTTTTTTATTATTATTTTTTTTTTTGGAATATAGGCATTTCATACATTAATCCAAACGCTGATCTTATATTTTTTTTATTGGCATATCTTTTATCCGGGTCTAAACTTGCCACTATTTAATACAAATATTCTTGTGGAATAATATGACACCACCTAAAATTTAATTTATGAGAGCCCAAGTATAAATAAAGGCACGGAAACCTTCACTTCATAGAAAAAAACATGCATATGCAAGCAATCACTTCTTCAAAGTTCTTACAATTATTTCTAGCTCTACTACTCGTCGCTTTCTCATTTGTAGCAAACTTTACTTCTGCTTCTTTGGAGGAAGCAAATGCTCTTCTAAAATGGAAAGCAAGCCTTAAAATCACAAACAACTCCCAAGTTTTATCTTCTTGGACACCTCTTCCAACGAATACTAGTGCACCCGCTTCGTGCCCTTCTTGGTTTGGAATTGCTTGCAACACTCATGGGAACATTAATATGTTGAACCTCTCGAAGTATGAGTTAAAAGGTACGCTTCACCAGTTCCCGTTCATTATTCTAGGCAATCTTACACATTTTGAGCTTAGTGTAAACAGCTTCTTTGGTCCCATCCCACCAGAAATCGGACTCCTGTCAAAACTTGTCTATCTTAATCTTTCAACCAATCAGTTTTCTGGTGTAATTCCACCTACCATTGGTAAACTAAGCCAGTTAACCGTTTTGCAACTTTTCGGAAACAATTTTACTGGTTCAATCCCTTCATCATTGGGTGACTTGACGTCTTTGAATATCCTTTATCTGCACACAAATCAACTCTCTGGACCCATTCCAATTAAATTAGGGAATTTGAAGTCTCTAACTGATTTACAATTGGGTAAAAATCAACTCAAAGGTTCAATCCCTTCATCGTTGGGTGACTTGACGTCTTTGAATATCCTTTATTTGTGGGGAAATCAACTCTCTGGACCCATTCCAATTGAATTAGGGAATATGAAGTCTCTCACTGAATTAGATTTTAGCGAAAATCAACTCAGTGGTTCAATCCCTTCATTGTTGGGTGATTTGAAGTCTTTGGGTATCCTGTATTTGTACACAAATCAGCTCTCTGGACCCATTCCAATTGAATTAGGGAATATGAAGTCTCTCACTGAATTAGATTTGAGCGAAAATCAACTCAATGGTTCAATTCCTTCATCATTGGGTGATTTGGAGTCTTTGAATATGCTTTATCTGTCCACAAATCAGCTCTCTGGACCCATTCCAATTGAATTAGGGAATATGAAGTCACTCACTGACTTATATTTGGACCAAAATCAACTATCTGGGCCCATTCCTACTGAATTAGGGAATATGAAGTCTCTCACTGAATTAGATTTGAGCGAAAATCAACTCAGTGGTTCAATTCCACAAGGAATTGGAAGTCTACAATTGTTTTTTCTCTCACTGCATACAAATAATTTGTCTGGACAATTGCCTGATGATTTGTGCCAAGGGGGAAAGCTTCAAAATTTATCTTTAAGTCTTAATCAACTCTCTGGTCCTATACCAAGAGGGCTATGGAATTGCACCAACTTAATAAGAGCACACTTTGAATTTAATCAATTTCGTGGAGATATATCGAATAGTTTTGGTGTCTACCCTAGCTTAAATTTCTTTGATGTCAGTCATAATAAATTTCATGGGCAACTATCTCATAACTGGGGTAAATGCAAAAAATTGACAACATTAAAGATGGGATATAACAACATCAGCGGTAGCATACCACCGGATTTTGGGAAATCAATTCAGGTGCTTGATCTTTCATCTAATCATTTTGTTGGCCAAATTCCAAAGGAGTTTGGGGAGATGGAAGGTTTGTTAAATCTAGACTTGAGTGATAACAACCTGTCAGGTGTTATACCTCAAGAGCTTGGATCACTGCATGGCCTCCTTAATCTTGACCTATCCAAAAATAGGTTAAATGGGTCATTACAAAGATATATTGGTGATTGGGTACTAATCAATCACATACGTCTTAGTAATAACAAGCTCAGCGGAAAGATCCCATCGGAGATCGGTAAATTAAGTCAACTGAATGTTCTTGATTTATCTTGGAATTCACTCACAGAAGAGATACCATCAGAAATTGGAAGTTTAAAAAGTCTGCTAATGATGAATCTTTCTCACAATAAGCTATCTGGTCCTATTCCTAATGGTTTCATTAACTTGCCAAGAGGGATTGAAATAGACCTGTCTTACAATGAGCTCACAGGTCATGTTCCCCCTTATGATGTCTTTCTAAATGTGTCTGGAGAAGCATTACAAGGAAATGATGGTCTGTGTGGAAATGTTACAAGTTTGAAAGTTTGTGAAGGTCAAATAGTAATGAAAAAAAATAATCATTTTCATCATAAGCTCATCCTTGTAACTGTGATCCCAATTTTTGCGGCCCTTTCACTTGGTTTATTAATGTGTGGCCTCATTGCTTATCGACGTAGAAAGAGAACTTCTCCACAGATACCATCACGCAAAGAAGGTGGTAAATTTTTCGGAATAACAAGTTTTGATGGACAGGCGATGTATGATGAAATCATCAAGGAAACAAATGATTTTGATGATGCATTTTGTATTGGGATGGGAGGATATGGTACTGTGTATAAAGCTGTGTTACCACCCAACAATTTAGTAGCTGTCAAGAAACTTCATTCATCCTCTGAGAATGACGATCAAGGCTTCCTAAATGAGGTACGAGCATTGAAAAACATAAGGCACAGAAACATAGTTAAACTCTTTGGATACTGCTTCCATGCTCGTCACTCATTTTTGATTTACGAATATCTTGAGAAGGGAAGTCTAAAATCGCTCTTAAGTAGCGATATCACAGCAAAGGAACTAGATTGGCTGAAAAGGGTAAGAATTGTTAGGGCTGTAGCGAATGGTTTGGCTTATATGCACCATGATTGCACACCACCTATAATTCATAGAGACATTTCTGCAGCTAATATCCTTCTCGATTCTGATTATGAGGCACATATCTCGGATTTTGGAACAGCAAAGCTTCTAAAGTTGGATTCATCCAATTGGTTTGCGGTTGTAGGAACCTATGGCTATGTTGCGCCAGGTAACTACCAATATTTTAACGTTATATATACGTAATTAATCATGATCTGATATATAACAATATTTTTTTTAATTCTCATGTTTCCTTCCATGTAGAGCTTGCTTATACTATGGTGGCGACAGAGAAATGCGATGTGTATAGTTTTGGAGTTGTTGCACTAGAAGTGATTATGGGAAAGCATCCTGGAGAACTTATATCATGTCTACCAACAATGTCGACTGATGATCTATTGCTGGCCAATGTAGCAGATAGACGGATTCCTCCACCATCATCTCTTGTTGAGAAACTAGCTCATACTATTTTGAATGTCTCACGGGCATGTTTGAACCACAGCCCACTGGAAAGGCCAACAATGCGCCAAGTGAAAGATTTATTGTCGGTAGATGATCGACTTTGGATGAAGATGTCTAGTCATAATTCATAAAGTTTAAGAAACTTTTTATGTTAATATGTTGTCCTGAATTATGTTGTATATTGTTATTAAATAAGAAAATAATTTATATCAATGAAGATTGCTACCTTTGTAGACTAATATAGTTACGTGTATTATAGATCTTTTGGCAATTTTTTAAAATTATTTCAGGAAACGCCAACGGGAAATTTCAAAGATGTTCAAAGATGTCAAATCACCCTACAATGGAAGTCTGTTAACTTGTAAAAAATGAGGTATTTAAAGGGAAATGGGAGGAAGGAGGATTTGGCGCTGTTTTGTTGACTTTTTCATTGATATTATTTTGACACATAACAATCCATCCCGCTTAAAATGATGCTTGTCCTCAAGCATCTTTGTATTCAAATCAACTTGAGGCAACCTTTCTTAGGACCATTAACACATTCTGTTGTAGCAAGCCAAACACCCCAAAAAAAAATAACGTTTTTCCTTACGCCAAACACCCATTTCACCCTTTGTGAATACCCATTTCATAACCCAACTACACGATCCATGTATTAAATCTAACAGCTAAATTCCTTCAAACAACTCTGTTGCGAATCCCTCTGCCTTCAACCAACTTATTAGGTGATCTGATGCCAAAACACAATAAGTTGAGTTAAAATGTAGAGACTGATATCTTTCGCAGCATCATACTTTCCTAACCGAGCTAAAGCGAGCCACACTTCCAACTGTGATGGGAAACACTCCACAACTCTCTGAAGTAAAAGCTTTGCATCCTCTTCATTAGCAAATTCCACTACTGCTTCCCATAGCCTTAAAGAATCAAGTATCTGTTCAAGACCTTTTCTTAGTACTTTGCTTTTAATCACGTCTTCATGTTCCAATGTCGCAGCCCTTTCCTTAAGCCAAACAGCAGCAACATTTCCATCAACGCCAGATACCAAGCTATTTATAAAGAAACCCGCGAGAAATTTAACACCGTTCACTTGGTAAAGTTCTTCATATTTTTGGGCCAGTGAAGGAGTGAACAACCTTGGAAGAAAATGATGTTCTGGAAATATGACAGTTGCATCAAGGTTCCATCCAACAGCATACGCTGCAATTTTCATGCCAATATAACCACCACCAACCGCAACTATTTTTTGTGCTTTTGCCAGTGATGATACTAATGAATCACATTACCAATTTTCTCAGAAAATCTAGATGCAGTGTACCCTGTTCCAATAATGAGGGATCCAAATTTCAGTGAATTTGTTGTCAATGTTTGCTTCTCCGCATCGATTCCTATCACCTGATCTTCGTACAGCATCTCTATCCCTTTCTCTTTGTACCAATCTGGAGTTTGCCTGTCACCTCTTTTTGTGAGAGTCAGGCGCTCATACGGAGCAAATGCCTCCTTAGAAATGATACACAGAATCACAAACCTTTTCTTTTTCCTCTTTAGCCATTTCCATATGTCGAACTCCCACTTTCCATACTTTAATTTTCATTTTTTGCCTCCTGATTTCTTCCTCTTAGGCCATTTCCATAACTCAAACTCCAAACGACTAAAATTATCTCCATGAATCAGTATAACAGAAGCCTTCACCGTATCAATTATTGTTGTCGTTACCACTAAAGAAACACTACTAAAATCATTTTCCATACCATAATTATCAGTCTAATTAGAACTAATACCACGTTCCTTATCACACAATTCAATTCGATCCCTATCACAGTTTTCGACCAAACAAACGCCTTTTTTCTCCTACTTCACAATCAGTTCATCACTTTGATCCCGGTCACTCAAATCATCTTTTACACTAACCTTCATCAAGAACCATATTACCAATGTTGTTTTCGACCATATCACTTGCTTCTTTAACATCTTGTTTGAAATTTTTCTTTATTGGCATTTCATTAAACCTCTTATGTGCACCCATATGATAACAAAATACATATTCTTATCAACCAATGTTATTGAATAAATTGTACACTATGTGTAACCTTCAACCCCTTTTGACCCATTTTCTTTAGCTAACTTTTTTATTTTACTCGTTTGACCCGTCAGAGATAAACATATTCCACATTGACTCATTCTTACTTATATGTGTCAGAATTTCCATGGCTATAAAACTATATGAGAATGTATTTTAAGATAAACTATAGATGGGAAAGAAGACCGAGGAAGTCTGTTAATTTGCCAAAAAAGATTGCGTAAGCCGAAGAAGAAAGAATCTAACAAAAGAAAAATCCCTTTAGAGTGATAGCAATTTCTTCATCACTAATACAAAACAAGTGATCACTATAAGAACTTAAAACTCTATAGCTAATTGATCAATTGACTAGTGATGGAGAGGGGATGGGTTTATTTGTTAGATGGAAAGTGGCAGCAGGTGTTCACCGGAGATGACAAGTTGGGAGGAAAAGATGGGATGGTTATCGAGAAGACTTGCACTACAACAAACAGGAGAACATGCGACTAGCCTATGTCCCCATCGAAAGTCGCTAAATGACAAAAATTATGCTGACATGGCAAACCAAATGGCTGACCGTTTACTAAAAATTCAACGCAACCTTTTGGCGCCAAAAGTATATTTGGTATTTGCCAAATTATGACGAAAGTTATAACTCATAATTGTTCCCGCTTTTTTTTCCGGCCACACTTTTAGCAGGGACACGTCCCCGCCAAAAGTTTAACACATATCTTATCTTTTAGCGGGGACATGTACCCGCCAAAAGGCAAGAATTATTAATTTAATCACTAATTAAGCACATTTTTGGGGTAATTTATTAGACTTTTGGCAGAGACATGTCCCCGCCAAAAGTATTGCCACACTGGACAGTCATTGCTAGGCAAAAGGCTGCGGGACCACTTGTCCCCGCCAAAATCCTAAATTTTCCCAGCCAAAAGATTCAGCGAGCAGGTTGTGGCCGGGACCTTTTTGTGGGGACGTGTCCCCACCAAAAGTATTCTGTTGGGACATATGTCCACTAAAGACCCGAATTTGTCCCCGCCCATAGTGGTATTTTTTTTTTCTGCTCACCTTTTTTTAGTAAACATCTTTATTATTCACCTATATAATACTATACATATAGGAAAAATGAGATTATGCGACCTTTTATAGTTGATTACATTTAAAAAGACCTAATTACTAAAATTGACCAAAAAAGTTGGATTTCCAAAAAGAAGAACGTGCGACGTGGAATTCCAGATTTATTTTTGTGCGACTTAAAAAAAATGTTAACAAGTGTCCATGTGGTGCGACGATGTTTTTTGTGCGACCTGGTGTGACCTTTGGTTGTGAAGTTTTGTCTTTTTCAAAAGAGCAATTATCTTTTTCGAAAATGACAAAAACAATTTGGAATTTTTTATTTTTTCTTTAGTTTTTTGAGATTTTTTTTTTCTTTTTCAAAAAAGACAAAATATTACATGAGCTGCACAAAAAACATTTACCTACCTTAAATGGACACTTGTCAAAATTATAGTGGAGTCGGGCGATCACCCAAGTCTGAATAAATGAAGTTGTGGTTTATTGGATGGAAATTGAACCTTTTTTATTGTGTAAATTAGGAAATGGCCCTATGAAAAAAAAACAAGCAAATATTAACAAGAAAGGTATAAATGTATCCGCATGTGAAAACTTAAAGACAAGTTAAATTAATAAGAAAATAAAAAGCAAAAGTAGCCACTTCATCTATATTTTCTTTAGCTTCTTCTTCTAAGTAAAGACTTAACACAAGCACGTTTGTGTCATTCACAACTTTATCCAACAAATTATTACAAATCCATCACCAAGTTTATATTCGTATCTTCATCAATGTTCACCCATCTTCAATTTATCTTCGTATCTTCAATCAATGTTCACCCATCTTCAAAAATACAAATGTACACATTCACCATGATCGAGCATTCAAATGCACACACAAACAAATAAATATCTGAATACTTTTCAAACAAACATACAAGAAGATTGATCTAATACATATACTAAATCGCACGGACACATGATTGTGCTTAAACAAACACTATCTAAACCGTTGAATTCACTTTGTCTTTGTTTAAGAGGTCAATGTTTTATAACCCGGGTTGAACCGGGAACATGGCCGGATATGACTGTTCTTTGCTTGTTTATGAACCGGCGGTTCTTTTGTTGACCAGGGTTTGCTAAATCCAGCTGGGTCATCCCTTTCGTTTTTTAAAGTTTGGGACCTCTGTAGTTTTGTTTGAAAGTATGGCTTTGGTATTGAATTTCTAATATTTAAGAGCTGTTTGGAAATTTTTAGGAGTGTTTGGGTATGTTTAGGGGTGTTTTTGGAGCTGATTAAGGGTTGTTTGGTTAGATTTAAAAGCTTTTTGTATCTGTAGGAATTGAATTTCCATCTTTAGAAGCTGTCATTTTTTTCTTAAAACCGGTTCCACATGACGGTTCAACCGACAACTCGGCTAGGTCGATAAAAAAACCGGGGCACAGAAATTCAAGAAAATTTACACAGAGATTGATACTTTTATAGACGACCCGGAACTCTTGGATTTGCTGCTGCAGTTTGTATTTACAACTATATACCAAGGAAATACCTTCCTAATACAATGCAACACTTTTTCTATACATCTCATTCTGCAATTTTCCGGCAAACCCAATGATTCGGGTGACCAAGGTTCAAAGTAAAGAAAAAAGTAACAAAGTCAACGTGATCGTGACAATAACTTCAAAAAGTCTCCATAATCGCTCATACTACCACTCGAAAATATCTTCATCTTTTCCCAAATCTGCAAACTGTAAGTAGGGAAATAGTATGGAAATCGGTCTCTCATTCATTCACATAATACAGTACAATACAACACTACAGAGTATTCTAGATGTGGGCTTTGAGCCCGATACAAATACATGGACAAATATTATAGGCAAACACTCCCCCATAGTCTGAATGGCGAAATCGCGAAAGCTCGGACCTGAGATTAAAAGATAATAAACAATAGAGTAAAACTAATAAATAATTGTTGAAGAAGATATTCGACAGCAAGCGGAAGCACATCTTCAAACAGCAATAGACATAAACACGCAACAAACCGGATAAACCAAAGTATCCATACCAAACAGGATAAACCAATGTATCTTGACCAAATGGGATAAACCAAAGTATCCCTTACCAAATAAGATAAACAAAAGTATCGTGACTAAACGGGATAACCCAAAGTATCTACAACTAAAACAAACGGGATAACCCAAAGTATCCCCTACAACTAAAACAAAGGAAATTAAAACTAAAACTCATGCACTAACATCAAAAGAAAATATGAGAAAACAAAATTTGGTTCTAAAACTTCAACCCCTAAGAACCTTCCAAATAAACGGGGCATGTTTTTCCCTAAAAAACATAAAGATCCACCTTATTACCACAATACCCAATCCATTTTTTTTGTTTTTTAGACTAAAGATCATATATATCATTATACCAAGTAAGTATAATTCAACTTCACTAAACACATTCGACATGAAAACTTCGGAAAAAAAATTATTTAATGACTTAGACTTAGCAGCATCAATGGTTGCTAATTTATTGCTAAAATAACCCATTACAAAACAACATTGTAGCGACATTAAGCAGCGTCTTTATATCCTTCTCGATGCTGAGTGGACTGGTGGTTGGTGCATATCGATCAGCAAAACAAGCATGCAAACATCGACTGGTAACACACGATGGAGATAAGGATATTCATGCTCCGGACCGTTGGCCGAAGCAGACGGCCGGAAATTAGAGTGGCGGCTGTTTTAGAGTTTTAGAGGATCCTTACACTCTGATACCATGTAAGTAGGGAAATAGTATGGAAATCGGTCTCTCATTCATTCACATTAAAAAAAAAAAAAAAAAAAAAAAAAAAAAAAAAAAAAAAAACTATATAGTATTGTAGATGTGGGCTTTGAGCCTGATACAAATACAGGACAAATATTATGGGCTAACACAAACATCTCCTAGCCTCAACGGGCCTGAACTTGAGGTTATCCTATACGAATGTACATCTAGCCCAAGACCCGAAAACCAGCTCTCCACCTCAAGTGGAGATTCATAGCTTAGATAGGTGGAATGTGACGGGCCTGTGTCTGGGCCGTGGCCTGAGTTTGTACTGGCCCGCGGATCAGAGTCCAAGGAAGTTAAATCCTCTTGGCTACAAGTCCTTGAGCCCCGGGTTGCACACACATTGATGCAATTGCAGACCAATTTCTTGGCCTGAAGCACCCCTCCCATAAAGGGTCGGTGTGATACTCCGAGTTGCACACACATTGACGCATTTGCTGCTACTTTAGCTATACTGTCAAAGGGAACTTCAGGGGATAGTGATGGATCAATAAGTAAGTTTAGATCTTCTGGTGTTGGGAGGAGGGGACAGGCCCATGCGACTAATAAATCTTGGCCCGATGGTATTGACATGTCAATGGGTTCTCTTCCTGTTAGGAGCTCAAGGAGTACCACCCCGTAGCTATATACATCACTCTTTACAAGAAGATGGTCTGTCATTGCGTACTCGGAAGCCACATACGTGAAATCAAATGAAAAGAAGTTTAAGAAAGTTTGGAACCAAGACATATAATTTGACTTTTGTGCTGAGAAAAATCTCATTTGACTTTTTTTGGGTAAAGGGGAGTAATCCTGCACCCTGGTAAATATATTAACCAAAAGAAACGTTTAAGTACAAAGGATATGAGTGAAATCCCATATCTCAGCCCGTTACATAGGCATAAAACTTACATAACAAGATACTACCTATTTTCTAAATAAGAAAACAAACCACTACTCAAATGATAACATAGGACAATCTCATTTGACTTTAAACTTGACCTGTAATGTTCTCATCTAACAGACAAAGAAAAGTGTACTCGAAACTGCCCATGATACGTGTCGAAATATATTGGATTTGTTCATCTAAAGCGGATCGAGCCAAACCAAAATAAGAAACTTTAGGAGTATAGTCATATTCTAGCAGAATGTTTCTAGACCTGAAGTTTCTACGCATGACTCTTGGGCTAGAATGTTCATGTAAGTACGCAAACCCCGAGCCACACCCAAAGCTATCTCCAAGTGTGCCCCCAATCCGTGGTTCGACCATAGTCACATGGAACGCGGATCTCTCCGGTACGGGATCGCGGATTGGGATCGTGGTTTGCTAGGCACCTAAAATACGGTTCGATGGGGGTAGGTTTATTTGGGATCGCTTCGGTACGAAGTACCAAGTAATGTGGTACGATGTACCCAATGTAGCCAATAATCAACATATTATTATAAATTTGAAATCCAACATTCATAATATAATACTTATCATATTCTCATAAATTCATTCAAAGAAGCATAATAAAAAAGTTTTATAAGTAACATAACTTAAAAAAGCATAATCAAGATCCAAAAGACAATAAAAATATGAAAAACTAGATTTTAATCAAGCATCATCAATCCTTGTTTTACCAAACACCATTCTTACAACTTTGTGCTAATGACAAGGAGTGAAATTTGTATTGACTGAGAATGATATGAACTTTATAAATGTGCTTTATAAATGGAAGTAAATATTTGAAATTTTGATTAATTTAACTAAATCGTGAATCCAATATTAATGGAACACGAATCGGAACCAACGCGAATTGCTCTATCCAGATTCAAATATCAACTAACTTCTGGAACGCTATCTTGACGATCCAATTCGCGATCCCGGTCGATTCGGATCGATTTCGTACCATGTTTTGGATCGGACGAACTGGATCGCAATTCGTGGCTACTATAGCAAATTATGCGACTATGGGTGCGACTCCCTTATCAATCCAATCAATGAAAATTTCACTCTAGTCATTAACCATCATCATTAAAAAGGATTAAAGTCAAAATATCAGACTTCTGAAAGTCAAACATTTCAATCCCTAACCAACCGAATTGTCAAAATGTCAAATGAAATAAAACCATCTTCATAAACAAAAAATAAAACACAAAAAAGCCAAAACAGTTGGCTTTTGCAAGTCAAACATTTGACTTTGGAAAATCAAGCATTTCATACCGTGAAGGTGAGATTCAACGCTTCCATTTGGGATTAGCTCATAAACCAAACACTGATTTCTTTCCTCTGTACAAATGCCAAGTAGCCGAACTAAGTCTAAAACAACAACATACCCAATCCTGCCTGAGTGGGTCAGAAAAACAGGGTGGTTCGGGTAAAGTGTCAAAACAATAAAAAACTGGGCCAGAACTGGTCGAGTGAGGAGGATAAGAAACGCTTCTTGTCTATAAGTAATTAGTGTATGAAATAAGATCACAAAAGATTATATAATTCGAACAATAAGGTTCTAATTACTTAATAACTTGATTTAGGGTATTTTGCCATAAAATCAGAGGGGTCTCGGATGGGTGTGCAACATGTGCCGTCGCACAGGGCCTCCACTTAAACGGGGCCACATTTTTATTAGTTTTGCATATAAGTACACATAATATTAAACATATATGATTCATATAGTTCAAGTTTATATGCAATTTCTCTTTAGGTTACCAGTGTAACAGGGTCACTTTATTGTTATTGCCTATGGCCACCGAAAAGTATGAGACGGCCCTGCATAAAATACACACTTTCGGTGACTTTGATCCTCTGAGATCCGTATGACCCCTTTTCTAACATTTTCGTCTTCTAACATTTTTTACCCATTTGACCTGCTACAATACAACTTAACCTAATTCGACCCATTCATAGGTAAAATGGGTTGAAAATGGCACATCTAGCTGTAAGGAAATTAGTCACTCACGCACCTGCAACAAAATCATTTCCTAGCATTCTTGCAAGCTCTAACTTTGGATACTTGGTGTAACCTCGTATTTTCCGCTCTTTCGCAATATCTCTTAGCTCACTTAGTGTGTATTTTTCATATGGATACCCCCCTGTTGGAAAACTATGACAGATGAACAGAATGATGAGGTTAAAGATGAAGATGATATAAACTGAAATAACTATATAGAAAACAGAACAAATCATCAGTGGATTCTCGCTCTACTACTTCCATAAAAAGACTTTAGCAACTATATATTCGATAATCAATTGAAAATTTTACAGTGAAACTAACAGATTAGTGAGTGTGTAATTATTTTGCAGAAATCTAACCTAAACGATTCACTTAGTTGTTCAATAGATTCAGTATGAACTATGCTTCTACTTAATGAACATGCCCCCATGGTTTGCTTTACAAAGCGGAACCATATAAAAAAGATGTTGGTGCTATACAATGTTCCATTTTACACCCATCACACTTACAAATTAACAGACATTAGCTCCTCCTTAAGCATACCAATAGTTTAATACTTTCATCGTATTCACAAACACAAAAATTCTTCAACATTAATTAGACAAACACACAAAATAACAAAACGAAGCTGTAAAACTTACTAGAATACTAGCTAATCAAACCTATAATTTTAGTGATCAGAGTGACTTGAATGCATTTTTTTGTAGTGGCGGAGCTAGGACAAAATCTAAGATGGTTCCTAGACTATAAATGAGAAGAAAAAAACCGAGTCGGGTTGGTCGGGTCGACCCAAATGTCCTTTAGCGATTGAAGAAATATATGTGAATTTTTAAGTTGTAAATACAATTAACGTAATTATAAAATTTGTAATGATATTGATGTAGTTTGAATTTTTATAAGTATATGGATGAAATTTCTCTTTTTCCTAAAAAAAAAATAAATAAAAAAAAAAGTAGTTTTTCCTTCTATTTTTTTTAAGATCGTGAGCATGAATCTTGTTTTGCCTTTTTTTGGTTTAGAGAAAAAATTTCCTTGTCGTGATACATTTAAACTTTGGTCCCCAATTGAACGTGGCCAAATTAAGTAGAGGGACCCAATTAGCCAATTTCGCGTGAATAATTGGATCAATTGGCTTACGTGCATTGAATATGTGGATAACATTTTTATTTTCATTTAAAACGTTGTTTTTTTTTTTTTTTTTTTTTTTTTTTTTTTTTTTAAATTGAAGTTTATTGTTTAATCAGAGGGCATCGGTTAAGGTACATTTATTAAGCATGAACATTCTTTTTATATTGCAAATTATATTTAATACACATTAATTAAATACAAATTACTATAATTAAATCTGATTTGTAGTTTAATAAATTCAAACTTCTCTTTTCTAAACACCTTAAACCTTGCCCTTAGGGCACCTATTAGCTAGATAAACCCTTAATGAAAATAGGCGAGTACCCGCGCCTAGCTGCAGCGGTTTCTAGCGTCAGATAATTAATGATTTGTGATATTGTGGTGAGTGTTTTGTGTAGCGTTTAAAATAGAACGTGAACCGATGAAAATGCGATTGCAAACGGTTGTATTATTTGATAACTAAAGTCAAGACAAAATTCTTAACATCTATCAAACAACATATAAAAACATTTAATGAAAATGAAAGTAAACATTACATCAGTTATGAGATAAAAACTAACAACACACGTTACTTGTCGCGTAAAAACTAACAAGGATTGGATTAATGGTACCGTTGTTAAGAAAAATGCAAGTACCAAAAGTTCCATGAATGTGATTAGCCAAAAAAAAAAAAAAAAAAAAAAAAAAAAAAAAAGGCTAATTTTGGCAATTTTGTAAAAGATTTGGTCACATTTAGCCCCATTTTTTTGAAATAGGGGTATTTAGCCTATTGAAAAGTTAAATGTGGACTAACGGGCACATATTTTCTCTTAATTATAAAGCATTATAATCGTTTTTGAAGAAAAATTATATATATAATATATTTATATAGCGATAGATCGTTTTGTGTTAAAAAAAGTTTATGGGTTTTGAACGAAAAATAATAAAAGTTTGAAGATTTGGGGATCAAACATAATGTTTTGAAATCCGGTTCGACCCGGGTGGTTCAACCGGTTGAACCGTTCCCGTTGAAAAACGGGTCAATTTAAACCGAGTCAACCCGACAGGTTGGATCAAAACGGGTCAAATTATACAGGGTCAACCCGCCGGGTTTGAAGCGTCCCGGGTCAACCCGGTTTTCGATATGTATTAATAGTTTCAAATTTTCACTTTTTACTTTTTGGTTTTTCCTTTATATATAGTATAACAGGGTACCCGCGCTTTGCTGCGGCGGGTACCCTGTGACGATTAACCGGAGAAATAGATCTCGATGAGACCTGATTCACCAGTTTGTATCGATTTCAACGGGTCCTTTCTAGTTCGTTTTCGGATGACTTTTATTGGTTAGCCGAACCGGTGGCGACACCGGTTTCCGGTTGAACCCGTTGGCCCGGTCCGATTTTCAAAACTATATGTACCGTCAACTTGTTAGCTTGTATGAAGCTTTGTGTGTTTTGTTAATTTGTATAATGTGTATAATAACATGTACTTTTCATTTTAGGGTGTTTTAAAAATAACATTAATTAGTGTGTTTAATTATTTTATATTTAGAATTATGTTGTAGCTTGTTTAAATTGTACATTGTGAAAATTTTATTGTACTTTTTAGCAAATGGTGTTTTAATTGGTTTTATTAATTTGGTAGATATGCTTTTAATTAGTTGTACAATTTGAATAAATTATTGTACTTTTAAGTAATGGGTTGTTTTAATAAGAGTATTAATTACATAATACATTTCTCTCACATTTGACTTTCAACTTTTCACTTTTCAAGGTTTGACCGTTTTTCTATTATATGTAGTATAGATATGCTTTATCTTTTTTATTATTATTATTATTATTATTTTTTTGACAGGGGAATTTCTTTTATTTGCCTTTGGATTCCTGGCGTATATCGGGAGATTTAGACTACGTTGTCTTAACCAGGCCCGCGCTAAAGAGCCCCCACGCTCACCAACATTTGCATGGTGATTTTACGGGAGATCCCCTTTGAGAAAATTCCTTGAAGGAAAACCCCGCAATCTTTCGTAGCCGAAGGGATTCGAACCTTGGTAACAACCTCCCCAAGACTTCCTAAGGAATCTTGGTGGCCACTTGAGCTAACTCAAGTGGTTATATATGCTTTATCTACGTACCAATAAAGTATAAAGTTGTGCATATGCACAAGCTACGTGAAACAAAAGCAACGCCATAAGACAAATTCGGTAAAATTGTTTATGAAAAGTTCATTTGACCTATGGTTAGCAAGACTTATTATGAAGTGGGAACGTCGACTTACTGAAAAGAAAGAGATTTACCTAGTTTGAGCTGAGCATATGTGGTGGCGTGCTCAAATCGTGTGTATTTGACGTTAGAAATAGTTGAAAACCATAGTTATAAAAGAGATATAATTAAGTCCAAAAATAGAAGATCTGTTTACCTTTAGAAAACTTTAAACTGGAATTTCAAAAAATTAGTTTGAGTAAAAGACTTATAATATTATTGACGTAATAAAATGAAGGAATATGAAAATAATAATAATAATAATAATAATAATAATAAATAAATAAATAAATTATTATTATTAACGTGGTTCATTTAAAGGCCTCCAACTATCATAATATATATAGGTGAATGCATTTGTCAGGAATTTTCTTGAAAAGTATAATTAAGGGTGTTTTTTTAAGCAAGATAATGAAGGGTCTTTAAAATGTTATTTTGGTTGATGTGTCAACTTATAAAGTGCGTACCTGTCCTTCATTAAAACAAAGTGTGTATCGAAACAGCGCTACATCATTTTCACACCAATATATTTAACATCAAAATATCACCCCTTATCATAACACTAAATAATACCACCTTTTTGTAACTTACAATTTAAAATAGAGAAAATTATCAAAAGAGGCCAATTTTTCAAGGTTAGTCCATTTTTAAGATTTTTTTTCACCTCTTTCCCAAAAGAGCATACTCAACTGCTCAATGCTCAACTACCACCTGCTCAACTGCTCAAGTACAAAAAGAATGACACGTGTCAAAATTTAGGTGGAGTCGAGCAGTTGAGCAGTCAAAGTCGAGTAGTTGAGCAGTCAAGTCGAGCAGTTGAGCAGTCAAAAGGAATGACACGTGTCATAAAAATAATGGAGCTTTTGTACTTGAGCAGTTGAGCAGGTGGGCAGTTGAGCATTGAGCAGTTGAGCATGGCTCTTTTGGGAAAGAGGTGAAAAAAAGTCTTAAAAATAGACTAACCTTGAAAAATTGGCCTCTTTTAGTAAATTTCTCTTTAAAATATTACAATTTACAAATTAACCCTTCAACAATTTCATTCATTAAACAACCTAATACTTCATTAATAAAGTTAAACATTACAATACAAAATAAAAACAATACGAATTAAAATAAATAAAAAAAAAAGTTACGACTTAAAAATAAATACGAAAAAATACTACAAAATGAAAAAACCACTGCGAGTACATAAAAAAAAGTTACGAAATAACAATACAATATGGAGATAAAACAAAACTACTCGGGGCGGTGCAATTCATATTTTCTTTGATTTTCTGCTTTTTCATTTCTATCCAATACGCAACTTCATCATCCATCTCCTTTGTGCTAAGAGCGGGAAATTTAAACTCTTCAAAACGCATTATCGTACGGTTTTCTTCTTTAGCGGTCTCGTACGCCTCTTGGGCCGCTTCCCGTTTGAGACGAAATTCGGATGACATAAAGTCCTCGAATTGGCTTGACCAACTTCCCCCAGTGCATCAACACCGAATAGCTCCCCGTGGCTTTCCCCGGGGACGTCTCTGGTTAAATCAACTGGTTCCGGCGTATCCCATTTTGCATGGGATTTCAAAATGTCTCACGCTTTCTCTTGAGCAAATGAAAGACCTTTATGCTCATCACGATACATTGTTCTAGCCCGTCTCATATAATCCATTTCATTTTCCTCATTTTTTGCCAAACGTTTAGCACGTTTGAAAACCGCATTAAACTTTTGGCAATTTTCGTTCAACGTATGCCACTTGCTTGTAATCATATCCTTGTTGTGAGGTTGAAATTTATTTCAATTGAAATCGTTCATAACCCGATACCAAAACATGTTGCACTTTTGTGAAACTTCGACATTTGGATCCTCGGAAACGGAAACGTAACACGAGGCAAGTGTTTCCTTAGCCGGTAACCAACGTAATGTAGTCCCAGTCACGTCGGGATTTCTTTCATCATAAGGTTCGGTTTCTTTGGATTTTTTGACATACGTTTACCTCGACTTTTGGGCTTTCGCGGAGACGTATTGAGGTGGGTTTTGTTAAATTTTTTAGAAATTGGCGTTTTGCCACATCAAATACATTTGTTGTTGAAAAAGTTGCTCGGGTGTCAAGCCAAGTGGGTTAAGGAAACCAAATGAAGACGCGTTTGGGTTCGGTTTTAAAGAAGATCCCGCGTTCGGATTTTTAAAATCGAGTAGGTTCAAAAAACTCTAGTTTTGATTTCACAATTTTTTATTTTATTTTATTTTTTTTCGTGGAGAAAAAATCGAAGTAATTTTGAGTTTGAGTTGTGAAAGTGTGTAAAAAAAATATGTGAAGGTGGGTATTTATAAGGTTTTGATTTTTTTTTTTTTTTGATTTTTTTTTAATTATAGTCGTTTACAACTATGTTTGTAATTTTTTTTGAATTCTAACCAGGGGTGGTTTGTGTAAATATGTTTTGTCCATTTGTGCGTTTCCAACTGAGTTGTGGTAGTAACTTGGAGCTCAACGCAGCCTCAACGCTCCTTCACCTGGTATTGTAACGCAGCCTCAACGCAGACCACGTCAGCCCAAAGCCCATTTCCACGTTATTATACCCAGTGCTCTAAAGACTAGAAGGGTCTTAGGCTGTGCATACGCATAGCCCACGTTGTCTTTGATAACTTTTATCTAGTATATTGATCTAAAGATGGTTGCATTGTAGTTTCTTGATACGTTAGTAGTAGTTATAAACCATAACATCAGAAGGTTAAGACAATCATGTTTCTGCTCAAGTATACAAAATGTAACTGATATCCAACGACTACAATTGATTAACGAGGTAACTATAATCTATATTATAAAGTTACTAAAACTATTTAACTATACAGAAAAACGAAATTAAATAGTTTCGAAAATTTTCCAACTACCCCGGCCAAGTGGTTTTATTCACCATACCTTGTTTCATACATTCACCACTACAACCTCTTGATTTCCTGAAATAGTAGCACACCACATCATTCGGTAACAAAATGCATGCTTACATACATTTATAGTATTGAAAATAGAATATAGGAAAGAACAAAAAATCACTACTTAAACTCAAGCGTTACATATCATGTCAAATGATACTTAAAACAAATGAAGCTAGTGGTCTAATCATTCAAAAACTTATCTGAGCAAAATCTTTTGTTTCAATCAACATATGAAGAACAGAATGTTTTCTTACATGGAATTTGTATATATGAAACTCTTCTCTTCTAGCTCAAAAGCCAAAAACTTAGAAACAAAATCTAAATCTGCAAAGCAAACAAATTTAAAAGGTAAAAGTTTTGACAAAGTGATAAAAACTACGCAAAATAACATACGTATGAAGAACATAGATGACTATGGTGATTTAGATAAGAAGGTTTAGAACTTTTGAGAGTGAAATTGTGTGATAAATGTTTTGACTTATAAGTACATATTTGGAGGTCATTGGAGTCGTTTATAAACCTATTGATAAGTTAAACTTTTACAACTACTTACCTATTGTATTATCTTAGATAAAAAAATTTTAAAATAGGGGGTTTGGAATAAGCACACTTCAAGTTGCTTATTTAATACAACTTATTTCAATTATAAACAATAAGTAAACTAAACATTTGCCAACTGCTGTAAAAGTGCATAGCTATATTGTTATTATTTAATAGGCATCTTCTGAAACATCTACTATCTTGTCTCATGACAAGTTTGATGAATATGAGGAACTGGTAAGAAGAATGAACCAGCCCATGCGTTAATTTTCTTCCTTCCTTTTTTAGAAGGCTGTTTCTATTTAAGCTTACACAAATCTTTGAGATTGTCTAGAATATGTTTAATTTTTCCTTGACAGAGTCGTGGTTGAATATGAATTGGTTTGATGTATGTGGCAACCACTATATTAGTAAACATAAAATTGTGGTAGGATTATTCTGTCGCAATCACATATATGGAAAGCGTTCATTATGGGTTGAATTATTTGTGACATTGAGATGAATTATTGCTGAGAGTTACAAGAGTTGACAAGAAAATGTGATCAATATGGATAACAATTTAATTTGTGGTAGGATCAAATGATGTCAATGAACTTTCATTTATGTCACATGGAAAGTCTTAACAGGGGCTGCTTATATTTTTAACCATGTTGACTGTCACATATCGTTAGTTGTTACTTGTTAGTTGACTCGGACCTTTCTAACAATAAATTGGTTATAAATTTGAGGCTATTTTTCCTATGAATGATTAACTGGTTGTATATTTTGTGCACGCAACTTACATGTGTTTTAACATGTCACAATACATCTAATTTTTAGTTATTTGAGCATAAAAACTGTATAATTTTAATAACACAATTCGTTAAGAATTTAATATCTATCTTGGCATGCTAAAGTGTGTCGTGCATACACGAAGGTTTGTTAAATCAGATTTATCTATTACATTTGGCTAAAATCTTTTATAATTATATTGTTATAATACTCGTGTACGTGTGGGTTTTCCAAAATTTTCATTATGCATTAGTATCGATTAATATTTTGAATAGATATTTTTTGAACGAATAATTTGATTTTGTTTCATTAGCATGGTGTTGTGGTTGATGTTGTTTGATATAAATATTAATATCATGTTTTAGAAATTATGCATCTTTAGTAGCCAGTAATGACCTTTGAAATAATTTATTTTCCTGATATCGTATCTAAAGTTTAAAGATGAATTAAACTATAATTCTAATATCCATAATCTTGTATATTTCTTTTCATCTTGCAGTCACCTATTAGGTTGTGCCTTCGTTTTAATATTTATATTTGAGTTAATAGTAATTTTAGCCGTATTTAATTTTTAAACTCGTGTATGCATGGGTTAAACTTATAAAGAACAATAATATCAATCGTTATTGAATGTGGGTAGAAACAAAATTCCAAACATTTTACTCAATCTAATAAAAAAGAATAAATTGAGTCGTGTGTATATGTACAATCTCGTCTATCTATTTACATAACACATCTGCAAATAAATAATATCTGCAAATAACAATAACATATACATATCTTAAAAACATATATATAAAGTCGCTGGGGTATGTAATAATTTTATAAAGTTTTAAAAAACATTAAAAGTGATAAGTTTATTTAATAGTATGTAAATCTTAACAACTAAAATTTTATTAGTTACCCCTTTTTTCTTTTATTTTTTTTACAAAATTGACCCATGTGTTTTTTATACGTATTTTTTTGGATGTAATATTATAGGTTTGACCTAATGGAAGCGAATTTGAGTTTTATTTACCAATCAAAATACTTGATTTTAAAGATTAGCTCTCTCATTGGTCAATAAAAAAAATCGTTTGTCCAATTTGTATCTTCTCATATTATACTAGTTTTAGAACCCGTCACGCACGGGGTTTGGGTAGGATCAAATGTGACCAGAAAATGTGATCAATATGGATAGCACCTTAATTTGTGGTAGGATCAAATGATGTCAATGAACTTTCATTTATGTCAGATTGAAAGTCTTAAGAGGGGCTGCTTATATTTTTAACCATGTTGACTGCCAACATGTGCTCCTATTCACGAATTCTACTCTTTTCCTTGTTCCCTCATTCGCACGTTCAAGCGGTGGCTATTAGGACATATAGGACCACTACACATCATTAACAAAACAGACCATATATGCATATTACAACCACATATCGTTAGTTGACCCGAACCTTTCTAATAATAAATTGGTTATAAATTAGAGGCTATTTTTCCTATACATGATTAACTGGTTATATATTTTGTGTCCTCATCTTACATGTGTTTTAACATGTCACAATATATCTAATTTTTAGTTATTTGAACTGAAAAACTGTATATAATTTTCATAACACATTTCGTTAAGAATTTAAATATCTATCTTGGCATGCTAAAGTGTGTCGTGCATACACGAAGGTTTTGTTAAATCAGATTTATCTATTACATTTGGCAAAAAACTTTTATAATTATATGGTTATAATATTCGTGTACGTCTCGTTTTTTCAAAATTTTCATTATGCATTATTATCGATTAATATTTTGAATAGATATTTTTTGAAAGAATAATTTGATTTTGTTTCATTAGCATGGTGTTGCAGTTGATTCTGTTTGATATAAATATTAATATCATATTTTAGAAATTATGCATCTTTAATAGCCCATAATGACCTTTGAAATAATTTTTTTTAATGATATGCTAGTCGTGTCACGTTTACCCAAACAAAACTCGTAAAGTTTGAAACCCTCGAACACCCTAGCAGCCCTTTGTTGTCCGAGAACTAAACAAAACCCGAGAACCAAATCTGCTTGCTGTCCGATATCGGGTAAAGGTGCCCCTATGTGTTTCTTTTCTGCCTGAGAACAAACAAAACAGAAACTTGATGTTTCTGCTTCAAATCGATCAAAACATAAAACAAAACCAATCAAAACCTTCTTGGATCAAAGGTTCAAAGTAAAAACTAAAACAAAAACCCTAGTTCGTGATTAGGGTTTTCAATCGGCTGAAGATGATGATGATCGATGTATGTGTTTGGCTGTGAATTAATAATGTATGTCGTGAGGTATAGGAGATAGGGTGTAGGGTTTATATAGCCTTGCAAACCTAGCTTGCTTGGGCTTCAACTTGTGCTCCATGTTAAGCTCACATACCA
The DNA here is from genome assembly GCA_019973895.1 of Chrysanthemum seticuspe. Classification (NCBI taxonomy): domain Eukaryota; kingdom Viridiplantae; phylum Streptophyta; class Magnoliopsida; order Asterales; family Asteraceae; genus Chrysanthemum; species Chrysanthemum seticuspe. Next base: position 349,697,644 of record BPTQ01000005.1, on the reverse strand, counting down.
TATACTATCACAACTCTCCTAGCCCAAACCCACTTCAACTTGTAGCAAGAAACCCTGAGCTCTCATTTCGTATCACCTCCATAAACCAGAAACATATCCTTAGTATTGCGTAAATACTTAAGAATATTCTTAATAGCAGTCCATTGAAGTTCACCTGGATTCGGCTGAAATCGGCTTGTCATGTTCTGAGCGAGCGCAACATCAGGAAGAGTACATCTCACACCATACATAATATAGATCCTATAGCCGAAGCATAAGGAACTCTTTGCATGCGCTCTTTATCAGCAGGTGTCTCAGCACCTTGTGATTTACTCAACTTAGGCTCTTCTTGCATTGGGATAGTTCCTCGTTTGGAATTCTCCATGAAAAATCTTTTCAAGATTTTCTCAATGTAAGCACTTTGACATAAATCAATTACTTTGTTTTGATCTGTCTCTGTTGATCTTGATTACAAGAATATATGCAACTTATCCTAGATCTTTCATGGCAAAACATCTTCCAAGATATGATTTTACATCTTGTAACATTGGAATGTTGTTTCCCATGAGTAATATTTCACCAAAATATAGAATTAGAAAAGCTGCATAACTCCCACTAGCTTTATGATATACACATGGCTCATCTTGATTCTGAGTGAAACGGAATTTCTTAATCTCATCGTCAAAACATTTATTCCATTGCCTAGATGATTGCTTAACTCCATAAATGGAACTCTTGAGCTTGCATACTCGGTTAGGATATTTAGGATTAACAAAACCCTCAGGTTGATCTATATAGACATCTTCGAAAAGATGTTCATTGAGGAAGGCTGTTTTGACATCCATTTGCCAAATCTCATAGTCATAGAACGTAGCTATGGCTATGAGAATCCTTATAGCTCTAATGTCTACAACAGGAGAAAAGGTCTCTTCATAATCAACCTTGTAGGTTTGAGTGAAGCCCTTTGCTATGAGACGACCTTTATAGGCCATACCTCATATGATGTCTTATCAACCTTCTTAGTTGGAACCATATTGAGAATGCGTGTAGCAGACTCAAGGGCATAATCCCAAAAGTACTTTGGAAGAGTAGTTTGACTCATCATGAAGTGAACCATGTCTAGCAGTGTTCGATTTCTCCTCTCAGACACACCATTATATTGTGGAGTGTAAGGAGGTGTTCGATGTGCAATAATTCCATACTCCTTAAGATGATCCAAAAACTCTTGACTCGTATATTCACCTCCACGATCAGAACGTAGTGACTGAATGGTTTTTCTAAGTTGGTTTTCTACTTCCTTTTGAAACGCTTTAAATTTTTCAAACACTTCATGTTTATGTTTCAACAAGTAAACATAACCATACCGGCTATAGTCGTTAGTAAAAGTGACGAAGTAACTTGCTCCTTGTCTTGCCACAGTTCTAAATGGGCCACATACATCGGTGTGTGTTAGTCCAATTAGATCGTTAGCCCTTTCCACTTGATGTGAATAGGGTTTCCGTGCCATCTTACCAGACATGCATGAAACACACTTTTCAAATGACTTAATTTTAGTTGAGTTGAGAAGTCCATTGATAAGGATTTAAAACGTACACTTTAAGGGGTCATTTAAGCCCTTAATTACCTACTTTTATATTTGTTACTGCTTAATTTTATTCCTTTTCACTTTTTAGGTCTCTTGGAAGCAAAATGCTGGAATGATGCATTTTTGGACGAAAAGGAGTGAATATATGAAGAAAATGGCAAAGTCAAAGATCGAAGCCACTCAAGCTGCTAGAATTGAAGCTGACGGCGTCACAAACCAAAGGCGACGCCGTCCCTCTATGCTTAATTAGATTTGTGACGGTTCAGTAGACTTTTTGCTAAATTACACCTGACGGCGTCAGGCTTTGAAGAGGAAGAGTGTCACTAATACTTTTCATCTCAGACGGCCTAGATCCAGAATCAGAAGACGTCAGAGTTAAAGACTGATGGCGTCACAACTACAATGTGACGCCGTCCCAACTATTACTTGGCCAAGACGAAACCCTAATGACGACGTCCCAACTATAAGGTGAAACCGTCGCAAGTGTAATCTTATATATAGAAATCGAATTTTCAGAATTTTAAGAGGTAGACTTGGGGAGTAAAAACCTAAAACGACTTTAGTACGGTTTGGACAGTATCTTAGGGTTCTCATTCCCTATTTTACATCAAGATAAGTGTTTTACTTCATTCATTTCATTATGTCTTTGATTGTATGTGTGCATGCTTGCGTGTTTAATATGTCCGACTAAATTTCTTGTGTGTTCGATTAGATCTATGAAACATAGTTATTAATTACTGATTGGTTGTCTATTATGTTAATTGTAATTGCCTTAAGAGTGCATTAGGCCATCGTTGTGTTTGAATGCTTTAGTAATCATTGTGAACATTAGTTTATGAGTCACTTGGAGGATTTTTAGGCTAAACATCCAAAGATAACCTTAGAGTTATTTTATGAAACCTAGAGTATTCGTAGGCAATAACCTTAGGGTAGTCTCAAAGAGTTAGGGATAAAAGCATACCCTACGACCTTAGAAAACACAACGCGTTAAGAATAAGGACGTGACAATTCAACCACCAATAAAAGATAACTAGGGAGTAATAGTATCTAGGTAAACACATTTTTAATAATCATAGGAGAACACATCAATAGACATAAGACTACCATTAGTTTAGATAATTAGATAGTAGAGTAATCGATAAAAGTACCAAACCCCCAATTCCAAGTTCAAGATTTTACCCTTAGCTTTATTAAAAAATATAAAAAAGATAAAAAAAAAAAAAAAAATCTTCCTCCACATCAAGCTTAGCGTAGTACACTTCTCACTAGCATTCCTATTCCCCTAGAGAACGATATCAATACCCGAGGCTTACCCAATACTACACTACAACGATTAGTTTCACTGCCTAGGGTGTTGAAAAACTTGCTCGACGAAAACGAAGTTCCTTTGACCCCGAACGCGTTAAACGCGTATCAAGTTTTTGGCGCCGTTGCCGGGGAATAGAATAGCTAGTTAGATTTCTATCTCATTTAGGTTTCCTTGCTTGATTCCTATCAAGTAAGATTTTTTCTCATTTTTTTAGCTTCCTCATAGTCTATCCCCCTTCTTCGTGAATTTATTCGTAACCCCATCACTTTTCATCATGGAAGGTGATAACCCGCCACCACATCATCCCATTCCCGTCAACCCACCACCAATTGACCCGCCAAGAGGCTGTACTCTTGGTGAATACTCTAGACCAAGCCACCAAGGCTATAGGAATACTATTGAGCTCCCCGATCAAGCTCAAACTACGGCCCTGCGATCCGATACCATCCTGTGGGTGCAAAAAGGATGTGCATTCCATGGACTTCGTTACGAAGATCCTAATCAGCATCTCAAGGACTTCCTAAAAATCGTTGATTCCATCGACCTTGATGCTACCACACGGGAGACAACGCGCTTGCGTCTCTTCCAATTCTCTCTACGGGACCAAGCTAGTAATTAGCTTGTGCGACTTCCCGCCGGATCCATCTCAAGTTGGGATGATCTCACTACTCGTTTCCTTGCCCAATTTTTCCCATCGGGGAGAACTGCTAAACTTAGAAATGAAATCTTGAAGTTCCAATAACGTCCAGGTGAATCTCTCTACGAGGCATGGACTCGATTCAAGTACTTGCTCCATAAAGTCCCTCATCACGGCATTGATCTTTGGCTTCAAGTCCAAATCTTTTACGATCATGTCAACTTCTCCAATAAGAAATCCATCGACCAAGCGGCCGGTGGCAAACTTAGTGATCTCACCGCGGAAGAATCATGGGGTACAATAGAGGACCTTGCCTTCTATGACAACGAAAGTTGGAATGACCCCCGTGAGTTGCCCAAAACCGCCAAGGCAATCTCCTTGCCTCCCATTGACTCACAAACTTCCAATCGTAGGATGCTCGAACTTGAAGATCAAGTCAAATTCCTAATGAGCTCCTATGAGAATCCTAAGTCTTCACGCCATGTGAACAAAGTCTCTTCCTTGTGTGATCGATGTAGTGGTCCCCATGACACTCGTACTTTTACGAGACTCCCCGAACAAGCTTCTGTTGACTACGTATCCTCGCGTACCAATGGAATGGGAGGGAGATTCCCCACAACACCCGGACCTAGGACTTTCAATGAGGCCTGAGAAGCATGGAGGGGCAAAACCCGACTACAATTGGGGAAAAACAAAAGAATTCACCTCTAATGATTGCCCATGGTCCCACGGTCCTAGCCAACAAAACATAGAAGGGATGTTGCAACACCTAGTTACATCCCAAGAAGCTCAAATAGCCAAGCTTTCGTACCGCTTTAGCCAACAACAAGCCGACATGGATAGAAAGATAGATAACCTTTTGAAAGCCATAACAAATAGTGATAGGAAGACCACCGAAAATGTTAATGCCATCTCGACTCATTTTCTCGAAGTTTCCGGTGTGAAAATTAAGGACCCAAGTAAGCTATCCATGCACATTCAATTCGTCAATACCATCACCTTAGTGCCAAATACGACTAGTGACGAAGCGAACCATGAGACTATACTTGAGGTTAGTGAAACTCCTAAGGAAGAATCAACCAACGAAGTAGATGAAGTAGGTGATGAATACTTCAATATGTTTCCTACGGAAGAGGAACTCTCACACCATCCACACTTAGTACGCGACCTTCGTCACATGTATGTTAGGAAAAGCCCTCAGATCAAATTTGGAAATCCTTAGAATCTCAACATACCATGTTGCATAGGACATCTTTTCTTGGCAAAGGCCTACATTGATCGCAAGTCCCCAATAAACATCATGACTAGCACCTACTATAATTGGGTAATGAAGAAACCTATCCCAAATAGGCAAGACCCCGATGATTCTAGGGTTAATTGTAATTTTCTTGGTAGAGTTAAGGGATTGCCCGTCTTTATAGGTAGTTTCACGTACCCTACGGATTTCATAATTGTGGAGGATATTAGTACGGCCATAGATCCTAGCTTGTCCCACGTAATTCTAGGAAAGCCTTTCATAGAAAACACCGGGATGACTTATGATCCGTCGTTAAGAATAGTCAGATTCAAGGATGAGACCGATGACGTAGCTTACCAAATGGCATTTAATATTGAGAAATTTTCATCACTATCCAATGATGAAAAGGAACTTAAGCTATCGGTCTACTATAGGAATGAGGATGATAAGGAGAAGGGAGTAGATTATGTGATGAATAAGATTTTTGGGTTCTATAAGGATTGTTTAAATCTAGGACCGGAATATAGAACCGATTGGGGGGAAAATGACTTCTTAGAAAGATGCATAATAGGGCATTATTATAACATGGAAAGCCCTGATAGAGACCGTCATGAGGAAGAAGGTGACGGTAATGAAGTCACGTAGGAGCACGACTTCGAGTCTAGCTACAAGACTCATAAATAAAGAAAAGCGCTTCGTAAGAGGCAACCCATGCTTAATTGTTTGCTTCTTTGTGTGTCATATATCTTTTCATTATTGTTTGTTCTCATGATTGAATTTGTGAAAATGCTTTATTTTGTCTTTAACCTCGTCTTAATTACATATAAAGGTATTTTACAAAAAGGATAAGTGTAGGGAAGATTACACATGTTTTTAGAAAGAACGTGAACATGAGAACTACAATTATTGAAATTGATATATATATATATATATATATATATATATATATATATATATATATATGTGTGTGTGTGTGTGTTTGTTAGAGTCAAATGCTTGTATCGAGTCATAATGGATGTTTTGCAGGAATTTTTTCAGATTTTAAAGGTGTAATTTTTTCAGATTTTTCCAGAAAACGCAGCAGACCAGTTTCTGTCAGGATAACCTAACGGCGTCAGGAATAGAATTTGACGGCGTCAGGAGGAGTATAAACAGCTTATAACTTTCTCTCGTTTTCTGTGCTAATTATAAATTTTTGGAAATTCTCAGGTGTTAATTTTCCAGAAAATCTACAAACATCCATTCCACAAGCATTATATCCTAGTGTAGTTAAGTCATATATAATTTTACCGCTGATTTTACGCGAAGGTTTCGTCTATTTTCTTAAAGTGTGCAGGTTCTATTTATCAAGAAGAAGAAACATAATATTGGATGGAGCTTATCACGCATACATTCTTCTTGGAAAAGGTTTAACCACTACTTCACACACGGATCCTACCGAGCTAATCAGAGGAGTAGTAGTTTCTTTCTCTATTAATTACCTTTCGTTATCATAACTTTGATACTTTCGGGGAACATTGGGAACAATGTTCAGTTTAAGTGTAGGGAGGGAGAATAAAACGGGAACTTAGAAACTATGCTTATCCTTGAATATTTGTCTTGTCCTATTTCAATTGTGTAATAAGCTATGAGAAATATTTGTTAGGGAAATTTTAGCACCAAATTAAAAAAATTTCATGACATGTACGGGTGGGACTTTAGTCTTAATAAAGCGTCTCATGGATAGGAGTTATATGACTAGTACAAAAACCTTTTACCACTCAAATTCCACCCCAAAAAATATGAGGTTCTCCCCTAGATCTATAGGAATTAATGCATTCACCTTTAATGCTTCGAGAGTGTACCGGTAGTATAATAGATTCTAGAACTTGTTTTGTGATGCATTTCGAGATCGCTAGTGGGACTACACTTGTGTAGTTAGGAATAACTAAATGATAAGAGACGTTAGGATAACCCTTGTTTGATACCCGTATTATAATTGCTTCTTCCACATCATTGAGTAATTACCCCAGACCCTTTCGATGTACTCATCTTTAGTACATGATACCCCTAGTTAACCCCTCAGAGCCTATCATTTTCGCGTTTCTCGTGATGTTTCGGTTTTCCGGAATATCAATGAAGAGCATTGTTTACAATCCACCCCCAAATGTACACCCAAATCACCTTAGCCTAGCTTGTATGCACTCACTTTTAGTGCATTATTGTTATCATACTAAACCTTTAGTTCAATTATCTAGTTACTTGCATGGTTGCTAAGTCGAGTCATAACTTTTGTACACAGTTTTGGGATGATTGGGACTCATGGGTAAAGTAAAATTTTATGGAGTGACGGGAAAGAACGTCAAATTCAAATTCTCTTTATTTACGTAATAATGTACTCCAAGTGTTTTGATCTTTTCAATTCGGGTCAAATTAGTGTTAGAATAATAAAAACTCAAGGTTAGGGATGCTCTTATAAATCCTTTATATTTTGATGTTATCGTAGAGGATGGTAGAGTAAAAGTGTGAGCAAAAAAAAATCGAAAAGAAAAAAATAAGAGAAAAAAAAGAGAAAAAACTAGAGTGTGAAAAAAAAATGAAAAAAACCATACGGGATACCATCCTACATCAATATTTATATTTATGTTTGTTTGTTTCAAGTTATCTAGCATTTAGTGAGTCGATTCTTGGCTTAGCAACGCCACTCTTTTCATGCTTGTAACATAAGATTTTTGACTTGCCACCACTAAATCGCCAATCCAACCAAACCCTTTGTTTCCCTACCATAAGCCTAACGTTACAACCCTTTAAAAGACCTCTTAGATAGTTGTTCCTTGGTGTTTACGCCAAAGTGGTGGAGGTTTGATCTAGTCTCAAGCCTATGGTAATCTTTGTACTATGACCGGTTAATAAGTGTTTATCTTCCATTTCCATTTACTATATTTCATATACACACGAGAGATGAGAGAATCCAAACACCCCTTGCGAGGTGCTAGTATATAATTTCCGTGCTTGTTATGACTATTGCGGTGCTTTTACTTGTTGTGAATTATGTTAAACCAATGCTTTATGCCCCGTAACTTATATATTGATTCGTCAAAAGCACATTTGCTTGAGGACAAGCAAATACCAAGTGTAGGGATATTTGATAAGAATTTAAAACGTACACTTTTAAGGGGTCATTTAAGCCCTTAATCGCCTACTTTTACATTTGTTACTGCTTAATTTCATTCCTTTTCACTTTTTAAGTCTCTTGGAAGCAAAATGTTGGAATGATGCACTTTTGGACGAAAAGGAGTGAATATATGAAGAAAATGGCAAAGTCAAAGATCGAAGTTACTAAAGCTGTTGGAATTGAAGTTGACGGCGTCACAAACCAAAGGCAACGCCGTCCCTATATGCTTAATTAGATTTATGACGGTTCAGTAGACTTTTTGCTAAATTACACCTGACGGCATCAGGCTTTGAAGAGGAAGGGTGTCATTAATACTTTTCATCTCAGACGGCCTAAAGCCAGAATCAGACGACGTTAGAGTTAAAGACTGACGGCGTCATAGCCACAACGTGACGCCGTCCCAACTATTACTTGGCCAAGACGAAACCCTAACGAGGGCGATCTGACGGCGTCCGAACTACAAAGTGAAGCCGTTGCAAGTGTAATCTTATATATAGAAATCGAATTTTCAGAATTTTAAGAGGTAGACTTGTGGAGTAAAAACCTAAAACGACTTTAGTCCGGTTTGGACAGTATCTTAGGGTTCTGATACCCTATTTTACTACAACATAAGTGTTTTACTTCATTGATTTCATTATGTCTTCGATTGTATGTGTGTATGCTTGCGTGTTTAACATGTACGGCTAAATTTCTTGTGTGTTTGCTTAGATCTATGAAACCTAGTTATTAATTATTAATTGGTTGTCTCCTATCTTAATTGTAATTGGCTTAGGAGTGCATTAGGCCATCGTTGTGTTTGAATGCTTGAGTAATCTTCGTGAACATTAGTTTATGAGTCACTTGACGGATTTTTAGGCTAAACATCCAAAGATAACCTTAGAGTTAGTTTATGAAACCTAGAGTATTCGTAGGCAATAACCTTAAGGTAGTCTCAAAGAGTTAGGGATAAAAGCATACCCTACGACCTTAGAAAACACAACGTGTTAAGAATAAAGACGTGACAATTCAACCACCAATAAAAGATAACTAGGGAGTAATAGTATCTAGGTAAACACATTTTTAATCATCATACGAGTACACATCAATAGACATACATTTTAGATAATTAGATAGTAGAGTAATCGGTAAAAGTACCAAACCCCCAAATCCAATCCCCGAGATTTTACCCTTAGCTTTATAAAAAAATATAAAAAAGATAAAAGAAAAGAATCTTCCTCCACCTCAACCTTAGCATAGTACACTTCTCACTAGCGTTCCCATTCCCCTAGAGAACGATATCTATACTCGAGGCTTACCCAATACTACACTACAACGATTAGGTTCACTGTCTAGGGTGTTGAAAAACTTGCTCAATGAAAAGGAAGTTCCTTTGACCCGAACGCGTTAAACGCGCATCATCCATCATGTTGCAACTTCTCCATGCGTTTGTTGCTAATGTGTCCTAGACGACAGTGCCATAAGAGAGTAGAGTCCAAGGCAGACTTGGCTCTTTTATTGCTAACATCAAACGTAGAACTATCATTTATGTTAGAAAAAGACATATAAACTTCATAAATACCATCCCGAGGGATAGCACTAAAGTAAACAACATTATTTCTAGAAACTAAAATTGCATTATTCGATTCAAAATGATTAACAAAACCATCGTCATACAAACAAGAAACTGAAATAATTCCTCTAGTAATAGAGGGAGAATAATGACAATTGTGCAAAACAACCACTAATCCACTAGGGAGACATAAATGAAAAACGCCTTTAGCATCAACTTCTGCTCGTTGACCATTGCCCACATACAGATATAGCTCCAGGCTTCAGCTTCATACTTCCCCTAACACCCTAAGTAGTATAACAAATGTGAGTACCACAACCGATGTCATAAACCCAAGATGTATTAGGAAAAGAATAAATTTCTATGGTTAAAATACCTGAAGTGCTAGCTCCTAGAGATAGCTTCTTCTTTTTCATCAACTCGGCGAGATACACGGGACAGTTCCTTCTCCAATGACCTATTTCACCACATTGGTGATAGGTCGCGTCCTTAGCAGGATTATCCTTTTTGGGTGGTGGAAGAATCTTAGGCTTGGGAGCATAAGGTGGTTTATGCTCAGTAGCATAAGCCAGCTTGTACTTGCCCTTTCTATTTTTTTTCATTATAAGAAACTTTTCATAATAACCTAACTCTCTCTCTCTCTCTCTCTCTATATATATATATATATATATATATATATATATATATATATATATATATATATATATATATATATATATATATATATATATATATATATATATATATATATATATATATCAACATTATTGATAATTCTTTGTTTAATTCGATGTGTGATTAAATATTACAAAAGACCACACAAACATAAATTTCATGTGACCATTGGATAAACAATAGTCACACAAAATACACATTTCTTCACTTTAAGCAGCCTATGGTCACAGTTATTAATACTTTTGGCCACTTTATGCCTAATTGTATGTGACTAAATACGCAAAATAAATATGCTTTGTGTGATTAAATACTACAAAAGGCCACACAAACATAAAATTCATATGACTATTGGATGAAAAATAATCACACAAAATACACATTTCCTAACTTTAAACAACATATGGTCACACTTATTAACACTTTTGGCCACTTTATACTTAATTGTATGTGACTAAATACCCAAAACAAACATGTTTTGTATGACTAAATATTACAAAAGGCTACACAAACCTAAAATTCATGTGTCCATTGTACGATCAATAGTCACACAAAATAGAAATTTCTTCGCTTTAAGCAGCATATGGTCACACTTGTTAACACTTTTGGCCACTTTATGCTTAATTGTATGTGACTAAATACCCAAAACAAACATGCTTTGTGTGACTAAATATTACAAAAGGTCATACAAACATATAATTCATGTGGTCATTGGATAATCAATAGTCACACAAAAAGAGACATTTCTTCATTTTAAACACATATAGTCACGCTTATTAACACTTTTGGCCACTTTATGCTTAATTTTATGTGACAAAATATCCAAAACAAACATGCTTTGTGTGACTAAATATTACAAAAGGCCACAGAAACATAAAATTCATGTGGCCATTGGATGATCAATAGTCACACAAAATACACATTTCTTCACTTTAAACAGCATATGGTCACACTTATTAACACTTTCGGCCACTTTTTGCTTAATTGTATGTTACTAAATACCCAAAATAAACATGCTTTGTGTGACTAAATATTACAAAAGGCCACACAAACATAAATTTCATGCGACCATTGGATTAACAATAGTCACACAAAATACACATTTCTTCACTTTATACAACGTACGGTCACACTTATTAACACTTTTGGCCACTTTTTGCTTAATTGTGTGTGACTAAATACCCAAAACAAACATGCTTTGTGTGACTAAATATTACAAATGGCCACACAAACATAAAATTCAAGTGGCCATTAGATGAATAATAGTCACAAAAAATACACATTTCTTCACTTTAAACACCATATTGTCACACTTATTAACACTTTTGGCTACTTTATTTTAAATTGTGTGTGACTAACATAAAAAAACAACACTGGTTGTGTGACTAAATCATCACAAACGTCACATTTATTATATATTCATGTGGCCACAGGACGGGAAATAGTCACATATAATACACATTTACTTGAATAAATCATCTCAAATGTCACATACATTATATATTTAAGTGGCCAAAGGACGAACAATAGTTACCCTAAAAAACCATTCGTGTGATTATAAAGTGTTTACGGTCACTAATACTGATTAATCCAACAAAAGTTGTGCCTAATTTGTCACACATATTCGGGTTTTGTTCACTCTTTTTCAATGTAAAGGCCACGAACTCAACAATGTCACCATATGCCACCTACGGTGGCGCGATTTTTTGTGACACACAAAAAAAAAAACATGTGTGACTATATGCATATCGTCACACATTTTTGGTGTAACGAATACCAGTTTTTGTACAAGTGATACATTTGTTATAAATCTCTCTTTATTATTTTCGGATATTAAAAAAGATTTATGATGGGAACTGTGATCTTGCATGTTTTTTTTTTTTTTTTTTTTTATGTTTTTTGTTTGAGTTGTTGAAAGGAGATAGGTTGATGTTGCTTTGGATGCGTTTGGTTTGTAATTTTTTAGTTCATCTCCTATAATGGTGTTGTGTTTGGTAAAAACCAAACTTTGTGAAAGTCAAATAATAATGAAGAAAAATAGTCATTTTCATCATAAGCTCATCCTTGTAACTGTGGTCCCAATTTTTGCGGCTCTTTTACTTGGTTTACTCATGTGTGGCCTCATTGCTTATCGACGTAGAAAGAGATCTGCTCCACAGAAACCATCAGGCAAAGAAGGTGGTACATTTTTCTCAATAACAAGTTTTGATGGACAAGCGATGTATGATGAAATCATCAAGGTAACAAATGATTTTGATGATGCATATTGTATTGGGATCGGAGGATACGGTACCATGTATAAAGCTAAGTTACCACCCAACAATTTAATAGCTGTCATGAAACTTCATTCATCATCTGAGAATGACGATCATATAGGGTTCCTAAATGAGGTACTGAGCATTCACAAACATAAGGCATAGAAACATAGTTAAACTCTATGGATATTGCTTCCATGCTCGTCACTCATTTTTGATTTACGAATATCTTGAGAAGGCAAGTCTAAAATCACTCTTAAGTAGCAATATCACAGCAAAGAAAATGGATTGGTTGAAAAGGGTAAGAATTGTTAAGCCTCTGGCAAATGGTTTGGCTTATATGCACCATGATTGCACAACGCCTATAATTATAGAGACATTTCTGGAGCTAATATCCTTCTCGATTCTGATCATGAGGCACATATCTTGGACTTCGGAACAGCGAAGCTTCAAAAGCTGGATTCATGCAATTGGACTGCTGTTGTAGGCACCTATGGCTATATTGCACCGGGTAAATACCATGTATTTTAAAAGTTATATATACTATACGTACTAATTCTCAAGTTTCAGATTTCTCTTAATCATGACCTGATATAACAATTCTTTTATTATTCTCCTACTTCCTTCAATGTAGAGCTTGATTATACGATGGTGGCGACAGAGAAATGATAGTTTTGGAGTTGTTGCACTAGAAGTGATTATGGGAAAGCATCCTGGAGAACTTATATCATGTCTACCAACATTGTCTGGTGATGATCTATTGCTAGTCAATGTAGGAGATAGTTGGATTCCGCGACCAACATCTCTAGTTGAGAAACTAGGTCATTTATTTGAGTGTCTCACGGGCATGTTTGAACAGCAATCCGCACGAAAGGGCAACAATGTTATTTGAATTATTGAAGTATTATCTTTAAAAAAATACCAATGTGCACAAGTTTATTAAATAGTATACACGGGGAAAGAAGACCGTGAAAATTTGTATATTCCTTGAATAATACAGTTACGTTTATTGTGGTTCTCTTGGGTATATTCTTTGTATTATTGCTGTATTATGATTAAAAAACTAACAACGAGCATAAGTTTATTAAAAAATATACACCGGGAAATAAGATCGTGAAAATTTGTATATTCTTTAAATAATACAATTACGTGTATTGTGGTTCTTTTGAGTATGTTCTTTGAATTATTGGAGGATTATGATTAAAAAACTACTGATGAGTACAACTTTATTAAATAATTTACACTAGGAAAGAAGACCGTGAAAGTTTGTATATTCTTTGAATATATATATATTATATATATATATATATATATATATATATATATATATATATATACTCCCTCCATCTTATTATTATTGTCCACTTTGACTTTGACCAGTCTTTGTTGTTCAACTTTGACCATTAATATATTTATTTGTTTTATATAATACTTAATGAAAATTATACCAATGAAAATATATTTAAAACCCAATACATTCATATATTTTTCATCAAGTATTATATAAAATAAACAAAAATAATTATGGTCAAAGTTGAAGAAGAGAGTCTAAAAAAGTCAATAGGGACAATTTTTGGGACGGAGCGAGAACTCCTCTAGACCAATGTGATTTTTGTTAAATATTAAAGATTATTATTTAATCTAAAGGGTATTATAGTAAAAGACAACTTTTTATTTTTCATTTTTTTTATTAAATCCTGTTTTTAAATATCTCAGAATTTTTGGACATTTTTTTTTAATTATTTTGTGTGTGTTTCTTAGCATCCATGTTTCTAGAATGTAAAGGTGCATGTGTGTTTCTTTTAAATAATGTAAATTTACATGTGTTTTTATTTTTCGATAGTTTAAACTTCAAATGAGTTTTACTTATAAATGTAATTGCAAATATGTTTTGGGAAAGAAGACTGTGAAAGTTTATATATTCTTTGAATATATATATATATACTCTCTCCATCTTATTATTATTGTCCACTTTGACTTTGACCAGTCTTTCTTGTTCAACTTTGATCATTAATATATTTATTTGTGTTATATTATCTGTTAGGATTTAGTAAATCCAGTTATTAAAGTGTCGGTCACCTCAAGTATATGTAATCGTTAGAAAGCTCGTAGTCGTAGTTATTTAATGTTAAGTAGTATTTAGTTAAGTAACACCGTGGAGGACGGACGGGTCTTTACCCACTGTATGCTTGATCCACAGCCCGTTAGTGGCGTTTTGTGTAAGACTATAAATACCCTCTATCTCCCAAGGTAGAGGGTTGGAGCTCATAATAACACTTTTACTTTCTCTCACTAAGTTCCCAAACCTCTAACTATTTCTCTCTCTAAAACCTTATATTATACGTCTATATGTAATCATGATTTGATGCGTTTATGAAATCCAATATGTTACAAATGGTGTCAAGAGCCATGGTTTGATCATCTCTCTTACATATCCTTAGATTTCTAGTGGTTTTATATGGTTTTTGAGTTAGAAAAAGTTTAGTGGTTTTTGCATCATTTGGATCATTTCTTGTGTTAAAGTTTGAATTTTGAGTGTAATTTTGTGTTTAGAATCATTGTAAGTGCTTGGGTTTTGATTTGGAAAGCTTGAATCACTGTGGTTGAGCTTGTTTTGGATTGAAAATGGTTGTATTTAAGTTTTTCAACCTAGCGACTTGAGTCTCGGATAAATATTCTTCGTAATGACTTGCTTTGTTAGTTGGTAGCGATTTGTAGTTGAAGTGGTAGCGATTTGAGCCTTAGCGACTTGTCTATTGAGACAAGACGACAAACAGTACAAAGTTGTGGAGACACCACTTCGGCTAGCGACTTGGTTGACGTAGCGACTTGTCTCTATTATTTCCAGCGACTTGTCTTTGTTGTTACTAGAGAGTTACCCGTTAGCGACTTGATCTCTCAGCGAGTTGTTCTTTAGCAACTTGTCAGCTTAGCGATTTGTTGTGTTAGCGACTTGTGTTTAGCGACTTGATTCACAGTGACTTGAGTCTTTAGCGAGTTGTTCTTTAGCGACGTGCCAGCTTAGCGATTTGCTGCTTTAGCGACTTGTGTTTTAGCGACTTGGTTCATAGTGACTTGTGTTTAGCGACTTGATCCATAGCGACTTGAGCCTTTAGCGACTTGCTACTTAGCGACTTGGTGACTTAGCGACTTGTCTTCAAGGGTTATAGCGACTTGGTTGATTATTGTTTCTAATACGGTTTTCTCTTGATTTAGTAAAATCCCGTGAAAGAATCTATTTCCTGGTTTAATCATAGAGTTATAAAATCCCGTGATATTTGAAATCATGTCTACCAACGTGCCCACAATCATTTCTTCTGTTGCTGAGGATGTTCAAGCAGCTGGATCAGACACTGGTTCACCTATGCTTGACATAACTGACTATGACTCATGGGCTCAATGAATTAGGTTGTACTATTTGGGAAAAGAAAATGGAGTCAACATTCTGAAGTCAATTGATGAAGGACCGTATCAAGTTGAGACAACCAGAGACATACTCGATACTGCTGCTGATGGGACGATGATTTTAGGACTGGACAGACCTAAAATGTATGATGAACTGACTGATAAGGAGAAGAAGAGATACGATGCAGACATCAGGGCTTCTAACATCATACTTCAGGGTTTACCTAAGGACATTTATAAGCTGATCAATCACAACACTGAAGCTAAGGCAGTTTGGGACTCATAAGGTTTTAAAATGTACCTTTTTGAGGGGTCGTTTAAGCCCTTATTTGATCACTTTTGTATCCGTTATTACTTAATATCGTTCCTTTTCACTTTTTAGGTCTCTTGAAGGCAAATTACTGGAATGGCACTTATTTGGACGAAAAGGCGCGGATATACGAAGAAAATGGCCAAAGTCAAGAATCGAGACACTCAAGCTGCTAAAATACAAGGGGGCGGCGGCACTGCTTAACTGCGACGCCGTCGGAGCACTTCTGTGACGGCTCAGTAGCCAAATTTGTTATTTTCAAGTGATGGCATCAGGCTTTAAAAGAGTAGGCCGTCGCAACTCAGACGGCCTAGATTTGATCCAGACGGCGTCAGAAGCTGAAGAGGACGGCGTCACAAGCATAAGGTGACGCCGTCGCAAGACTAACGTGGCCAAGACGAAACCCTAATGATGGCGACCCGACGGCGTCACAATTCATAAGGTGACGCCGTTGCATATGTAATCATGTATATAGAATCCGAATTTTTTCCGTTTTAGCGTGTAGTCTTTTGGAGTAAAAACCTAAACCGAACCAAGGCTGTCTTGTATAGTAATTTAGGGTTCCAAACCCTATTTTACATCAAGATAAGTGTTTTACTTCATTAATTCAATTATGTCTTCAATTACTTGTGTGTATGCTTGCATGTTCTCCATGTCCGGATAATTTACTTGTGTGTTTGCTTAGGGAATATGAAACTTCATTATTGAATATAGATTGGTTGTCTCTTCTCTTGATTGTTAATGATCTAGTAATGCGATAGGTCATTCGTTGTGTAATTAATGCTTGATTAATCTTTGTGAACCTTGGACTATAACACTTAGAGCGGTTGTAGGCTAAACTATCCAAAGAGTTCCTTAGAGTTAGAGTTTATAATTCGTAGAGGTTTTTGTAGACGAGACCCTTTGGTAAGTTCAAAGAGTTAGGGACAAACGCATACCCTACGACTTTAGACACACAACGCGATTAAGAATAAGGACGTGACAATTCAACCATCAATAGGAGATAATTAAGGAGTAGTAAAACCTAAGTGAACACATCTTTAAACTATCATACGAGCACACAATAATTAGACATAGACTACATACACCTTAGATTAGATAATTAGACAAGTAGAGTAATCGGTAGAAATACCAACCCCCAAATCCAAACCCCGAGATTCGTACCTTTCCATTTTCTAAAAAAAACATAAAAAGATAAAAAAATAATCTTCCTCAACCCTAACCTTAGCGTAGTAACTTCTCACTAGCATTCCTATTCCCCTAGAGAACGATACCAGTACCCGCGGATTACCCTAATACTACACTACAACGATTAGGTTCACTGCCTAGGGTGTTATAAAACTTGCTCGAAGAAAAGGAAGTTCCTTTGACCCCGAACGACGCGTGTAGCGTTATCAAGTTTTTGGTGCCGCTGCTGGGGAATAGAATAGCTAGTTAGTAGTCTACCTCGTTTAGGTTTCTTTGCTTGATTCCTATCAAGTAAATTTTTCTCATTTTTAGCTTTCTCGTAGTCTATCCCCCTTCTTCGTGACCTTTGTTCGTAATCCCATCACTTTTCATCATGGAAGGTGATAACCAACCAGCACTCATCAACCCAACACCAAATGACCCGCCAAGAGCCCGCACTCTTGATGAATGCTCGAGTCCAAACAACCTAGTCTTTAGGAACGCCATTAAGCTTCCCGACCTAGCTCAAACTACAGTTCTGCGATCCGACACCATCCTTTTGGTGCAAAACGGATGTGCATTCCATGGACTTCGTTCCGAAGATCCTAATCAGCATCTTAAGGATTTCCTTAAAATTGTCAATTCCATCGACCTCGATGCTACCACTCAGGAGACCACGCATCTGCGTCTCTTCCAATTCTCTTTAAGAAAACAAGCTAGTAAATGGTTTTTTCATCTTCCCACGGGATCTATTTCAAGTTGGGAAGATCTCACTACCCGTTTTCTCGCTAAGTTTTGCTCACCTAGCCCAAGTCAACCACTTGACCATCAGTCCTTCAACTCTCTTCGCAACCAAATCATTGATGAAAGCAAAGATCCTAGTGAGTTGCATAGGATAGACGTAAATGAAGAGGATAGTGCTTATTTCAATCTTTACCCCACTAAGGAAGAGGTTGCTTACCATCGATACATCATCGATAATCCCCGATCACCTATCATTAGGATATGCCCAAAGATTAGGAGAGGAAATCCTTGGAACTTAATAATCCCTTGTATGATCGGATATAGGAGTGTCGACCATGCTTACATAGATACGGAATCTCCCATTAATGTGATGTCATCTGCTGTATACAATGACATTATGAATGAGCGACTTAATATTAGGAGGGACCCTAATTATCCAGGTGGAGTTTGCAACTTTGTGGGAAGAGTCAAGGATGTACATGTCTTTATAGGAAATTTCACCTACCTAGTTGATTTTGTGGTCCTAGAAGATATAGGATGCGTCATTGACTATAGCTTATCCCAAGTAGTGCTAGGAAAACCGTTTGATGAAACATCTAAGATGAGCGATAACAAGCATGATGGAACGGTTAGGTTTAAGGAAGTGAACGATGAGATCACTTATAGGATGCCTTGGAAAACAAATGAATATGGCCATCTACCCATTTTTGAACGAGACAACATCAAAGCTTTTGAGGACAAAAGCAAGGACGATGTTGAAAAAGGTTATAAATTTATGTGGGACAAAAGGAGGCTTTATTATAAGGATTTCTTGACCCTCGGGCCTAGATATAGAGTCGATGAAAATTTTGTCAACATGATAGAATTCTCATTGAGAATGCAAAATGAGGCAACGTAAGGGCACGACGACGAGTCTAGCTACAAGACTCATAAATAAAGAAAAGCGCTTCGTGGGAGGAAACTCATGCTTAATTGTTTGCTTGTTAGTGTCATATATCTTTTGTTGATTGTTTATTCTCATGTTTAAATTTGTAAAAATGCTTTATTTTGTTTTTAACCTCGTCTTAATTGTATATAAAGGTATTTTACATAAAGGATAAGTGTAGGGAGGATTACACACATTTTCAAAAGAAACGTAAACATGAGAATAGAAATTAATTAAAAGATATATGTGTGTTTGTTCGAGTCAAATGCTTGTATCGAGTCATAATGGATGTTTTGCAGAAATTTTTCCAGATTCTAAAGATGTAAATTTTCCCAAATTTTTTAAAGAAAATCGTAGACCAG
Organism: Chrysanthemum seticuspe; assembly: GCA_019973895.1. NCBI lineage: Eukaryota > Viridiplantae > Streptophyta > Magnoliopsida > Asterales > Asteraceae > Chrysanthemum > Chrysanthemum seticuspe. The sequence continues at coordinate 349,678,354 of BPTQ01000005.1, read as the reverse complement.
TTTTGTCAGGATAACCTGACGGCGTCAGGATCACAACCTGACGGCATCAGGAAGGAGTAAAAACAACAGATTATTTTTTTCTCATTTTCTGAGCTACTTATAAATTTTTGGAATTTTCCATGTCTTAATTTTCCAGAAATTCTGTAAACATCCATTCCACAAGCATTATATCCTAGTTTAGTAGAGTCTTATATATATTATTACCGCCGATTTTACGGGAAGGTTTCGTTTGTTTTCTTCAAGTGTGCAGGTTTTATTTATCAATAAGAAGAAACAAAAGATTGGAAGGAGCTTTTTCACGCACACATTTTTCTTGGAAAGGATTTAACCACTACTTCACACACGGATCCTACCGAGCTAATCAGGGGAGTATTAGTTTCTTTCGTTTTTAATTACCTTTCATTATCATAACTTTGATACTTTCGAGGAACATTGGGGACAATGTTCAGTTTAAGTGTAGGGAGGGAAAACAAAACGGGAACTTTGAAACTATGCTTATCCTTGACTATTTGCTTTGTCCAATTGTAATTGTGTAATAAACCATGAGAAAATGTCGGTTAGGCTAATTTTGGCACCAAATTTAAAATTTTTCATGACATATAGGAGTGGGCCATTAGTCTTAACAAAAGTGTCTCACGGATAGGAAGTTGCATGACTAGCACAAAAACCCTTTACCACCCAAATTCCACCCAAAATGTGAGGATCACCCTTAGATTAGTAGGAATAAAGCATTCATCTTTAATGCTTAGAGTGTGAACCGGTAGTATAACAGATTCTAGAACTTGTTTTGTGATGCATTCTGAGATCGCTAGTAAGACTACACTTGTGTAGTTAGGAATAACTAAATGATAAGAGGCATTAGGATAACCCTTATTTGATACCCGTAATCTAATTACTTCTTCCACATCGGTTGAGTAATTCCCCCACACCTTTGCGTTGTACTCATCTTTAGTACACGATACCCCTAGTTAACCCTTCAGAGCCTATCCTTTTCGCGGTTCTCGTGATGTTTTGGTTTTTCCGGAATATCAATGAAGAGCATTGTTTACACCCCACCCCCAAATGTACACCCAAATCGCCTTAGCCTACCTTGTATGCACTCACTTTTAGTGCATTATTGTTATCACCCCAAACCCTTAGTTCAATTATCTTGTTGCTTGCATGAGTTGCTAAGTTGAGTCATATCCTTTGTACACAGTTTTGGGACGATTGGGACTCATGGAAAAAGTTAAAGTTTAGGAAATGACTGGAAGGGAACGTTAAATTCCCTTATTTGCGTAATAACGTACCCCAAGTGTTTTGATCTTTTCAATTCGGGTCAAATTAGAGTTAGAGTAATAAAAACTCAAGTGTAGGGATGTGCCTATAAATCCCTATCATTTTGATGTTACCGTAGAGGATGGTAGAGTAAAAGTGTATGGAAAAAAAAATCGAAAAAAAATAGAAAAAGAGAAAAGAAAAAAAATAAAGTGTTCAAAAAAAAAAAAAAAAAAAAAAAAAAAAAAAAAAAAAAAAAAAAAAAAAACATACGGGCTACCATCCTATTTCTATCTTTAAATTTATGTTTTTGTGTTTCAGTCATCTAGAGTTTAGAGTGTCGAGTCTTGGTTTAGCAACGCCATTCTTCGTATGCTTGTAACATAAAGATTTTTGACTTGCCACCACTAAATAGCCTATCCCACCAAACCCTTTGTTTCCCTACCGTAAGCCTAACATTACATCCCTTTAAAGACCTCTTTGATTGTCTTTTCTAGGTGCTTACGCCAAATCGATGGAGGTTTGATCTATTCTCAAGCCTATGGTAATCTATGTACTAGGACCGGTTAATAAGTGTTTATCTTCCATTTCCAACTTGTTATATTTCATATACACCCGAGAGATGTGAGTATCCAAACACCCCATGTGAGGTGCTAGTATGCAATTTCCGTGCTCGTTATGACTTTTGTGGGGCTTATATGTGTTGTGGACGGTTTTAAACCAATGCTTCATGACCCCTAACTTATAAATTAATTGGCTAAAAGCACATTTGCTTGAGGACAAGCAAATACCAAGTGTAGGAATATTTGATAAGGTTTTAAAATGTACCTTTTTGAGGGGTCGTTTAAGCCCTTATTTGATCACTTTTGTATCCGTTATTACTTAATATCGTTCCTTTTCACTTTTTAGGTCTCTTGAAGGCAAATTGCTGGAATGGCACTTATTTGGACGAAAAGGCGCGGATATACGAAGAAAATGGCCAAAGTCAAGAATCAAGAAACTCAAGCTGCTAAAATACAAGGGGACGGCGTCACTGCTTAACAGCGACGCCGTCGGACCACTTCTGTGACGGCTCAGTAGCCAAATTTCTTATTTTCAAGTGACGGTGTCAGGCTTTAAAAGAGTAGGCCGTCGCAATTCAGACGGCCTAGATTTGATCCAGAAGGCGTCAGAAGCTGAAGAGGACGGCTTCACAAGCATAAGGTGACGCCATCGCAAGACTAACGTGGCCAAGACGAAACCCTAATGACGGCGACCCGACGGCGTCAAAATTCATAAGGTGACGCCGTCGCATATGTAATCTTATATATAGAATCCAAATTTTTCAGTTTTAGTGTGTAGTCTTTTGGAGTAAAAACCTAAAATGAACCAAGGATGTCTTGTACAGTATTTTAGGGTTCCAAACCCTATCTTACATCAATATAAGTGTTTTACTTCATTAATTCAATTATGTCTTCAATTATTTGTGTGTATGCTTGCATGTTCTCTATGTCCGGCTAATTTACTTGTGTGTTTGCTTAGGGAATATGAAACTTAATTATTAAATATTGATTGGTTGTCTCTTATCTTGATTGTTAATGATCTAGTAATGCGATAGGTCATTCGTTGTGTAATTAATGCTTGATTTATCTTTATGAACCTTGGACTATAACACTTAGAGCGGTTGTAGGCTAAACCATCCAAAGAGTGCCTTAGAGTTAGAGTTTATAATTCCTAGAGGTTTTTGTAGACGAGACCCTTTGGTAAGTTCAAAGAGTTAGGGACAAACGCATACCCTACGACTTTAGACACACAACGCGATTAAGAATAAAGACGTGACAATTCAACCATCAATAGGACATAATTAAGGAGTAATAAAACCTAAGTGAACACATCTTTAAACTATCATACGAGCACACAATAATTAGACATAGACTACATATACCTTAGATTAGATAATTAGACAAGTAGAGTAATCGGTAGAAATACCAACCCCCAAATCCAAACCCCGAGATTCGTACATTTCCATTTTCTAAAAAAAACATAAAAAGATAAAAAAAATAATCTTCCTCAACCCCAACCTTAGCGTAGTAACTTCTCACTAGCATTCCTATTCCCCTAGAGAACGATATCAATACCCGTGGCTTACCCTAATACTACACTACAACGATTAGGTTCACTGCCTATGGTGTTATAAAACTTGCTCAAAGAAAAGGAAGTTCCTTTGACCCCGAATGACGCGTGTAGCATTATCAAGGACAATGTCAAGATGCTTCTCTCGGGTTCTGAACTAACCAAGGAAGACAGAGAATCACAACTGTATGATGAATTTGAGCATTTTATGATGAAACCAGAAGAAAGTGTTTATGAATATTACGTGAGATTCCACAAGCTTGTAAATGACATGAGGAACATCAAAATGACCATGCCAAATATTCAGCTGAACTCAAAGTTTGTGAACAACATGAATCCCGAATGGCACAAATTTGTCACCTCTGTGAAGCTAACCAAAGGATTAAAGAACACCAACTATGAGCAACTGTATGCCTTCCTTCTTCAGAATGAGAGGCATGCTCTGTTTGAACGAAGGATTCTTGAACAATTCAAATCTAAACAGGGAGAAACAAGTTCATCAAATGATTCAACAGCCTTTTACACCAATGTTGGAATTACCACCAAAGCTTCTCAAGTCATACCCACGGGTAATGGTAATTACAAGCTCATTCTTGATCCAGCATATAAGCCTCCAGACTCAAACACACTCATGGAAAACTTCATCAATCAACTGTCTCTCATGGTTAGTCAAAATATGAATTCCACTCCACACACGAACAATAATCTCAGAACAGCATCCAATCCACACAATCAAGCTACTGTCAGAGATGGTAAGGTAGTGGTGCAGAATTTGCAAGGAAGACGATATGAACAAGGGATGATTGGAGCAGGTTATGGTAATACAGGAGTAGGTGTAGGATATGTGGCTAATCAGAATCGTGGAAGAAATTCCAATCAAGGGCAAGCCAAGCCAATCAAATGATACAACTGTGGTGGTGAGGGACACATTGCGAGGAACTGAACATCTCCAAAACGTCCACAGAATGCAGAATACTTCAGAGACAAGATGTTGCTTGTGCAAGATCAGGATAATCGAGCAACTTTGGATGAAGAGGAGTTGTTGTTTCTTGCAGAAGGGAATGCTAAGACATATGATGTTGATGTGGATGAGCAGCTAATTCAGGAAATAGGTCACAATCATCAGAATGCCTTTCAAGTTGCAGACTGTGATGCATTTGACTCTGATGTCGATGATGAACCTACTGCCCAGACAATCTTCATGGCTAGCATCTCACCTATGGTCTCTCCAAAGGTCTCATCACCACAACAGGCTGGTCCATCCAAAGAATCAATCATCTCAGAGGTATTAAAACTATACGATAATGTGGATGAGAAAAAAATACATAACGAAGTACAATCTCTTGAAACTTATGAATCAGATATGGATGATGAGGGTAATAGTAATATTGTCCCATATGATCAATATGTGACACAAAGTGAAAGTGAGATTGTACCAAGTAATGTATCTTCTGCAGTCAATGAAGACTATGTTTTTTATGAATACACTGCATGTGCCCCTGATGATTCTGTTATCTCTGAACTGAATGCCTATAAAGAACAAGTTGCTATTTATGAACAACGTGCTAAGTTTGAGTTAACTACCCGTGAGCAGGAAATGGATGACCAAATGCGTACAATTATTAGAAAAAGTAATTTTAGAGAAGTGTTAAAACAAGAGTTAAACTCCTTACAAGAAAAGGTTTCTAAAACTGTTAATCAAAAGCAAGAGCTTCAAGATAATGTTAAAGTGCTTAAACAAGAATTTAACGCTAAGGAATCAAAACTTTTGAATGACTTTTCTAATCTAAAAACTTTGAAAAACAAGCTTGAAAATAAGTTGTACGTACAAGGGAACACCATTCAGACTGCTCACATGGTCACTAAGCATAGAATCTTAAGCGATATGCATAGTATTCCCATTATAAAGGAACCCAATCCTGAGTATGGTAAGAAAGCAAAAGCTGCTCAAAACGTAATCTATGATGGAAATGAGATTCTTAAACCTAGACAGAAACCTAGTTGTGTTGAGTGCACAAAGGAAGATATTCAATTAGAAGATTCCTCTAGGAAGAAAATGGATGAGAAGTTAAATGATCCTGTGTGTAAAAATCAAAACTTAATAGTCAACCCTTATGATTACAAAAAGGAAAATTGGATTTCCCTGAACAAGTTTAAGCCTCAAACTCTGTTAACGCCCGAACAAGTGTTCTGGAAAAAGGATTTAGATAAGCAAAAAGCTGATAACACTGTTGAAACAAACACTCCCCCTAGGAAAGTGCCTGCAGCTACTGTGTATCCTCCGAATACACCAATGCATTTAGTTCCTAGAACTATTGCCACTAATAGCAAGACCTTAATCAGCCTATATGTTGTTTATCAACTATTTGTTGATTTTGAGAAGACATGTAAGAAGAGAATCACACCTACAGGGATAACTGAAGGGGAAAGGGGTTTTGAGCAAACTAAAGAATGCTATTTAACTGAGGTAATGCCTTTATTTAAATAATTAAAAGGTCAATTTGAAAGTCTTCAAAAGGGGATAAACTCGGATATTAAAGAAATGGAAAAGGAATTTGATGCAATGATTGTTGAAGTCAATGATTATGAACGGGAACTCAAATATAATGAAATTGAAAGGAAGAATTTGGATATCCTAAATGAGAACTTAGTATTAAGTTGTGTGGCTCAAGATGTGTTTTATACTGTTACTAAGCATTCTATTACTGCTTATCAATTTCATGAATTAACTGTTGCTTTGAAAGTCTCTCATGATCATGTCATTGAGCTTGAAAACAAAAACTCAGAACTAAATGAGAAAATTGATCAGGATGATCACGATAATTTGGTTAAACATCTTTCTAAGCTAGAAGTTGAACATTTTGATTTGCAACTAAAATATCAACATCTCAAGGAAAATGTCAAAACCTCAAACATCAAGACATCCTCAAATGTTCCAGAGTTTGATGCACTTTTTGAAATAAACAAACGTGACGAACAGATTCAAGCTCATTGTAACACGATCAGAAAGTTGAGAGCCCAAATTTCACAATTAAAGGGTGAAAAGAACAACATGACTGGCTCCTAAATGCCTCCTCCTTTAGATTCTCAGTGTTCTCAAACTTTTCATCTTCAAAACTTGGTTAATGTTTTAAAAAAGGAAAATGAAAGTTTTCTAGAAGAAAATGAAAAAGTTAAATGACACTTTAAAGAGTTATATGATTCAATGAAAGTCACTCGTGACAAGAACAACGAAAAAATAACGTCTTTACAAAAGGAAATTGAGAATCTAAAGAGTCACGAAAAAGGGAAAATGCCACTTGTCTTTTATGAGAATGTTGCATCAAAGTCATCTGCAGAGTGCAAATATACTGTGACTGTTAAATACATTCCTCCTCATCATAGAAATAACGAACTTGTGTTTCATGAATATTTTGCTCACCTTAAGGATAGTCTAGAATGTCTCCGTGAGATTGTAGAAGAGGATTTCATAAATAAGCCACTTGATAGAGAAATTAGGTTTGCTTGTATTCAGGCCAAACGATCTCATGAGCTCTTAGAATGTTTAATAGCAACATGTCCTAAATCCTTAGGTGCAAAAGATAAAGCTGTGATGCCTTGTTCTATGCCTAGTTCCAAGTATGCAACCCATTATATGCCCAGCATTAAGAAAGTGAACTCTAAAGTGCTTTCAAGTAGTTCTGATCCATGCACGTCTAGTTCAGGAATGTAAAAAGTAGCCCAACCAACTAATGTTCCCATAATTCCCTCTACAGGAGTAGTCAGTGACATAAAAGCAAGCGGGTTAAAGCCTCCAGGAAATACAAAGCAAGATAGGACCTCGCAAGCTAAGAATGTGCATTGGAAGAGATTAGAATACCACCCTAGGAACATTAAGTTTAAGTAGAATAAAATGAATCGTGTTGATTCTAGTATTAGTTATAAGCGTACCGTAATTAATTCGAATTCAGCTACTCTTGGCAAAACATGTAATGATGATTGCTTGGTTTATGTTACTAATCATGAATGTGGTGTGAATGATTTGATTAATGCTGTTAAATTCCCTGTTAAGATAGTTAATGCAAAAAATCAAGCTAAGAAGGCTAGAAAGCAATGGCGGAAGAAGGTTAGAAAACATTGGAAACCCACAGGAAGAAAATTTAGTAACATAGCTTATCAGAGGATACCTACTGGCCGCAAATTAAATCTTAATGAGATGTGCCCTAAGTTATCTAGATCAAGGCCCATTAGGAAATGGATGCCTACTGGTAGAACTATTCCTTTAAGAAGTGAACATACTTTGAATAGGTCAAATACAGACACTAGCACTGCATCTATTCCTGATGATTCCATTATTTCTACTTCTGATGTGGGTGTTCCAATCACCATTACTAACCAAATGGAACCCATTCTTGCATGGGGATCCCAATTATCCAGTTATCCATTCTTGTCTGTGTTCAACTGCAGATCGTTCAAATCGTTCTGTGGTACCTGGACTCAGGCTGTTCCAAGCATATGACTGGAGATCGCTCGAAGCTCATAAACTTCGTGAGTAAATTCATCGGGACTGTTAGATTCGGGAACGACCATTTTGGAGCAATTATGTGTTATGGAGACTATGTTGTTGGTGAAAGTGTAATCTCCATGGTATATTATGTTGAAGGTCTTGGTCATAACTTGTTCTCTGTTGGTCAATTCTGTGATTCCGATCTAGAAGTGGCCTTTAGAAAACATACTTGTTTCGTTAGAGAACTTGATGGTGTGGAACTGTTAAGAGGAACTCGTGGTTCAAATTTATACACCATCTCTATCGAAGACATGATGAAGTCTTCTCCAATCTGCATGTTGTCAAAGGATTCAAAAACAAAATCATGGTTATGGCATCGTCGTCTCAATTACTTGAACTTCGGCACCATTAATAATCTTTCCAGAAAGGATCTTGTAAGAGGCTTACCCAGATTAAAGTATGAAAAAGATCATCTTTGTTCAGCATGCCAATTGGGAAAAAGCAAGAAATATGCCCACAAACCCAAACCCACTAACTCAGTAATGGAAGTTCTTCATACCCTTCATATGGATTTGTGCGGACCAATGAGAGTGCAAACGATAAATGGGACGAAATATATTGTAGTCGTTGTTGATGACTACTCTCTATTTACTTGGGTAAAGTTTTTGAGGACAAAGGATGAAACTCCAGATTTCATCATCAAACTTATCAAGCAGCTTCAGGTTCGACTCAACAATACTGTTAGAATTGTTCGAACAGACAACGGCACAGAGTTTGTTAACAAAGACTTAAGTCAATTTTATGAAAGTGTTGGAATCAGTCATCAAAGAAGTGTTCCACGAACTCCTCAACGGAATGGTGTAGTTGAAAGACGAAATCAAACTCTTGTAGAAGCCGCAAGAACAATGCTAATTTATTCAAAGGTTCCAATGTTGTTCTGGGCTGAAGCCATTGCCACTGCTTGCTACACCCAAAATCGTTCCCTAATACACACATCTCATGGAAAAACTCCATACGAACTTGTCCATAAACTAAAACCTGACGGTCAAGATTTAGGTATCCAACAAATGACGGTCAAGATTTAGGTAAATTAAGAGCTAAGGCGCACATTGGAGTTTTTGTAGGTTATGCATCAAACAAGAAGGGTTACCGAATCTACAACAAAAGAACTCTAGATATCAAGGAAACTATTCACGTCACGTTCGATGAGCTGTCCGGGAAAATGGATCCAGGACAATCCAGTTCTGGACCCGCATCTCAACCTTCATCAAGTAGTCCCATCAGTTCTACTCTTTTACTAAATCCCTCACCAGCAACTCCTTATGTACCTCCTTCGGAAGATGATTTAAAGAAATTGTTTGATCCAATGTTTGATGAACACTATGAGTCAATTGCTAATGATCTGTCAATTCCATCAATAGAGGCTGCTCCTATCCCTGTCAATGAAGTTAATCATTCAGTTTCTATGTCATTAAGTCAAGAAGCGCCTGCTGCTGATCACTCTGTCTCATCAACAAATCATCAATCATCGAGTGTACATCATGGAATTGTGTCTGGAACCTACGATGGAGATAATCCCTTTGCTACTCCTAAAGATGCCCCCTTTGAAAACATATTTACACCAGAATCATCATCAGAACCATCTTCATCAGGAGAAATCGACTCTGCTACCTCAGTTCCTCAACAACAACCACACGAACACCTTAGAAAATGGACACATGACCATCCATTGGACAACATCATTGGAAATCCCTCTCGTCCTGTATCCACTCGTAAACAACTTGCAATTGATGCCTTATGGTGCTTCTTCAACTCCATACTGTCTAAGATCGAACCAAAAGACATTAAAACTGCCATGAATGAAGACAGCTGGTTCAATGCCATGCAAGAAGAAATTCATGAGTTTGATCGATTAGATATATGGGAATTAGTACCTGCTCCTGACTGTGCTATGATCATTGCTCTAAAGTGGATCTTCAAAGTAAAACTTGATGAGCATGGTGATGTTTTAAAGAACAAGGCTCGATTGGTTGCAAAAGGATACCGTCAAAAGGAGGGTATTGACTTTGAAGAATCATTTGCTCAAGTTGCTCATATCGAGGCAATCAGAATCTTCTTGGCTACTGCTGCAAGTAAGAACATGGTAGTCTATCATATGGATGTAAAGACGGCTTTTCTTAACGGAGATCTTAAAGAAGTCGTATACGTCAGCCAAACTGAAGGTTTTGTGAATCCAGAGCATCCTACTCATGTCTATCGCTTGAAGAAGGCTCTGTACGGTTTGAAGCAAGCACCAAGGGCATGGTATGATACGCTATCAAAGTTTGTTCTAGCTACTGGATTCAGCAAAGGAGCAGTTGATCCGACATTGTTCACTAGAAAGTCACGCAAACAATTAATTCACGTTTAAATTTATGTTGATGATATTATTTTTGCCTCGACTGACCCCAATGAATGTGACCGTTTTTCAAATGAAATGGGTTCCAAATTTCAAATGTCAATGATGGGACAAATGTCATTTTTCTTGGGATTACAAATTTCACAAAGTCCCGAAGGCATTTTTATCAATCAATCTAAATATGCAAATGAGATTTTAAAAAAATTTGGATTTGATTCTTGTGACACTATTGACACTCCCATGATAGAGCGTACTAAACTGGATGAGTACCACTCAGGGATCATGGTAGATCAAACAAAATATTGTAGTATGATTGGATCCCTGATGTACCTCACAGCCAGTAGACCAGACATTCTGTTCGCTGTTTGCATGTGTGCTAGATACCAGGCTAAGCCTACCAAAAAGCACCTTGAAGCGGTTAAACGGGTCTTTCGGTATCTCCAACTAACCATCAATATGGGACTTTGGTACCCGAAGGACACCGGTATGTCACTAACAGCCTATGCAGATGCTGATCATGCAGGATGTCAAGATACTCGTCGAAGTACGTCTGGAGGTGCTCAGTTTTTGGGTGATAAGCTTATGAGCTGGTCTTCTAAGAAACAAATGAGTACTTCTATATCTTCTATAGAGGCTGAATACATAGCCATGTCATCTTGTTGTGCTCAAATCCTATGGATGAGATCCCAATTATCTGACTATGGCTTTGAATTAAACAAAATCCCTTTGTATTGTGATAACAAAAGTGTCATTGCTCTCTCATGCAACAACGTACAACACTCAAGAGCAAAGCACATCGACATTCGACATCATTTCATCAGGGAGCAAGTGGAAAACGGTGTGGTGGAACTTTATTTTGTGAGGACTGAATACCAGTTAGCAGACATCTTCACCAAAGTTCTTCCTAGAGAACGTTTTGAGTTTATCCTCCCACGACTTGGTCTAAAGAGTCTACAACCGGAAACACTTAAACGTCTTCAAGAGGAAGAAGAGGAGTAAAAGGTTTTTCTTCATTCATCTCTTGTAAATAGTTATTCAAAAAGCAAAATACAAAATTACAATACCAACAAAAAAGCAAATAGAAAAATATAAAAACTTTCAAAAATCCATAAAAATTTGAAAATCTTAAAAAATTTCAAAAAATATTGTCGTTTTGTCATGTTTTTCTTGATTCGATAATATCTACGGTCTTTGTGCTGTCATTCAAAGAATGACACGGGTCTTTAGATGTTGTTCGAATGTTCTATATAAAAATAAATAAAAATTGAGAGAAAGTGAAACAAAGGCTTATAGTCATTTCAGACTGTAACCCATTTTTTAAAGAAAGAACAGAGCCATGCTTTATCTAATTTTTCACAACTCATGCTCTGACTCTTAAAACAAATGTTTGTCACTAAAACGACAAATGTTTCCTTCACAAGTATTTTTCCTTCAAATAATTCTTCTGAAAAATATGTGTTATCTAATTGAAAACTAATAAAAATAACTCGGTCTCAATTTTTGAAAATCATCAGGACTTGACATTGGTCAAAATCTCTATCTCTCAATCAATAACTTATATCATTGATTGAGGGGGAGAATGATTTCATTTCCATCAAAAGGTTATTTGTCATACAACTGGTTCAAATAAAGGTTTATGTCATGTTTTCAAAAGATACTCAAGCATGTTTTTGGAGTTTAAAGTCTCAGCTTTGATTCTTATCGGTTAAATGTTTTTCATAAGCAAGTCAGAATTCTCCTCAAAAGCTTTCAAAATCAATTGAAATCTCCAGAGATCACAAATCTCAAATGACTTGAAAATTGTGATCGGGGGAGAATTTGTGATTAAAATTGGATTTAAACTGATAATTTGATAAATGGTTTTATAATTATTTACAAGCCCTCCTCCCCACATGTGCCAAACGATTTCAAATTTTCCATGCACATGTTTGAGGGGGAGCATCTATTTCAAACCAAAAAGGATTGAAACATGATTGATTTGTTTCAATGTGCAGGTTTTGACATCGCTACACGCGTCGTTCGGGGTCAAAGGAACTTCCTTTTCGTCGAGCAAGTTTTTCAACACCCTAGGCAGTGAACCTAATCGTTTTAGTGTAGTATTAGGGTAAGCCACGGGAATTGATATCGTTCTCTAGGGGAATATGAATGCTAGTGAGAAGTTACTACGCTAAGGTTGGGGTTGAGGAAGATTATTTTTTATATTTTTATGTTTTTTAGGAAATGGAAAGGTACGAATCTCGGGGTTTGGATTTGGGGGTTGGTATTTCTACCGATTACTCTATTCGTCTAATTATCTAATCTAAGGTGTATGTATTCTATGTCTAATTATTGTGTGCTCGTATGATGGTTTAAAAATGTGTTTACGTAGGTTTTATTACTCCTTAATTATCTCCTATTGATGGTTGAATTGTCACGTCCTTATTCTTAATCGCGTTGTGTGTCTAAGGTCGTAGGGTATGCGTTTATCCCTATCTCTTTGAAACTACCAAAGGTTAATGACTACAAAATCTCTAGGATTTATAAACTTTAACTCTAAGGTACTCTTCGGATGGTTTAGCCTACAATGACTCTAGGTACTATAAGCTAAGGTTCACAAAGATTAATCAAGCATTAACTACACAACGAATGACCTATCGCAATACTAGATCATTAATAATTAAGATAAGAGACAACCAATCAATAATCAATAATTAAGTTTCATATTCCCTAAGCAAACACACAAGTAAATTAGCCGGACGTGGAGAACATGCAAGCATACACACAAGTAATTGAAGACATAATTGAATTATTGAAGTAAAACACTTATCTTGATGTAAGATAGGGTATGGAACCCTAAAATACTGTACAAGACAGCCTTGGTACGGTTTAGGTTTTTACTCCAAAAGACTACACACTGAAAAGTAAAAAATTCGGATTTTATATATAAGATTACACATGCGACGGCGTCACCTTATGATTTGTGACGCCGTCGGGTCGCCGTCATTAGGGTTTCGTCTGGGCCACGTTAGTCTTGCGACGGCGTCACCTTATGCTTGTGACGCCGTCCTCTTCAGCCTCTGACGTCGTCTGGATCAAATCTAGGCCGTCTGAGTTGCGACGACCTACTCTTTTAAAGCCTGACACCGTCACTTGTTAATGAGCAATTTGGCTACTGAGCCGTCACAAAAGTGGTCTGACGGCGTCGCAGTTAACCAGTGACGCCGTCCCCTTCAGTTCCAGCAGCTTGAGTGTCTCGATTCTTGACTTTGGCCATTTTCTTCGTATATTCGTGCCTTTTCGTCCAAATAAGTGCTATTCCAGCATTTTGCCTTCAAGGGACGTAAAAAGTGAAAAGAAACGATATTAAGTAATAACGGAAACAAAAGTGATCAAATAAGGGCTTAAACGACCCCTCAAAAAGGTACATTTTAAAACCTTATCAAATATCCCTACACTTGGTATTTGCTTGTCCTCAAGCAAATGTGCTTTTAGCCAATTAATTTATAAGTTAGGGGTCATGAAGCATTGGTTTGGAACAATTCACAACACATATAAGCCCCACAAAAGTCATAACAAGCACAGAAATTACATACTAGCACCTCACATGGGGTGTTTGGATACTCACATCTCTCGGGTGTATATGAAACATAACAAGTTGGAAATGGAAGATAAACACTCATTAACCGGTCCTAGTACATAGATTACCATAGGCTTGAGACTAGATCAAACCTCCATCGCTTTGGCGTATGCACCTAGGAAAGACTATCCAAGAGGTCTTTAAAGGGTTGTAATGTTAGGCTTACGGTAGGGAAACAAAGGGTTTGGTGGGATAGGCTATTTAGTGGTGGCAAGTCAAAAATATTTATGTCACAAGCATGCGAAGAATGGCGTTGCTAAGCCAAGACTCGACACTCTAAACTATAGAAAACTGAAACAAACAAACATAAATTTAAAGATAGATGAAGGATGGTAGCCCGTATGTTTTTTTTTTTTTCAACACTATTTTTTTTTCTTTTTCTCTTTTTCTATTTTCTTTTTTTGATTTTTTTTTCATACACTTTTACTCTACCATCCTCTATGATAACATCAAGATGATAGAGATTTATAGGCACATCCCTACACTTGAGTTTTTATTACTCTAACACTAATTTGACCCGAATTGAAAAGATCAAAACACTTGGAGTACATTATTATGCAAATAAAAGGAATTTGAATTTAACGTTCCCTTCCCCGTCATCTCACAAAATTTAACTTTTCCCATGAGTCCCAATCGTCCCAAAACTGTGTACAAAGGATATGACTCGACTTAGCAACTTATGCAAGCAACTAGATAATTGAACTAAGGGTTTGGGGTGATAACAATAATGCACTAAAAGTGAGTGCATACAAGGTAGGCTAAGGTGATTTGTGTGTACATTTGGGGGTGGGGTGTAAACAATGCTCTTCATTGATATTCCGGAAAACCGAAACATCACGAGAACCGCGAAAAGGATAGGCTCTGAGGGGTTAACTAGGGGTATCGTGTACTAAAGATGAGTACAACGCAAAGGGTATGGGGGAATTACTCAACCGATGTGGAAGAATCATTTAGTTATTCCTAACTACACAAGTGTAGTCTTACTAGCGATCTTGGGATGCATCACAAAACAAGTTCTAGAATCTATTATACTACCGGTTCACACTCTAAGCATTAAAGATGAATGCTTCAATTCCTACTAATCTAAGGGCTATCCTTACATTTTGGGTGGAATTTAAGTGGTAAAGGGTTTTTGTGCTAGTCATATAACTTCCTATCCATGAGACGCTTTATTAAGACTAATGGCCCACTCCTATATGTCATAAAAAAATTTAAATTTGGTGCCAAAATTACCCTAACCGACATTTTCTCATGGTTTATTACACAAATGCAATTGGACAAAGCAAATTGTTAAGGATAAGCATAGTTTCAAAGTTCCCGTTTTGTTTTCCCTCCCTACACTTAAACTGAACATTGTCCCCAAAGTTATGATAATGGAAGGTAATTAAAAACGAAAGAAACTAGTACTCCCCTGATTAGCTCGGTAGGATCCGTGTAAAGTGGTGGTTACATCTTTCTTCAAGAAGAACGTTTGCGTGAAAAGCTCCTTCTCATCTTATGTATCTTCTTCTTGGTAAATTAAACCTGCACACTTGAAGAAAACAAACGAAACCTTCGCGTAAAATCGGCGGTAATAATATATATAAGACTCTACTAAACTAGGATATAATGCTTGTGGAATGGATGTTTACAGAATTTCTGGAAAATTAAGACCTGGAAAATTCCAAAAAATTATAACAGCTCAGAAAACGAGAAAAAGTAATCAGTTGTTTTTGCTCCTTCCTGACGCCGTCAGGTTATCCTGACAAAAACTGGTCTGCGATTTTCTGGAAAATATTCTGGAAAATTTACATCTTTAGAATCTGGAAAAATTTCCTGCAAAACATCTATTATGACTCGATACAAGCATTTGACTCGAACAAACACACACATGTCTATTGTTGCTAAAGACTAGGTGATATTGGATTAAAGAAATAGGAAGAACCGTACTTGTTACCCCTTTAAAAACACATGACACACACTCATTATTATCGATACTACTCACACACAACACCAACACAAGACTTACACTCTTACATACACTTAAAACATCCACCGTGAGCATCAAGGAGAAGCAAGAGTGTCGAAAAGGGTTTAACACTAATGAAGCTTGGGTAAAATAATAGCTTGGGTAATATTATAAGGAGAACACGGGTTAGAGCTCAAGTCACCTTCACCTCGTTCATCTCCACTCATAACGAGTGATTGTAAGTAATCCTAAACTCATTTCATTTCCAACTCGTTAGTGTACATTTGATTATCACACGTTAAGTATGTTACACTCACCATTTCAATATAACTAGTATCATACACTTGTTATAGTTGAACACGACACATAGTTCACACGTTAATACTATACTAAAATGTTGAAAATACATCACAACTTTATAAGAACCTCTCGTACACTTTAAAAATGCACGCAAAGCATTAATGAGTCTAAAGCCCAACTGCTGAACCCAATAAGCCCACAACGTGTCCAAGTAAAATCCAACCCGACCTAATATGATAAAAATAAGCTAATAAGCTAAGGAAATAAGCTAGAAATAAGTTTGTACTTATTATACAAAGTTTTCATTTTTCTAAAAAGTATTCGGACCAAATTTGCAAATATTTTAGTCCTTGGGTTGAAATTGTAACCTTTCTTAAAGACAAAAGGGTCCTATTTTTACGAATAACAAACATATATGATAAGTACAAGGACTATTATGGCTATATTCGAAAGTTTAGGGGGGTAAACTCACGTGCATGCGCACGTATAAAAACCACAAGGACCAGTTCTGTAATTAACTTAAACTAGTTATAAGTAAAGTTTAGGGTGAAAAGTGTAAACTTGGAAAGTATAAGGTTTAAGCGTTTGAAAATGAACCTGGAGGACTGTTTTCGTAAAAACATTTTTACCAAGGGGTAAAACTGTAAAATCTGAAAGTTTTGGTATAAAAATATAATTGGGTATAAAGTGTCATTTTCTCAAACTTGGAGGACTAAACTCGTACTTTTCGTAACTTGAGGGTAGAAAGTGTAAATCCGGGAAAAGTTTAGAAAAACTTATAATCATATCGTAACCTCGTAAAAATGAGTATGTTGATCAAATGAGTATATTATTTTCAGATATCGATAGACAT
Source organism: Chrysanthemum seticuspe (assembly GCA_019973895.1). Classification (NCBI taxonomy): domain Eukaryota; kingdom Viridiplantae; phylum Streptophyta; class Magnoliopsida; order Asterales; family Asteraceae; genus Chrysanthemum; species Chrysanthemum seticuspe. Next base: position 349,661,384 of record BPTQ01000005.1, on the reverse strand, counting down.
ATTTCATATATGAATATATATACATATTATTAGAAAAGTAATTATATATATATATATATATATATATATATATATATATATATATATATATATATATATTAAAATGTATATATATATATAGAATCTAGATCAAATAAGATCAAACTTAAAGTTGTTAAAATGAGATCCAACTAAAATTTGACAAGCGACACTCTCCTTACAACAAAAATAATTTTTTTATTAACTTCAACTAAAATTGTTAAAGTTTCGATAGATTTCTTTTTAAAATTTACGAAACCTAGGTGATACACTTTGATTAGAAGTGTAATGTGTATCAGGTTTTTGTATGTGTATCAGATTTTGGAATACTTATTAGTGTAATGTGTATCAGGTGTATCATCAATCCGAACTCATGTATCATTTGGTTATTAGTTGCTAAAATGTTAATTTGTATTAAAATATTATTTTTATGTATATTATTGTTAAAATTGTTATTTATAAATGTTTTAGTGGTTTGTTAGACTTGATGTTATTTTTACAACTTTAAGTGTGATCTTACGTTAACTCTCCCCTATATATATATATATATATATATATATATATATATATATATATATATATATATATATATATATATATATATATATATATATATATATATATATATATATATATATATATATATATATAAAATCCGGTAAAACGCACGGGAAATCTAAACAAGTTAAAATACTCAACAAACCTATCAAGATCACAACGGGGGAAAACATTTCACTTATGCGTAAGTGAGAATCATTAAATAAGGCAATGTAGCAAGTAAATTAACTTAAAATGTTAAGCACGCACGCACAATATTTGGATTGGACAATCCAATGATCTATTGAATAAGAATATTCAATGCTCTATTATTTTGGTCGTGAACTAAAATGTTCATCATACGGAGACTCGCCATCTCATCATTTTTAGGTTTCGGTTTGGAACCTCCGCTACATTGTGTTTGATCTGTTTGTGCTTGTTCATATCATCAAGGTGAGTTCATAGTCTCGCTTTTACTTTATTTTGCAAACCCTGCGAGGGAGATACGTGCTCTAAACTAGAACACAAGGTTTTTCATAAATGTTCGCCTCTTGATTATTGGTACTGCCTAAGTATTTAGCCACAAGTCCCCTGTATCATGAACCATTAGTCACCGCGAGTGAACGCAGATATCGTGAATAGTACTATGGGGAGTAACGACCCCATCTTGGTTATAGAGAAATAACCGGTGAGCACCATATTTGAATTGCATTAGGTAATTAGCTATTACCTCCTTTGGGGCAAAACTTTACGTACACCAGTAATTCGGTGTATGCAGTTGAGTCTTGGTTGCATGAGCTTAGCTCATAATAATCTGTGATTTTCCTTATAATATTGTTAGTTAACAATGATCATGCTCTTATACTTGTGTTCAACTTTATTCAAACCTATTAATTTCACTCAACATTTTTGTTGACCTTTTTAAGCATGTTATCTCAGGTAATCTGTGAAGATTATGACCAAGGCGTGGAGTGGGGCTTGGCAAGGCTTATCTGGTGGGAAAAAACACTTGAACAATTAACAATGTTTTGTAACAACTATGAGTTTTCGATGAATGATAACTACTTTTAATAAAACGTCTCTTTCGAGTCATTTTCTATAATTATTGACCATGATCTCCATTCGAGTAACACCCGAATTAGTCTTCCGCTGATATTAAGATTTTTGGGGGTGTTACAGTAATAAATACCCCATAATAATTCTCCTATAGAGACACTAGACATGAAGGTAATTGAAAAACCCCGGGTACTTGAAAAACTATGAGATATCAATAAATGATATATTGCAATGTCTAGTAAAGAGACGCAAAGAACTAATGAAAGATTCAAGTTTCTTGTGACGAGACATGGTTACTGGGACTTGAAGTCCGTACATATGAATGTGTACTTGGATATGCATTGGTCATTATGAGAGAGCGAAATTAAAGTATTGAAACTATGATATTTAAGGCATAATTGATGGCACACAAATATTTTCGCAAAGACTTTGCATATAGAGACATAATCTCATGTGGTGGATCCAATAATCTATTTAATATTTATAAGTCTGGTGATATGATAACTAATCGATATGAGTCTAAAATAAAATGAATAGAGCTCATTTAAAGTTGAGATTCCATGAGGGATATAAAATGCATGAAGCATGTCTCGTGATTTAAAATGCTGAAAGCATATATGAAAGTTTTCAAGAATAACACTTGATCAAGTTGAATAAATCACTATATAAGTGAAAGGCAATATGGTATTGGTTTGAAATGAGCCATTTAAATAATAAAGTTTACCCATGTTAGTTTTAAAGAGACTTGTATTTGAATATGGTATAAGTTACATATGATTTAATGAGGTAAACGTGAATGGAACTCATGAGGAGATTTTCAAGATGGTTGAACACCTTGAAATTAAATACTCCCTCTGTCCCTAAATAAGTGTCCAGTTTGATTTTTTAGAGTCAAACTGAAGCAACTTTGACCTTATCTATTTTTGCGTGTGTTATATAATACTTGATGAAAAATATATGAATGGATTGGGCTTTAAGTGTATTTTTCATTGGTATACCTTTTCATCAAGTATTATATAACACAAAAAAATATTTACGGTCAAAGTTGAACCAGTTTAACTCTGAAAAGTCAAACTGGACATTTATTTAGGGACGGGGGGAGTACAAAGTTTTGTCTTGTTTTATGAATTAAACATCTTAAAGATGAAATCATTGTTCATAATGAAAACTAAAGAAATATGCTATATATCTTTATATGAATAAACGACACTCATGTTTATGAGTTCAATTGATGAAGAAGACCCCTTTACGTATAAAGATGATGATCACAATATCGATTTATGGGTGTCATAGTTATAATATATATAAAACATTGATTGTTCTCACTAGTGGTCATAAATGATATAATGTTTTATTTTATTTTGCATTCATTGATAGTATATAACTTGTGAAGTACGAGGATGTACTCTATAATGATAAGTATGACATATGTTTAATCCATCTTGATATGTGAAGGTTAAGTGGAGAACACTTGTTTATATGAGAATCAAACATATATTCTATCAAGACACTTACTATATTGACATTAAAGAAGTTGGTTTATTATATTGGATTGCACCAACTAAGAGATTTAAGTGATGTGATCATCAGGAGGAGAGAAGATATGTGTTGCACTCTTATTCCCTTGACCATGGTTTTGTCCCCATAGGGTTTTCCGGCAAGGTTTTCAATGAGGCAACATCTGCGAGCGTATAAAGAAATTATGTATTTTTTTTCCTTCACTAGATTTTTGTCCCACTAGGTTTTGTCTAGTAAGGTTTTAACAAGGCATAATCCTTAAATGGACATCCAAGGGGGAGTGTTATGGATAATTATAATATGGATGTCCATATCTCATAGGATACTGATTAGATGTATTTGAGTTATATTAGAAGATTACATATCTTCCATACTATCTAACCCTCACAATGGTCGATCTCAAACTAGATATGTATTTACAAGTGGAGGGGCAATTTCATGGTGTTCAGTTAAGCAGACGATCTCAACGACTTTATCCAACCATGCAGAAATTCTAGCGATACGTGAAGCAAGTCGAGAATGTGTTTGGCTAAGAAGTGTGATACAACACATACGTAGATCATGTGGAAATTCTTCAGAAAGGCACCAACAATTTTGCATGAATATAATGCAGTATGTATTGCTCAACTTAAAGAAATTTATATCAAGGGCGATAGGATGAAACATATTTTACAAAAATTCTTCTTCACTCATGTCTTACAGAAGAATGGTGATATTAACAAGTTTGTTCAAGCTACAATTTGACGGGTCTATTTACCAAGGCGCTTCCTACCTCAACATTTAGGAAACTAAGTTACAACATTGGAATGCGACGACTAAAAGAGCTCAAGTGATATAGTCATCAGAGGGAGACAATACGCGCTGCACTCTTTTTGTCCTTAGTCATGGTTTTGTTCCACTGGGTTTTCCTGACAAGGTTTTTAATGAGGCAACATTCCTAAAGCGTATTAATAATATGAACATTCAAGAGGGAGTGTTATGAATAATATTATGTAGATGCCCATATAACCCATAAGAAGCCCATGGCCCAATTAGCTATTAGAGTTACCCTAATGTTTATCTTATATATACGCTTTTGTATCTCATACATTATGATCAATTAAAGAATACTTTTCATTCCTTTAACTTTTGTTCACAACATTTACAACTTTAAATTTTTACCTTTTTATATTTAAACAATCATCTCACAAGGTAACATATATATACAATAATGTTCGTGTAATGTTTTTTTAAATAAATTATAATTAGTCTAAGTTTGAACATCTTCATATATATTTTGGCCCACCCGGAGACACGTGTTGTGTTGTGCCATGGATAGGGGCGGAGCTATGCTTATAAGAGTGAGGGGCGTTGCCCCCAACAAAGTTCTTGTGGACACACAAAATATGTAGGAAAAACAACTAAAATGGTAGAGAAAATGTATGGTGCCCTCAAGCAAATTTTCAAAGTGCCCTCAACACTCTCTTAGATTACTAGAAATCAAAGTGATTTCAATGTCGAAACTGTTTTGTGGGTTTTTTGTTCATCAGAAAAATGAAGAAGAAGATGAAATTGGGAAGTGTGAAAGTCTAGTGGGTAGTTGGGTGAGTGGGACAATCACAAGAGGGTAATAAAAACCTTTTAATTGATTAATTAATTAATTATTTTATAGTAAATATAATATGGTGGAGCAAAGTTTTACTATATATTTCGAGTTGGTTACTGTGTATATTTAAAGGCAACATCATTGTAGTAATAAAAAACTCAGCTCAGTTTATTTTAAGGTCAACTAATTAAAATTATGAGTAAAAGTTTATTTTATAGACATCTTCACCCATACATAATGAGTCTTAATTGTATTAAGGTATAGTATTTTTGCTGCGTTTAATCATCGAAGATAGTCAGTAGCATTTTTGTAGCCATTAGTCAACCCGACCCGACATTTTTCAAGTTACACTAAAAACATTTTATCGTTCGATGCCGTCGATGATCAAAATTTCTGGCTCCGCCACTAGCCATGGATACTTTGTAGCGACTAAAGAAATATATGAGAATTTTTTAAGTTTAAAAAATAATTAATGTAATTATAAAATTATTAATAATATTGATGTAGTTTGAAGTTTTTAAGTATATATATGAAATTTCTTTTTTTAAAAAATGAGGTATTCCTCAAAAAAATGAGTTTTTCCTCCTATTTTTTTTTGAAGATAGTGAACCTCAAAAAAAGGCAAACAAATAAATTTGTTTGCCTTTTTTTGGTTTACAGCAAAATTTTCCTTGTCGTGATACATTTAAACATTGGTACCCAATTGAACGTGGGCAAATTAAGTAGAGGGACCCAAATACCCAATAGCCAATTTCGCGTGAATAATTGGATCAATTGGCTTACGTGCATTGAATGTATGGATAACATATTTATTTGCATTTATTACCTTTTTTTGTTAAATTGATGTTAAATGAATGTATGCTTTATCTATGTACCAATAAAGTATAGGGGGAATTGCTTATATATCCTTTCAAAGGATTATAATTACATATGTATCTAATCAAAACTCATAATTGCATATATATCTTTTCACAGCCTTAAAATTGTTATATATATCCAACCAAAACTCATAATTGCATATATATCATTTCAAAGCTTTAAAATTGTCATATATATCCAAATGATTATTTTAATAAAAAAAATGTCTAATAATTATAATTGATATATAAAATGACGATTATAACCTATTTTTTTAACAATTACAAAATATATTTTTATTGGTTTGAATTTTATTATGTCATTTGCTCTATAATATATATATATATATATATATATATATATATATATATATATATATATATATATATATATATATATATATATATATATATATATATATATATATATATATATATATATATATATATATATATGGTGAGGTTATTTTCAGAACCAAATAAATTTCGAGAACTGCGAGAACCAGCATCAACCAATCATATTTTTTTGGATTTTAAATTTTATTATATAATTCAAAAGGGCATAATAGTAAAAATACTTTTTTATTTTATTTTTGATTTTTTTTTACAAAAAAACGTTTTTTTTAGTTCCCTAAATTATATATATATATATATATATATATATATATATATATATATATATATATATATATATACATTTTTTTTTTTTTTTTTTTTTTTTTTTTTTTTTTTTTTTTTTTTTTTTTTTGCATTATACCTTTCTAAAAAACATTACGTGCACATGTGTTTTGTATTATGTGACAATTGTATTTTTTGTTTATGTATAAAGCTTAAAACACATTTGCATACATATACCAACTTTAAAACACATATGCACCCTTCAATTTTTTTTAAAGCTTCTTTTATTCGAAAAGATATCTTAAAAATGCTTTGTCAAGTTAAAAGATCAGGTAAAGTTACATTTTCTTTATCATAACTATCTTGACCAAATAAATTGCAAGAATAGTATGTACAAAACACATGTGCACTCTTCATATTGCTTAATACTCGTACTTGTAACCATAAACAATTAATAAACGGATTATTTAATAATAAAAACCAACAAAACACATATGTACAATCCTTTCCTATATCAAATGATGCAAACGAATTTAATCATAACACACGTGCAAACTAAGAAAATATGCACAATCCTAACAAGCCTATGGTAATCAAGTTAGTCCCATAAAAAAATTTGGAAAAGATCATAAAAGTTTAACAAACACGTACATTACAAACCTATACTCCAAAACTTTAATGTTAGTTTTACAAAGGAACAAAAGTTTAACCCATGCCTATAGTTTTAGGAATCAATTTTAAGTAGTTGGAATTCTTTTCACAAAGAAACAACCATCAATTCTTACCAAAAATAACTTTAAAAGTTACTTACAATACTATTATCATTATTTAGACGTTTTTAGACGTAGGCTATAACAATATACAACAAATACTAATGTTCAGTAGCAAAATAAGAATTGAATGACAGCCCTTGTTCTAGTGCCCTGCAAGCCATAAGTTTGTGCTAGATGTTGTAAGAATTCAATCATAACACATGTGCAAACCACGAAACATTCATATTACCAACAACTAAACAACCCTGTTTCGACAACAACAAGACAAACTTGTTTGGACAGAAAAAACAACAAATAAACAACCATGTATTGGAACCAAGCAAACTACCATTTTTGACTAAAAATAGCAGCCCAAACAGCCACTCATTTGCCACCAACCAAGCACCATTTTTTAGGAAAAAAATTTATAATGCATTCAACAATAACAACATTGCTAATACACTAATTAAACAATAAGTGATTTATTATACTTAATATTTATCAACTGGTTATTGCTAACGTGGATCTGGTTATTATACTTAATGTTTAAACAATAAGTGATTTATTATACTTAACACGTGGATCTGGTTATTGCTAAGAATGTGCAAGATTTTATTATACTTAATGTTTTCATTTTTTAGTCCCACATAGATGAATTAAAAAATATATTATTTGATTATCGATGGATTAATTGTTTATCAACTGAGACATTAGTTTCATGTAGAAGATTGAAATAAAAAAAATCCTTCTTTTTTCTTGAAGGAAGTTGATATTTGATCTTGATATTAAAACTAGAATCAAACATAAATCTATTAAACAAAAGTGATTTACCTTGTCATTGTTGTACAGATCCCAAACGTTGAATCTATTTATACATGATGGTGTTGGATGGTAGTGGCAGTTGTGGTTTTTCTGGGGAGATAAAGAGGTAAGGATGGTGGCTAGGGTTTGAGAGGCAAAGATGAAGACTGAAATACAGGAAACGGTTTTAGGGGTGTGGGATGCTATTTTTTTGGAAGAATTAAAATACAGGCTTTGCCCCTAATTTAAACTTTTCTTAAAAGACTAGTTACAAATATCTTCAAAAATGTCATTTTGCATTAATATGTTGTACATTATGCATTATTAAGAGTAATAAAGCGGTTCTCGCAATTTTTTTGGTTCTAAAAATAACCTCACACTATATATATATATATATATACATATAATATATATATATATATATATATATATATATATATATATATATATATATATATATATATGAGTTTACATTTAGATGGAATGATGCATGATGCAGTTGATATTCTTATTCAAGATTCGTCGATAACGAACACGGTTGAGTCGCCGAACATGGTTTCTCTTTCTTTTCTAAAAAAAAGGTTTAAGGATATTTTGTAATTGTTAAGAAAAATAGTAATAAATAAAAAATAGTAATAATTTAATAAGTATAAGGGTATAATCGTTATTTTATATATTAATTATAATTTAATATATAAAATAACGACTACATATAGTTGATATATAAAATAACGATTATACCCTATACTTATTTTTTTTATGTATTATTATTTTTTTAACAATTACAAAATATCTTTAAACCATTTTTTTAAGAAAAGAAAGAGCAACCATGTTCGGCGACTCAACCGTATTCGTTATCGACGAATCTTGAATAAGAATATCAACTGCACCATCCATCGTTCCATCTAAACGTAAACTATATAGATCAAATGACATAATAATATTCAAACAATTAAAATTTATTTTGTAATTGTAAAAAAAAAAAAAAAAAAAAAAAAAAAAAAAAAAAAAAAAAAAGTTATAATCGTCATTTTATATATCAATTATAATTATTAGACATTTTCTTTATTAAAATAATCATTTGGATATATATGACAATTTTAAGGCTTTAGAAGGATATATATGCAATTATGAGTTTTGGTTGGATATATATGCAATTATAAGGCTTTGGAGGAATATATATACAATTGCCCCAAAAGTATAAGGTTGTGCATATGCACAACCTCCGTGAAACAAAAGCAACGCCATAAGACAAATTCGGTAAAACTGTTTATGAAAAGTTCATTGGACAAACGGTTAGCAAGACTTATTATGATGTTGGAACGTCAATTTGCTAAAAAAAAGAAGAGATTTACTTGGTTTGAGCTGAGCATATGTTGTGGCATGCTCAAATCGCTTGTATTCAACGGTAGAAATAGTTGAAAACCATAGTTATAAAAGTGATATAATTAACTCCAAAAATAGAAGTTTTGTTTACCTTTGGAGAACTTTAAACTGGAATTTTAAAAAATGGAGTTTGATTTAAAAGACTTATAATTTTACTGACGTAACAAAATGAAGGAATATGAAAAAAAAAATAAAAAAAAATAAAAAAAAATAAATAATAATAATAATAATAAATAAATAAATGATTATTATTAACGTGGTTTATTTATAGGTCTCCAACTATCATACCATATATAGGTGAATGCATTTGTCATGAATTGTCTTGAAAAGAATAATTAAGGGTGTGTTTTTTAAGCAAGATAATCAAGGGTCTTTAAAATGTTATTTTGGTTGATGTGTCAATTTATAAAATGTGTACGTATCCTTAAAAGAATGTTAAAATAAAGTTTGGGTATTGCCTTACATATCTAAGAGCTCTAGGTACAATAATACTAAAAAGTAACATCAAAATATTCAAAACCAAAAAATCACCCTTCATTATAACACTAAATAATATCACCTTTTTAGATCTTAAAATTTAAAATATTACAATTACATATTAAACCTCAACTATTTCATTCATCAAACAACCAAAAACTTCATTAATAAAGTTAAACAATACAATACAAAATAAAAACGTTCCAAATAAAAAAAATTACGACATAAAAATAAATAAGAAAAAAATACTACGAAATGAAAAAACTACTGCTACATAAAAAAAAGTTAGGAAATAAAAATACAATACGGAGATAAAATAAAACTACTCGGGGCAGTGCAATTTATATTTTATTTGATTTTTTCCTTTTCTTTTCTATCCAATACGCAACTTCATCATCCATCCCCATCGTGCTAAGACCGAGAAAGTAAACGCTTCCAAACGCATTATCATACGATCTTTTTCTTTAGCGGCCTCGTACGCCTCTTGAGCCGCTTCCCGTTTGAGACGAAGCTCGGATGACATAAAGTCCTCGAATTGGCTTGACGAACTTCCCCCGGTACGTCAGCACAGAATAGCTCCCCGTGGCTTTCCCCGGAGAAGTCTCCGGTTAAATCAACCGGTTCTGGCGCATCCCATTTTGCATGGGATTTCAAAATGTCCCACGCTTCCTCTTGAGCAAACGAAATACCTTTATGCTCGTCACGATACATTGTTCTAGCCCGTCTCACATAATCCATTTCATTTTCCCCACTTTTTTCCAAACGTTTAGCATGTTTAAAAACCACGTTAAACTTTTGGCAATTTCCGTTCAACGTATGCCACTTGGTTGTTATCATATCCTTGTCGTGTGGTTGAATTTTTTTCGATTGAACTCGTTCATAACCAGATACCAAAACGTGTTGCACTTTTTTGAAACTCCGACACTTGGATCCTCGGAAACGACAACGTAACACAAGGCAAGTAGTGTTTCCTCGGCCGGTAACCAACGTAATGTAGTCCCGTTGGGATTTCTTTCATCATAGGGTTCGGGTTATTTTTTACATATCTTTACCTCGACTTTTAGGATTTCGGGGAGACATATCTTCGGGGTTGATTTGAGAATGTGACGATTGGGTTTGCGGTTAGGTTTGTTGTTCAAATTATGGTAGATTTTGTTGAAAATTTTGCAAATTGGCGTTTTGCCACATCAAATACATTTTTTTTGGTTAAAAAGTTGCTTGGGTGTCAAGCTAAGTGGGTTAGGAAAACCGGATGAAGACACGTTTGGGTTCGGGTTTGAAGAAGATCCCGCATTCGGATTTTGAAAACCGAGTAGGTTAAAAAAACTCTCATTTTGGAGAAAGAATGGAAGTATATAATTTTGAGTTTGAGTTGTGTAAGTGTTTAAAAAACGTATGTGAAGGTGGGTATTTATAAGGTTTTGATTTTTTTTTAAATTATAGTCGTTTACCACTATGTTTGTATTTTTTTATTTTTTTATTTTTGAATTCTAACCAAAGTAACTGTTGGATTGGGGGTGGTTTGTGTAAATATGTTTTGTCCATTTGTGAGTTTCCAACTGAGTTGTGGTAGTCACTTGGAGCTCAACACAGCCTCAACACTCCTTGACCTGGTATCATAACGTAGCCCCAAAGCAGGCCACGTTAGCCCAACGCCCATTTCCAAGTTATTATACCCAGCACTCTAAAGACTAGAAGGGTCTAAGGCTATGCATACGCACACCCCACGTTATCTTCAATAACCTTTATCTAATATATTGATCTAAAGATGGTTGTATTGTGTTGGAATATGTCAATATTTACAAAAACTCGTGACCACGGGATTGCACACATTATGAATGAGAATTAAAGTTAAATAATTAATGTAAAATGATTACGATTAATTATTACTCAAAACCCGATTAACGATCATTAAGTATTTAACGGGAAATGACTAACGATCGTTAAATGTAAAGAGAAGGACTAGTAGTGAAAAATCTTAATAAGAAAAAGATTTGGGTATCTCTTTGAGGCTATAGTGGCCGGGCCAGGGGGGTTTCACAACCCTAAACCCTAACTTGTTCCCTAAGATTTGCATTCACTATATATACAAATCAAGGTTAAAGGTTTAGGGTTAACTTTTGTGCATACACATCAACCTAAACTCTATTCTTTTTCTCTCTTGCATAATCGGCCGAACACCCTAATTTATTAGGGTTTTGGTTTTGTTTTTCTAAAACAAGTTTTGTGTTGTTAGATCTAGCAATTTCTTTAATTCGTTTGTTAATTCGTGTGTACAAGAACGTGGTGTAAAACATTATTTTTACAGGAATTGCTTTGAGTTATAAAACGGCAAGGGATAACTCTTTAAACCATTCTACTTGAATTGAAGAGATCTAGCCAATTGCAAGAGGTATTTTACGCTTTCTTTTTCAGTTAATTAATTGCAATTATATGAAGTTTTCCGCTATGTATACTTTGTGGTGTCTTTGATTATTATTTTGTATCTCAAGTATAATAACCTCAACAGTGGCATCAAGAGACATATATAATCTGTAATTAATTACTAAAAATACATAAAAAACGAATAATTATATTGTGTTATTATTTGTATGTTGTAGATCTAGGGTTTGCAAAACCTTAAACCCTAATTTCGGGGGGGGGGGCAATTTTTGTACCCTAAATTTTTAGGGTTTTGTAATTTTTTTAATTGGATTAGAAAAACCCTAGATTGCATGTAATATTATATGTTATTGCGTAACTATGTTGTGTTGTAATAATTGTTATGTGTTAACTTCCATGATAAAAATATGCATGTTTTGTCATGGATCTAATTATTGTATGCTTTACTTGGATTAAGTGTATACATATGATTAATAATTTTGATAGATCTTAAATTGGGAAAGACCTCAATTATTATTAATAATTCAATTACATGCTATGTGGTATTTGTTTAATTTTGACTTACGAAATCGATGAATCGATGCATGTGGCTCACCTTATATGGGTGAGAGTCTTAATTAAACATATACGTTAATTCAGATCTAAAGTTGATTATTAATAGGATTTATCAAAAAGGTTTGCATGTGGCTATTTGATATGCATGATTAATTGTTAAGTTATGTATTCATTGTTTATGTGTTTATTTTCCAATGCTTGCTTGTTTGTTTTGTGTTACAAGTTGTGAACAAAGGTATTTTTATAAGAAAAATAAACTGATCAATGGTGAAACATGTGTTTTTAAACATAATAGTTATAAACGTTTAATTGATTGATGTTTATGCACAAATAGTTAGAACGGCGCACCCATTAATGATAAACTATAATAGGGGTATAAGGTTGGTACGAATTTAATTGTGACCTTAGAGAAGAGGGTATATAACATGCTTTGCGCTGACCTAATTCTCCGCTCCTTTGTGCATCTTAATCGAGTTACCAAGTATTCCTATATAATGTGCATAACATCTTAAGAGTTAATTGACCTTAAATTCTACGCACCACTTTTGTGGTAATTATCCGAATAACTTGGGTCTTATGACTCATGCAGCAGTAGGATATAGTGGTAATTAAATGTAATTCTTTAATTGGTGTAACCAATACCTCGATTAAAGTTTGATGATTAAAAGCTTAAACATTAAAACAAGGATATAACTATTTTAATAAAACCTTATGCTACAAAGATAATGCATGACATCTTTGTACGTATTTATTTTGACACCAAAATCAAATTTATTACCCTTAATTTAAGTTATATGCCATCCAATGAAACAGAAATACCTGATACTGCCTTTTATTTGCGTGAGAACGTGACTTAGATTGTAATCAAAGGGTAAAATATTCACGTGTTGTGAGAACTGGCATGGGTGATTTTGTAGTTTCTTAAGTTGGACAACTTAATTGAGTTTTGTAGTGAGAACTAGCAACTCAAGGCATAAAATAGGGATAAAACATGCTTACATTGCAACTGTTGTTAGCAATATGTAAATCCCATAAATTTAGGAGTTGCAATTTGAAAATTGGCAATTGAGGTTCGACTCGTACCATTTTGAATTATTTCATTACTAGCAGATCAACTGATGTGATGAAACTATGTCAATTTGGATCCTAGTTTTCAGTGAAAATTAAATGGCTATATGTTTATTAACCATGGGTATTTAATTTTCTTGAAAAGGTTAATTATCGAAAATACTAAAATTGAATTTTGTAATTCTTTTGAATTTATTAATGCAACATTTAACCGTAAACGTAGTTTAGTCTTATATAAGTAAATTGATCCACTCTTCTTTCAAACAAATGTTTGATCGAGAAAGTTTAATGAAAAGACAAAAAAGTCTCTTTTCCATGGGAGAAGAATGAGACTCAATCCTATTCCTTTTCATGAATGAGAAAGGTATAATAGGAACATTTTAATTGTCTAAATTCTAATGTAACTCATAGCAAAGAATTGCACATCTTATTTTTCATAAAGATTTCATTACCCTCATTTGGTGAATGAATCCTTTTGTAACAAACATGACTTTTGGTTAACTAGAAAGTATGTATATGAGTTACTAAATTAGAAGCTAGACTAAGTACCCCGAAAATTGTTAAAAGGCAAACTAGCATAATTTATCTAGTTGTTTTGCTTTAACCTTTAAAGGTGCTACATAACAGTATGGGGATGGTAGGCCTATTAAGGAAGAAATTGCATCCCAAAATTTTCAAGTTAATAACATTGGTGGATAACCCATCATTTAGAAAGTAGAATACACCTTTTAGTACCTAAGTAATGATTATGTATAGTTCTTCAAAGGTGTAGGAAAGTAAAGAGCAAGCAATTTGCTTTCACTGGTTATGAAACACTTACAATGTTATCAAATCCAGTGGGGAGCATTGTGTTGCTTACTGAATTAAAAGTTACACTAATTCAGTGGGAGCTACAAGCTTTGTTTCCTGTGTAGTAACCCAGATTATCTTCAAAGATAATTACTTTCGAATTGTAGGCACTTATGTTTTTAAGGATAGTCATGTGCGTTTCCTTACTAATTAATATAGTCCCACATCTACTTGTTATACCTATGACACAAATCATATTAATCAAATAAACGAACGTTTGTCGTGTTTTTTATCTGCTACATAATGTTGTTCCATGCACAAGTGGGAGATATTTTTATTGTGTGCAAGGTACAACACATATTAATATGATTTAATGGATTCTCTTGACCGTAAAGTAAGAGAGTAACATTCTAATAGGACTTATACATTTAATATGTAAGATTGCCCTATTAAGAACATGTGTCAAGATGATAACAAAGACTACTTTAATTTAAATATTCATGTCATTTAATATTAAAGAAACACTTCTAATTACAATTTACGTTACGTAAGAACGTGAACTAGATTGTAGCCCAAGGTAAAATATCCACGTGTTGTGAGAACGAGCATGGATGATTTTGCAGTTTCTACGTTGAACATTTCATGGAATGACATAATTAAATGAAGTAATCTAATACTACTTTAAATTTAAGTATTTACGTATTCTTTGAATGACATAAACAAATGTAGTAAATATTAACTTGAAATTATTAATTGAAACCAAAAGTGGTATTCATAATTACTTTAATTATACATGTTTATGATTTCTTTGTAAAGTCACAAACATGAAGTCTTTTAATTATTACAAGACTTATAATATAAAGTAAGACCCCCGTTAACTTGCTATGTCTTTTATTAAGGCATACACATGAAGTCAATGAGTTGATCAATGACTTATAACGTATAGTGGGATTATAACTGTTATGTCTTTCTGACTTAGTCAAAGAATATTTGTGTTATAATGCATGCAGTTGGCTTGGTAATTCTATCATACCATTAAGTTTTACTTTGATGGTAAATAGGTAAGCCAAAAAGAAGATGGTTATCTTAAATATTGTTAGATTATCCTACCATATTAATTCTAACGGAATACCATAGTTTTATGGTGTGTTCAGTTAGGAGAATCAAAATTTATTGGCATGTTTGATTCAAGATAACTATAGTTTCTTCCACATGTTATCAACGTTAGTAGATTGAGTATGGATTAAATATACTCAATAAATCTCCAACCTAGAAGATTAATACGACACCATAGAATGTGATGAATCACATTAAATCTTAAAATGAAGTTCTCAATTTGTTAAACTACTTGTAAAGTGCGTTGTAACAAACTAATGTCAGGAACTTTCAATGTTTTTTGTAATATCCCAAAAGAGAACAGTGTATTGTTGCTCTACTTGCTAAATTATTTAAAGGTGATCTTTTAATTATTAAAGGCAAGCGGGAGTTTTTCTTTAGATCTTGAAAGATTAAATTAAAAAATACATAATCTTATAAAATGCACTAGCAAATATCATGATGAGGCTAAACATGTAAATGATAGACCCTAACATGATGAAATTGTCATTCATAGATCCGTAAGGATATCTCAGATATTTAATATGCTGAGGAATATGAGTTACATGATCATGGTAAGCCTGTTAATCATAATGATGAATTTACCAAATGTTGAATTATTGTAAATTAATCATACTATGGATGTAGAGATGCTTTCCATAAAGATAATCAACTTTAGATACTTGGTTTATTTTAATGAAGATGAGTTTCTTCAAAGGATGGAAACCCTAGTGGTTTAAATCTTTGTGTAGAAATCATGTGAACAATATTGTACACATATTTAATGCATGTATAGTGACAATAATATTAATCATACTTAAGCAATTAACTATGATTGAATATTCCTTCCTAAACACATTAGATTAAAAGTATAAAGATTATAATTGTCATACTTAGTTTCATTGATATGAAATTTTGACAATGAATATCAAAACTCTTTGTTGTGGAATTACTTTTGCGAGGACGATCAATAATACAAAGGAGTTTTATGAATTCAAATAATCTTTGTTGGGTCTATTATAGATTTGATGATACAAAACAAGAAGAATGAAACATGAAGGACTAAAAGTGACAAGAAGGGAAACTACAAAAAGATGGAGGATTTAGAAGATGCTAGAAGATATGCTTAAAAGAATAATTAGTTTCCTAATTATATTATGATTCCTCTTGTAAACCCTAGATGTCTCTAGTATATAAAGATACATAGGGTCATTAGTTTTAAAGTACGTACAAGATGTAGACGTCTAAAGGTGTGTGTGTGTGGGAACCTAGGCGTAGGGAAAACGCCTAGGGTTTAGTTAGTTAGTGTTAGATCAAGTCTTTGATATTTATTATAGTTAGTTAGTTAGTTTATGATAATAAAAAACCTTTTTCATAATAATGTTGATTCTATGTTTGAATATTCCGCTTTCATTATTATGTGTTCCTAGATATAATATTAGACCTCGTCTAAGAGCTTACAACGATCTTTACAATCTTTGAATATGTACAAACTGCAAGAATCCATAAATGGATATATGCATGCATCTAGGAGATGATTCTTATGTTTAAATCCATGTTTGATTTAATAATTGAAATAAGATAGCTCATAAGTATTCCTGAAAGCTAGTGGGAGTATTATCTTTATTTTCTTAAAATCGTATATGTTGTATGCCACATGGGCAATTACATTCCATGTAAGTTAAATGTTAAGTTTTAGTTGAGAATGAAACTTTGCTTGTAAGATTTAGGAAATAAGACATAAAACATTGGAATATATGTTTATTGCTATAAACATATGAAATGAGTCTAATAAAACGTGATGGATACATAATGAGATCTTAAAGTCTAACTTGAAGATTCATCATGTACATCATGTTGTGTATAAGGTTGTTGTATCATGCTTGATTACAAGATGATTTGACAATATTCAAATATTTATGTTTGGATTTAGAATTGCATTCCTCTGCCTGGATTTGCTCCCAGATTCTATAAATGAACATACAACAATTATTATGTAATTGTCATAGTCAACAAACTTGAAGTTTGAATGGCACCAAACAAATAATATTCAAAGTTTATAATGTTTAAAGAGCATATTGTTGTACACAATGATGCTAGTATAATCGAGATGACACTCAAATCTAGTCATGGTATCCTTGAAGATAACCATGTTAACTAGTCATGCTCAACTAAGAGCATAGTTGCATTATACATTAAAGAATAAAGAATACTTAAAACTTTAAAGTTTTGAAAGATGATTGTCATAAAATGGTGGTTCAGGTTGTCACGCACCTTATGGAATGTTATGACAATATCAAGATATGTGTAAACACAAACAATAAATTCACTTATTGAATTCTTGAAATAAGTATTCTAAAAATTCCTATAGATCAAAGTTAGTTGAAATTATGCCCCGTCAACAAATATGATTATCATAACTTGAGGCAAAAATTCATTAACTAAGAATTATCATGCATTGATCTATTTAGTATTTGGATAAAGGATATTAAAAAATTATTATTTATAATGAATTAAAGTACTTTATACGTTTAATTTCATTTATAATATTATGTCCTATATTTGCATGTTTAATCCTTGAATAACTTAAGTTATTCTGAATAGTCCGTTGTCGATCAATGACATGGGAATGTCATTTAATTAAGACAAATATGAGTTTTAGTTAGAATATACTTGAAAGTATATTGATGCGAATGCATGACTAATTTCAAATGATATTCAATGGATTAAATATATGACTTAATCCCAACAACATGATGGTACTTTATGGATCTTTGTCATTAAGTACATCATGAATATTTATCATCAGACTTGAGATACCAAAGAAATGTCATGGGTGTAGTGCATTTTTGTGAGGCAATCTAATGCTATACGTAACTGGTCTTGCGAAATTCATGAATTCTGCTCGTATTAAAAACATAATTTGTTTCCTTCAAATTTGTTTTGAAGTATAATTCTGCTGGCCCCTTCGTAGGGTTTGTCAAGATATTTGCATGGAAATGCCCAAGGTCTTCTGGAATACGTTCAGAAGAATTGGTAATCTTGATCAATCATATAAAATGAGAAATAGAATAGTTAATTAAGAAATGAGTAAGATCCATATTCTTATTAACATGGTATTAGAAACAAAAGGATGAATATGATGATGAATCATGAAAATGGTTTTTCTCCAGAAAACCATACACGAGATGTACTAGGGGCATTGGCGTATTGCTAGACGCTAACCAATGTAATTGCACGTTTTGTAAACATATCCAAGTGGGAGCTGTTGGAATATGTCTATATTTACAAAACCGTGTATGTCCGGATTCGAACTCGTGACCACAGTATTGCACACATTACGAATGCGAATTAAAGTTAAATAATTAATGTAAAATGATTACGATTAATTACTACTCAAAACCCGATTAACGATCGTTAAGTATTTAACGGGAAATGACTAACGACCTTTAAATGTAAAGAGAATGACTAGTAGTGAAAAATCATAATAAGGAAAAGATTAGGGTATCTCCTTGGGGCTATAGAGACCGACCAAGGGGGGGGGGGTTTCACAACCCTAAACCCTAACTTGTTCCCTAAGATTTTCATTCACTATATATACAAATCAAGGTTAAAGGTTTAGGTTTAACTTTTGTGCACACACATTAACCTAAACTCCACTCTTTTTCTCTCTTGCACAATCGACCGAACACCCTAATTTATTAGGGTTTAGGTTTTGTTTTTCTAAAACAAGTTTTGTGTTGTTAGATCTAGCAATCTCTTTAATTCGTTTGTTAATTCGTGTGTAAAAGAATGTGATGTAACACATTATTGTTACATAAATTGGTTTGAGTTATAAAACGGTAAGGGATAACTCTTTAAACATTCTACTTGATTTGAAGAGATCTAGCCAATTCCAAGAGGTATGTTACACTTTATTTTCAGTTAATTAGTTGCAATTATATGAAGTCTTCCACTGTGTATACTCTGTGATATCTTTTTTTATTATTTTGTATGTCAAGTATAATAACCTCAACATATTGTAGTTTCTTGATTCGTTAGTAGTAGTTATAAACCATAACCTCAGTCTAACAGTAAATCATACATATACAAAATCTTATGTTTCAAATCAAGATATGAAGAACACAATGTTTTCTTACACATGAAATTTGTATATATGAAACTCTTCTCTTCTAGCTCAAAAGCCAAAAACTTGAAACAAAATCTAAACCTGCATAGCAAAAAAATTTAAAAGGTAAAAGTTTTGAGAAAGTGATAAAAAACTACGCAAAATAACATATGTATGAAGAACATAGGTGACTATGGTGATTTAGATAAGAAGGTTTAGAACTTTTGAGAGTGAAATTGTGTGATAAATGTTTTGACTTATAAGTACATATTTGGAGGTCATTGGAGTCGTTTATAACATGTACTGAACCTATTGATAAGTTAAACTTTTACAACTACTTACCTATTGTATTATCTTAGATACACAATTTTTAAAATAGGGGGTTTGGAATAAGCACACTTCAAGTTGCTTATTTAATACAACTTATTTCAATTATAAACAATAAGTAAACTAAACATTTGCCAACTGCTGTAAAAGTGCATCGCTATATTGTTATTATTTAATAGGCATCTTCTGAAACATCTACTATCTTGTCTCATGACAAGTTTGATGAATATGAGGAACTGGTAAGAAGAATGAACCAGCCCATGCGTTAATTTTCTTCCTTCCTTTTTTAGAAGGCTGTTTCTATTTAAGCTTACACAAATCTTTGAGATTGTCTAGAATATGTTTAATTTTTCCTTGACAGAGTCGTGGTTGAATATGAATTGGTTTGATGTATGTGGCCACCACTATATTAGTAAACATAAAATTGTGGTAGGATTATTCTGTCGCAATCACATATATGGAAAGCGTTCATTATGGGTTGAATTATTTGTGACATTGAGATGAATTATTGCTGACAGTTACAAGAGTTGACAAGAAAATGTGATCAATATGGATAACAATTTAATTTGTGGTAGGATCAAATGATGTCAATGAACTTTCATTTATGTCACATGGAAAGTCTTAACAGGGGCTGCTTATATTTTTAACCATGTTGACTGTCACATATCGTTAGTTGTTACTTGTTAGTTGACTCGGACCTTTCTAACAATAAATTGGTTATAAATTTGAGGCTATTTTTCCTATGAATGATTAACTGGTTGTATATTTTGTGCACGCAACTTATATGTGTTTTAACATGTCACAATACATCTAATTTTTAGTTATTTGAGCATAAAAACTGTATAATTTTAATAACACAATTCGTTAAGAATTTAATATCTATCTTGGCATGCTAAAGTGTGTCGTGCATACACGAAGGTTTGTTAAATCAGATTTATCTATTACATTTGGCTAAAATCTTTTATAATTATATTGTTATAATACTCGTGTACGTGTGGGTTTTCCAAAATTTTCATTATGCATTAGTATCGATTAATATTTTGAATAGATATTTTTTGAAAGAATAATTTGATTTTGTTTCATTAGAATGGTGTTGTGGTTGATGTTGTTTCATATAAATATTAATATCATGTTTTAGAAATTATGCATCTTTAGTAGCCCGTAATGACTTTTGAAATAATTTATTATCCTGATATCATATCTAAAGTTTAAAGATGAATTAAACTATAATTCTTATATCCATAATCTTGTATATTTCTTTTCATCTTGGAGTCACCTATTAGGTTGTGCCTTCGTTTTAATATTTATATTTGAGTTAATAGTAATTTTAGCCGTATTTAATTTTTAAACTCGTGTATGCGTGGTTAAAAATAAAAAAGAATCAATTGAGTCGTGTGTATATGTACAATCTCGTCTATCTATTTACATAACACAGTATCTCATGTTTTCACTTTGAAATTTATAAATAATATCTGCAAATAACAATAACATATACATATCTTAAAAACATATATATAAAGTCGTTGGGGTATGTAATAATTTTATAAAGTTTTAAAAAACATTAAAAGTGAATTTGACCTAATGGAAGCGAGTTTGACTTTTATTTACCAATCAAAATGCTTGATTTTAAATATTAGCTCTCTCATTGGTCAATAAAAAAATTCGTTTGTACAATTTGTATCTTCTCATATTATACTAGTTTTAGAACCCGTCACGCACGAGGTTTGGGTGGGATCAAATTTGACCAGAAAATGTGATCAATATGGATAGCAACTTAATTTGTGGTAGGATCAAATGATGTCAATGAACTTTCATTTATGTCACATTGAAAGTCTTAAGTGGGGCTGCTTATATTTTTAACCATGTTGATTGCCAACATGTGCTCCTATTCACGAATTCTACTCTTTTCCTTGTTCCCTCATTTGCACGTTCAAGCGGTGGCTATTAGGACATATAGGACCACTACACATCATTAACAAAACAGACCATATATGCATATTACAACCACATATCGTTAGTTGACCCGGACCTTTCTAATAATAAATTGGTTATAAATTAGAGGCTATTTTTCCTATAGATGATTAACTGGTTATATATTTTGTGTGCGCATCTTACATGTGTTTTAACATGTCACAATATATCTAATTTTTAGTTATTTGAACAAAAAACTGTATATAATTTTCAAAACACAATTCGTTAAGATTTTAAATATCTATCTTGGCATGCTAAAATGTGTCGTGCATACACGAAGGTTTTGTTAAATCAGATTTATCTATTACATTTGGCAAAAAACTTTTATAATTATAATGTTATAATAGTCGTGTACGTCTCGTTTTTTCAAATTTTTCAATATGCATTATTATAGATTAATATTTTGAATAGATATTTTTTGAAAGAATAATTTGATTTTGTTTCATTAGCATGGTGTTGCGTTTGATGCTGTTTGATATAAATATGAATATCATATTTTAGAAATTATGCATCTTTAATAGCCCATAATGACTTTTGAAATAATTTTTTTTCATGATATGCTAGTCGTGTCACGTTTACCCAAACAACACTTGTAAAGCTTGAAACCCTCGAACACCCTAGCAGCCCTTTGTTGTCCGAGAACTAAACAAAACCCGAGAACCAAATCTGCTCGCTGTCCGATATCAGGTAAAGGTGCCCCTATGTGTTTCTTTTCTGCCTGAGAACAAACAAAACAGAAACTTGATGTTTCTGCTTCAAGTCAGCAGCTATAGAGCAACCAATAATCGATCAAAACATAAAACAAAACCAATCAAAACCTTCTTGGATCAAAGATTCAAGTGATCGTTTCAAAGTAAAATCGAAAACCAAAACCCTAGTTCGTGATTAGGGTTTTCAATCTGCTGAAGATGATGATGATCGATGTATGTGTTCGGCTGTGAATTAGTAATGTATGTCGTGAGGTATAGGAGCTAGGGTGTAGGGTTTATATATCCTTGCACCCCTAGCTTGCTTGGGCTTCAACTTGTGCTCCAAGTTAAGCTCACATACCATATACTATCACAACTCTCCTAGCCAAACCCAATCCGAATGCCCCTCTATGGAACCGGCCAATTGGCTTGGTTTAAGCGCAATCGGGTCTAGTAATCTTCGGGTCAAAGTAGGTTCAAACTCAAGCTTAAACGTGAAAACGTATTTTAATGTTTTCCGTTTGTGCCTCTAATAGGCTCACACACCCTTAGCTGTATTTGGCTAATCAAACTCCCATATTCCAACAGCTCCCACTTGGGAGTTAGAGTAGCATATAACACAAATACCAACGACGAAAACGTCTAGCAACGCTCGCACTCACTATTTAACTAAAGGTGTCTGAGATATAGTTTCATAAATCTTTCTCAGTAGCATGGTCATTTATGTCTTACTTTTATCATCCTTTGTTATAGATACCGTTAAACCATGGATATGAATCCTAACTAATTCCATATAGTTTAACCATTTAGATTCTTGTTATAGAATTTTAGTTAGATATACCAAATGTAATCAAGAATCATCTTGCATTACCTTTTGGGTTTGGCCAAACAATTATCTGATTAATTCTGGATAGGGCCCATGGTATCTTTCTGCACATAAGTGGAGTAACAAATCCTTTGTTGACTATAAGTGTTGTGGATGCCGCTTCACATCACTCCAAAATACAGCTTTTATAACTACCTTATTGAGGATAGCGTTTGGCGTATACATACAAAAGTGATATGTACACATAACAGAACTTACTTGCATATCAAGTCTAAAGACGACTTAACAAACCATTTCAGCATTTACTCGGGATCCAAAAGTAAATGTTTGAAAGTTGGGTATCCAATATGCATCCCTTGTGAATACACATAAGTTTGGCGGAACCAATCCACATTCTCATAGAATATAACCAACACGCACATTTGCCTTACATAACAATATTCTCATATTGTTAACCGATAATGGACATATTTAGAAAGATAAATCATTTCATGGATTAAACATGCAAATATGAAATAACATATTATATTTATGAAATAACAAATACCTCGTATCTTTATTTATCTAAAAGTAAAACTGCCTTACAATTCCAAATTACCCAAATAATAATTACACACAGATTTACATAAGACTACTAGCTGGAATTAAACCAATACCCCTGGTCAATTTAGAATGCTTAGGATATGCTAAAGCCTTCGTAAATGGATTAGCTAGGTTGTCATCTGTGTGAACTTTTGATATCTCCACGTCACCCATTTCAATGGTCTCTCGAATATAATGAACTTTCGCGCAGTAATGTCTAGCACCCTTGGTGATTCCACTTTTATTAGCTATAGTAATGGCTCCAGTATTATTATAATACATATTTGTGGGTTTTACAATTATGCGAACAATGCCAAGCCCAAAAATGAATTTTCAAATCCATACAGCCTCTTTAGATGAATCATAAGCAGCTATATACTCAGCTTCTGTAGATGAAGTTGCAGAAATACTCTGCTTTGTGCTTTTCCAATCAACAACACCTGCATTTAAAACGAATACATATCCAGTCCGAGATTTTAGGTCATCAGCATCTGTCAGATATCCAGCAACAGTGTAGCAAGAAACCCTGAGCTCTCATTTCGTATCACCTCCATAAACCAGAAACATATCCTCAGTACTGCGTAAATACATAAGAATATTCTTAATAGTAGTCCAGTGAAGTTCACCTAGATTCTGTTGAAATTGGCTTGTCATGTTCTGAGCGAACGCAACATCAGGATGAGTACATCTCACAGCATACATAATAGATCCTATAGCCGAAGCATAAGGAACTCTTTGCATGCGCTCTTTATCAGCAGGTGTCTCAGCACTTTGTGATTTACTCAACTTAGGCTCTTCTAGCATTGGGATAGTTCCTCGTTTGGAATCCTTCATGAAAAATCTTTTCAAGATTTTCTCAATGTAAGCACCTTGACATAAACCAATTAATCGTTTTGATCTATCTCTGTTGATCTTGATTCCAAGAATATATGCAACTTCTCCTAGATCTTTCATTGCAAAACATCTTCCAAGATAGGATTTTACATCTTGTAACATTGGAATGTTTTTTCCCATGAGTAATATGTCATCAAAATATAGAATTAGAAAAGCTGCATAACTCCCACTAGCTTTATGATATACACATAGCTCATCTTGATTATGAGTGAAACGGAATTTCTTAATCTCATCGTCAAACCATTTATTCCATTACCTAGATGCTTGCTTAACTCCATAAGTGGAACACTTGAGCTTGCATACTCGGTTAGGATATTTAGGATTAATAAAAACCTCAGGTTGATCTATATAGACATCTTCAAAAAGATGTCCATTGAGGAAGGCAGTTTTGACATCCATTGGACAAATCTCATAGTCATAGAATGTAGCTATGGCTATGAGAATCCTTATAGCTCTAATGTCTGCAACATGAGAAAAGGTTTCTTCATAATCAACCCTGTAGGTTTGATTGAAGCCCTTTGCTATGAGACGAGCTTTAAAGGTGTGTGCTGCACCATCCATGTCAGTCTTCTTTTTAAATAGCCACTTGCTGCCAACTGGTTTACAGTTAGAAGGAAGCTCAACTAATTCCCAGACTTCATCGTCTTTCATGGATTGCATTTCCACATTCATCGCATCAAGCCATTTCTTACATTCAGGATCCAACAATGCAGCTTTATAGTTATTGGGTTCACTAAGATCCCCTAACTCATATTCCTCAGCATCGACGTATAAACACATTCGATCTGGAGCATGGCGTGCCCTTGCAGACTTATGAATAGGAATGATATCCTCATCATAATGTAAGATAATGTCTACTGAAGGATTTGTATCTTCATCTTGAATAATTTGAAGATCTTCTAGACTCGCACTTGCTTCTTGATCCAAGAGATTATTCTCAAAGAACTCAGCATTTTGGGCAACAATAACTTTGTTCTCTGATGGAAGGTAGAAAGAATATCCTATTGTTTCCTTTGGGTTTCCTAGAAGATACACTTAATAGATCTGGGTTCAAGTTTGTCAGGTTTGGTAAGTGTATCATGCTTAGCAAGTGCCTCACAACCCCAAACTTTTATCTAATGCAGCTTAGGGGCTTGCCCATGCCATACCTCGTATGATGTCTTATCAACCTTCTTAGTTGGAACCATATTGAGAATGCGTGCAGTAGACTCAAGGGCATAATCCCAAAAGGACTTTGGAAGAGTAGTTTGACTCATCATGAAGCGAACCATGTCTAGTAGTGTTCGATTTCTCTTCTCAGACACACCATTATATTGTGGAGTGTAAGGAGGTGTTCGATGTGCAACAATCCCATGCTCCTTAAGATGATCCAAAAACTCTTGACTCATACATTCACCTCCACGATCAGAACGTAGTGACTTAATGGTTTTCCTGAGTTGGTTTTCTACTTCCTTTTTAAATGCTATAAATGTTTCAAATACTTCATCTTTATGTTCCGACAAGTAAAGATAACCATACCGACTATAGTCGTTAGTAAAAGTGACGTGGTAACTTGCTCCTTGTCTTGACACAGTTCTAATTGGGCCACATACATCAGTGTGTATTAGTCCAAGTAGATCTTTAGCCCTTTCCACTTTATGTGAATAAGGTTTCCTTGCCATCTTACCAGACATGAATGAAACACACTTTTCAAATAACTTAATTTTAGTTGAGTTAAGAAGTCCATCATATTGCAACTTCTCCATGCATTTGTTGCTAATGTGTCCTAGACGACAGTGCCACAAGAGAGTAGAGTCCAAGGCAAACTTGGCTCTTTTATTGCTAACAGCAAACATAGAACTATCATTTGTATTAGAACAAGACATATAAACTTCATAAATACCATACCGAGGGATAGCAGTAAAATAAACAACATTATTTCTAGAAACTAAAATTGCATTATTCGATTCAAAATGATTAACAAAACCATCGTCATACAAACAAGAAACTGAAATAATTCCTCTAGTAATAGAGGGAGCATAATGATAATTGTTCAAAACAACCACTAATCCACTAGGGAGACATAAATGAAAAATGCCTATAGCTTCAACTTTTGCTTGTTGACCATTGCCCACATACATACATAAAGCTCCAGGATTCAGCTTCCTACTTCCCCTAACACCCTGAGTAGTATAACAAATGTGAGTACCATAACCCGTGTCATAAACCCAAGATGTATAAGGAAAAGAATAAAGTTCTATGGTTAAAATACCTGAAGTGCTAGCTCCTAGAGATAGCTTCTTCTTTTTCATCAACTCGGCGAGAAACACGGGACAATTCCTTCTCCAATGACCTATTTCACCACATTGGTGATAGGTTGCGTCCTTAACAGGATTACCCTTTTTGGGTGGTGGAGAAATCTTAGGCTTGGGAGCATAATGGTTTATGCTCAAGAGCATAAGCTAGCTTGTACTTGCCCTTTCTATTTTTTTCATTATAAGAAACTTTTCATAATAACCCAACTCCCCCCCCCCCTCTCTTTCTCTCTCTCTCTCTCTCTATATATATATATATATATATATATATATATATATATATATATATATATATAAATATATATCAACATTATTGATAACTCTGTTTAATTCGATGTGTGATTAAATATTACAAAAGACCACACAAACATAAATTTCATGTGACCATTGGATAAACAATAGTCTCACAAAATACACATTTCTTCACTTTAAGCAGCATATGGTCACACTTATTAACACTTTTGACCACTTTATGCTTAATTGTATGTGACTAAATACCCAAAATAAATATGCTTTGTGTGACTAAATATTACAAAAGGTCACACAAACATAAAATTCATATGACTATTGGATGAATAATAATCACAAAAAATACGCATTTCTTCACTTTAAACAGCATATGGTCACATTTATTAACACTTTTGGCCACTTTATGCTTAATTGTATGTGACTAAATACCCAAAACAAACATGCTTTGTGTGACTAAATATTACAAAAGGCCACACAAACATAAAATTCATGTGGCTATTGTATGATCAATAGTCACACAAAATAGATATTTTATTCACTTTAAATAGCATATGGTCACACTTATTAACACTTTTGGCCACTTTATGCTTAATTGTATGTGACTAGATACCCAAAACAAACATGTTTTGTATGACTAAATATTACAAAAGGCCACACAAACATAAAATTCATGTGGCCATTGTATGATCAAAAGTCACACAAAATAGAAATTTCTTCGCTTTAAGCAGCATATGGTCACACTTTTGGCCACTTTATGCTAAATTGTATGTGACTAAATACCCAAAACAAACATGTTCTGTGTGACTAAATATTACAAAAGGCCATACAAACATATAATTCATGTGGCCATTGGATGATCAGTGGTCACACAAAATAGACATTTCTTCATTTTAAACAGCTTATAGTCACGCTTATTAACACTTTTGACCACTTTATGCTTAATTGTATGTGACTAAATACCCAAAACAAACATGCTTTGTGTGACTAAATATTACAAAAGGCCACACAAACATAAAATTCATGTAGCCATTGGATGATCAATAGTCACACAAAATACACATTTCTTCACTTTAAACAACATATGGTCACACTTATTAACACTTTCGGCCACTTTTTGCTTAATTATATGTTACTAAATACCCAAAATAAACATGCTTTATGTGACTAAATATTACAAAAGGCCACACAAACATAAATTTCATGCGACCATTGGATTAACAATAGTCACAAAAAATACACATTTCTTCACTTTATACCGCATATGGTCACACTTATTAACACTTTTGGCCACTTTTTGCTTAATTGTGTGTGACTAAATACCCAAAACAAACATGCTTTGTATGACTAAATATTACAAATGGCCACACAAACATAAATTTTATGTGGCCATTGGATGAACAATAGTCACACAAAATACACATTTCTTCACTTTAAACACCATATTGTCACACTTATTAACACTTTTGGCTACTTTATTTTAAATCGTGTGTGACTAACATAAAAAAAACAACACTCGTGTGACTAAATCATCACAAATGTCACATTTATTATATATTCATGTGGCCACTGGACGGGAAATAGTCACATATAATACACATTTACTTGAATAAATCATCCCAAATGTCACATACATTATATATTTAAGTGGCCAAAGGACGAACAATAGTTACTCTAAAAAACCATTCGTGTGATTCTAAAGTGTTTATGGTCACATCGTGCCTACAATGTATTGTGAAAGTTGAATAAGTGTATACTCTCCCTGCGATTTTGGCGATTAACGAAACCTTAAACCTAACAATCTGTCGCTTTCAATCTATTCTTTAATCAAGTGAACCATTAATAATTTAATATTCGATCATTAGTTGGTCACTTTTGTATGAGAATATATTGATCGCACTTTGTTTGTTTTTTATATTCTCATCGCCTTTTTACATTAATTGCCAATTACTGATTGATCATTCATATTGTCTATATTTTACTAATTGTCAATCTTTGGATCTACTCATTATTAATTCATCAATATCATTTGTGATCGGCGTTGGTTCTATGGGTTAATTATATGTGATGTTTCGCTAAAAACCCTAGTTTTTAAACTAGGGTTTATTCGTATTGATTGAAGACCAGACCTTATCTTCTTGATTTTCTGTTTCTTATTACTTGTCTAAAGGGGTTTGTGGTTGTTGTGATGTCGAAGATGGGAGTGGAGATCAATACACAAACACGACCTGTTGGAGAGAAGGTTGACAGTATGCCACGACATGTGGCTAAAGATAACACTCCTAATGACGACATGGATGCTTGCCCTTCTCCGATTAACGAGGGGAGTAGTTCTCGTAGTGATGGACAAGTGGAGCCGATTTCACTTGGTTCGAGCCCTAGTCATGATGCACCTAGTCATGACACGCCTGAGGGTCATGATACTTTATTGAAAATTCATGCTATTGAAAAACAAATATTTGAGGGAAAACTTGTTCTTGTGGGTGACGATGGGCAACCATTAAAACCAGTTGTGACAGTGGATACTACTACTACTGGGGCTAATCCATTTGAGCATCATAAGGTGCCGCAGTCATAGAAGGAGCTAGAGGAGATGCTTACTGCTATTGGTTATTATTCGAAACCTCCTCAAGATACGAGTGTTCATATGGCTTCTAATGTTAATGCTACTAGTAGTCCTAATAATGTTAATGATAAGGTTGATACGAATGCACATGGAGCTGTTGGTATTGAGAAGGTTGGTGTTGCTTTGAAACAACCTTCTACATCATATGTATGTGTTACTTCTACTGAACCTAAGAAACACACGTCAAACTTTCGTAGGTTGGAATGTAATAAGAAATCTAATGGTGTGGATCTTTCTGTTCTGATGAAAGTGGTTGAAGAGGTGAACTCTAGGTTTGAGAATACTTTATATGGGTATTTCCTTGGTCAACGACTTGCTTTTCCTGTTGTTGATTACTTTGTATGTAGTACGTGGGCTAAGTTTGGTTTACAAAAGGTAATGATGAATGCAAAGGGGTTCTTCTTTTTTAAGTTCAATTCGAAGAAAGGTGTTGATGATGTTCTTGAAAACGGTCCTTGGTTTATTAGAAATGTACCTATTATTCTTAAACCATGGACATTGAACACCAACTTACTTAAAGAGGATTTGACCAACATCCCGGTGTGGGTTAAATTCCATGATGTTCCTCTTGCTATGTTTTTTGATGATGGACTTAGTCTCCTTGCCACATTGATAGGCACGCCCAAAAGGTTAGATGCTTTCACTAGCCAAATGTGTAAGGACTCGTGGGGCCGTAGTAGTTTTGCTAGATGCATGATTGAAGTGAAGTCGGATGAGGTGCTTAGGGACAACCTTACTGTTGAGATACCGTTACTTGATGGTTCGGGTTCGACTATTGAGATGATACGGGTTGAATATGAGTGGAAACCACCTCATTGTGATAAATGTAAGATTTTTGGTCATACTCTTATTGAATGTCCTAAAGTTGTTGAACCTCCTGCTCAGCCTACTAAGCATTTTAATGATGGTTTCAAGACGGTTAATAACAAGAAGAAGGGAAAGCAAGGTGGGTCTACTATTCCGGGTCAAGGAGGGTTTATTAAACCTGTTGTGGGTAAGGAGTTTCAATATCAACCCAAAAAGACTCCTTCTGAACCTAAGAAAGTGGAAGTCACTAAGAAGAATGCTTCTGATATGGCTAGTTCGAGTGGAACAAAGATCTCTACATCTAACCAGTTTGATGCTCTTAATATGGAATATACGGATGCGTTTGGTATTCCTTCTAATGACACAAACAAGGATGTGGATTCTAGACGTGCAATGGAAGTTAATGAAGATAAGTCTACTAAGACAGGTATTGCATCACAAGAACCCCTTGTGAGTGATTTGAAAGAGATGGAGTCGGTTGTGGCTCCTAATACTAGTGATTCTTGTAATCCGCCCGCCTCTTCTACTAAGAGAGTTAATCTTTTTTCTAAAGTGGGAGAAATCGTGGTTTCGGATTCTGATGATGAGGTGGTTGCTAACCCATTTGATGAGTCTGCTAATCTATTCAGTGGTGGTGGCCAAGGGTTTGAAGATGAGTATGATGACTATGACTACGATGACTATGCGAAGCAGGTTTATGATCTTCCAAAGAATTTGGATGCCTTTAATGCCATGTATGGCACCAAGCTTCAGGGTCTTAGGAAGTAATTTTA
This sequence comes from Chrysanthemum seticuspe, assembly GCA_019973895.1. Classification (NCBI taxonomy): domain Eukaryota; kingdom Viridiplantae; phylum Streptophyta; class Magnoliopsida; order Asterales; family Asteraceae; genus Chrysanthemum; species Chrysanthemum seticuspe. Next base: position 349,629,747 of record BPTQ01000005.1, on the reverse strand, counting down.
TTCGTTATGTCCTATGTTATCATGTGAGTAGTGGTATATTTTCTTGTTTAGAAAATAGGTAGTATCTTGTTATGTAAGCTTTATGCCTATGTAACGGGCTGAGATATGGGATTTCACTCATATCCATTGTACTTAAACGATTCTTTTGGTTAATATATTTACCAGGGTGCAGGATTACTCCCCTTTACCAAAAAAAAAAAAAAAAAAAAAAAAAAAAAAAAAAAAAAAAAAAAAAAAAATTGTTTACGGTCACTAATACTGATTAATCCAACAAAACTTGTGCCTAATTTTTCACACATATTCGGGTTTTGTTCACTCTTTTTCAATGACAAAGGCCACGAACTCAACAATGTCACCTTATGCCACCTACGGTGGCGCGATCTTTGGTGACACACAAAAAAAACATGTGTGACTATATGCATATCGTCACACATTTTTGGTGTAACGAATACCGGTTTTTGTACCAGTGATACATTTGTTATAAATCTCTCTTTATTATTTTCGGATATTAAAAAAGATTTATGATGGGAACTGAGATCTCGCACGTTTTCTTTTATGGTTTTTGTTTGAGTTGTTGAAAGGAGATAGATTGATGTTGCTTTGGATGCGTTTGGTTTGTAATTTTGTTTTAGTTCATCTCCTATAATGGTGTTGTGTTTGGTAAAAACCAAACTTTGTGAAAGTCAAATAATAATGAAGAAAAATAATCATTTTCATCATAAGCTCATCCTTGTAACTGTGGTCCCAATTTTTGCGGCTCTTTTACTTGGTTTACTCATGTGTGGCCTCATTGCTTATCGACGTAGAAAGAGATCTGCTCCACAGAAACCATCAGGAAAAGAAGGTGGTACATTTTTCTCAGTAACAAGTTTTGATGGACAACCGTATGATGAAATCATCAAGGTAACAAATGATTTTGAAGATGCATATTGTATTAGGATCGGAGGATACGGTACCATGTATAAAGCTAAGTTACCACCCAACAATTTAGTAGCTGTCATGAAACTTCATTCATCATCTGAGAATGATGATCATATAGGGTTCCTAAATGAGGTACGAGCATTCACAAACATAAGACATAGAAACATAGTTAAACTCTATAGATATTGCTTCCATGCTCGTCACTCATTTTTTATTTACGAATATCTTGAGAAGGGAAGTCTAAAATCGCTCTTAAGTAGCGATATCACAACAAAGAAAATGGATTGGTTGAAAAGGGTAAGAATTGTTAAGGCTGTGGCGAATGGTTTGGCTTATATGCACCATGATTGCACACCGCCTATAATTATAGAGACATTTCTCGAGCTAATATCCTTCTCGATTATGATCATGAGGCACATATCTCGGACTTTGGAACAGCGAAGCTTCAAAAGCTGGATTCATCCAATTGGATTGCGGTTGTAGGCACCTATGGCTATATTGCACCGGGTACATACCATATATTTTAAAAGTTATATATACTATATGTACTAATTCTCAAGATTCAGATTTCTCTTAATCATGACCTGATATAACAATTCTTTTATTATTCTCGTGCTTCCTTCAATGTAGAGCTTGATTATACGATGGTGGCGACAGAGAAATGCGATGTGTATAGTTTTGGAGTTTTTGCACTAGAAGTGATTATGGGAAAACATCTTGGAGAACTTATATCATATCTACAAACATTGTCTGCTGATGATCTATTGCTAGTCAATGTAGGAGATTGTTGGATTTCATGACCATCATCTATAGTTGAGAAACTAGCTCATTTATTTGAGTGTCTCATGGCCATGTTTGAACAGCAATCCGCAGGAAAGGGCAACAATGTTATTTGAATTATGCATCTGATTAAAAGGTAGAAAACAGACTATAGTGTTATAATGCATATAAGATTATAGGGATGCATCTAATTTAGGTCGGTGCATCTCGGATTTGCGGTTATAATTCTTCTTATTTCTTCTTATTTTAAGTAATCTTCTTATTTAATCCTAATTCTATATATATATATAGGTGGCTTTATTTTCAGAACCATGTAAATTATGAGAACTGCTAGAACTCATCTAGACCAATGAGATTTTTTCTAAATATTAATGATTATTATTTAATCTAAAGGGTATTATGGTAAAATACAACTATATATTTTTTTTATTAAATCCTGTTTTTAAATATCTCATAATTTTTGGACTTTTTTTTTAATTTATTTTGTGTGCGTTTCTTAGCATCCATGTTTCTAGAATGTAAAGGTGCATGTGTGTTTCTTTTAAATAATGTAAATTTACATGTGTTTTTATTTTTCAATAGTTTAAACTTCAAATGAGTTTTACTTATAAATGTAATTGCAAATATGTTTTTGTGGTATATTGTATAAACTTCTTAACTAAAAACTAAAATCATAAATTATAGTCTAGCCTTTAGATTTTTTACAAACCAAAAACATAAGATAATACACATATTTTTATATCAAATAAAATACAAATCAAATGTATTATCTTTAATAACATATGCACGCCTTCTAAGAATATATGTAAGATTATTTCGAACGTGTGTGCACGTCTTGCAAGAACATACATGCACTCCTTCCAAGAATATATGCGTATTTCCAATTTCTCATCAAATTCGTTAAAATATATATGCACGCCTTCAAACAACATATTGACACGTCTAAAAAAAATAATAGTCAATATAACATAACACACATGTACAAGCTTAAATTAGCAAACACAAATAAACATGAGACCAATTTTTTTATGTATGCGAAACATATATAATCCAAACACAAAACATATATGTTTTATACGTAAACATATAATCCAAACACAAAACATATATGTTTTATATGTAAACATATAATCCAAACACAAAACATATATGTTTTATACGTAAACATTGCCAAAAACCCATTAAAAATGTAAATTTGGCTTGTGATTTATTTCAAAATTTACTATTTTTTCCCGGTTAATATCGTCTCTATAAGAACGGCATATAATCACTTGTGCCAAACACAATATTCTAGTTATCCAAAGATACATAAAATCACAATTTCAAATTGTTATTAAATTTATATCTTTATTGCAGTTACACGTATCACTTTTTCTATGATAACATAGAAATATTAAATGTGCTCACCAACAACTAAACAAAATCTTATAAACAAAAATATAAAGTCCCCAAAAAGCAAACCCAAAATAAAATGTTAAAATTTAATCTATAAAGATAATCATGTAAAATATGAATAGAACCTTAAACAAGGGTATAAAGATGTTAAGAAACAAAGTTGTATCTCACACCTCAACTATCTTAACTTTTATGGGGCATATGGGCCGTTTCCTGTATGCTTTTTAAACACAGGTTTCCTTCTAATTATGTACAAACTTGCATGTCTAGATTCTTTAATAAGTCGTTTGTTCGTATTATTTTCTTTAAGCTACATGATAATAAATATATTTTACTTTGTTCTTATTGGTTGTGGCCCCTCCGAGAGAACCCAGAAAGCCACTACTGCTAAAAATTTAAAAACCTGACCTTAGATCATCATGGCGAATCCAACATCAGTAGACAAAAAAACGTTCGTCATCTTAGTATACAATACCTTTGATGTTAATGGTACCGTTGTTCACGTGTTGGTTTTTAAATAATTTTTTATTGTACTAATATTGATTAATATTTGGTATAGATTTTTGTTGTAAGAAAAGTTTGAATTTGTTTAACAAGCGTTCTGTTTAATTTGATCTTGTTTACGTTAACTACTGATCATATTCTAGACATTATACGTGTTTAATAGCACATAAATGACCCTTGAAAAAAATATGTTTCTTTGCTATGGTACAATTTTTTCTATCGATTTTTATCTCACAGTATCCCGTGTGGTCATTCAACAAAAAACATTGGTCGTCGTCATCACAATACAAATACGAAGAAGTTCAAATAAGGAAATAGTTCAAAATTAACAATACATCCTTACTCACTTATGTCGTCTTCTTGATCCTCTTCATCACCTAGAGTCTCATTGAAGAAATCTGTGAACCGAGAATTTGTTGCTGCGTCAATTTTTATCCACGTGAGTTTGCGTATACATTCTTTGTTTGGATTTGGCACTTGAAGAACTTGACGCATGCCCGGTAAGTTGGGGAGGAAAGCAAAAAATTAGTGAAAAAATATTTTAGCAAAGAAACTTAAATAATAAATTAAAAAAAAAATACTTTATGCGATGTATTCTAGGGACTTTAATTTCTCAAGTAAAAAAATCTTTGTGGAATAACGTCCACCTAAAAGGGTAGCTCAAGTATAAATAAAGGAAATACGGGCCTTCACTATATAGAAAAAAAACATACAAAAGCAGGTAATGGCTTCTTCAAAGTTCTTACTTTCATCTCTAGCTCTAGTACTCGCTGCTCTCTCATTGGTACCAAACTTTACTTCTGCTTCTTTGGAGGAAGCAAATGCTCTTCTTAAATGGAAAGCAAGCCTTAATATCCCAAACAACTCCCAAATTGTATCTTCTTGGACACCCTTTCCAACGAATACTAGCGCACCCCCATCGTGCCCTTCTTGGTTTGGAATTGCTTGCAACACTGATGGGAACATTAACAGGTTGAACCTCTCGATGTCTGAGTTAAAAGGTACACTTCACCAGTTCCCGTTCTCTATTCTAGGCAATCTTACCCATTTTAATCTTAGTGTAAACAGCTTCTTTGGTCCCATCCCACCAGAAATCGTGCTCCTGTCCAAACTTGTCCATCTTGATTTTTCAACCAATCAGTTCTCTGGTGTAATTCCACTTACCATTGGTAAACTAAGCCAGTTAACCATTTTGTTTCTTTACGAAAACAATTTAACTGGTTCAATCCCACTAGAAATAAAGAATATTGTCTCACTTGAGAAGCTTTATCTGTACAGAAATAAACTCTCTGGTTCAATCCCTTCATCGTTGAGTGACTTGACTTCTTTGAAACAACTTTCTCTGTTCAGAAATAAACTCTCCGGACCCATTCCAATTGAATTAGGGAATATGAAGTCTCTAACAGATTTAAAATTGAGCAATAATCAACTCAATGGTTCAATCCCTTCATTGTTGGGTGACTTGACGTCTTTGAATATCCTTTATTTGTGGGCAAATCAACTCTCTGGGCCCATTCCAATTGAATTTGGGAATTTGAAGTCTCTCACAGAATTAGCTTTGGGCCAAAATCAACTCAATGGTTCAATTCCTTCATGGTTAAAAAATCTGACAAGCCTTCATATTCTGTATCTTCGTGATAACAAGTTATCTGGTCCTATACCACAAGGAATCGGAGGTCTACAATTGGTTAGACTACAGCTGGACAAAAATCAGTTGTCTGGCCGATTGCCTGATGATTTGTGCCAAGGGGGGAAGCTTCAAAGATTATCTGTAAGTTTTAATCAACTTTCTGGTCCTATTCCAAGAGGGCTATGGAATTGCTCCACATTAACAAGAGCAAGGTTTGAATTTAATCAGTTTCGTGGAGATATATCAAATAGTTTTTGTGTCTACCCGAGCTTAGATTTCTTTGATGTGAGTCATAATAAATTTTATGGCCAACTATCTCATAACTGGGGTAAATGCAAGAATTTGACTACATTAATGATGGGATTTAACAACATAAGTGGTAGCTTACCACCGGAGTTTGGAAATTCAATTCAAGTGCTTGATCTTTCTTCAAATCACTTGGTTGGTCAAATTCCAAAGGAGTTTGGAGAGATGAAAAATTTGTTAAATTTAAACTTGAGCGAGAACAACCTCTCAGGTGTTATACCTCACGAGCTTGGATCACTGTATGGCCTCCTTATTCTTGACCTATCAAAAAATAGGTTAAACGGGTCATTACAAAAATATATTGGTAATTGGGTACAAATCAATCACATATATCTTAATAGTAACAAGCTCAGCGGAAAGATCTCATCGGAGATCGGTAAATTAAGTCAACTCAATGCTCTTGATTTATCTTGGAATTCACTCACAGAAGAGATACCACCAGAAATTGGAAGTTTAAAAAGTCTCGTAATGATGAATCTTTCGCACAATAAGCTCTCTGGTGCTATTCCTAATAGTTTCAGTAACTTTCCAATAAGGATTGATATCGACCTGTCTTACAATGAGCTCACAGGTCCGGTTCCCCCTTATGCTGTCTTTCTAAATGTCTCTGGAGAAGCATTACAAGGAAATGACGGTCTGTGTGGAAATGTTACAGGTTTGAAACTTTGTGAAAATAAAAAGATAATGAAAAAAAATAATCATTTTCATCATAAGCTCATCCTTGTAATCGCGGTCCCAATTTTTGCGGCTCTTTTACTTTGTTTCTTCATGTGTGGCCTTATTGTTTATCGACGTAGAAAGAGAACTTCTCCACAGGAACCATCAGGTGAAGAAGGTGGCAAATTTTTCTCAATAACAAGTTTTGATGGACAGGCGATGTATGATGAAATCATCAAGGCAACAAATGATTTTGATGATGCATATTGTATTGGGATCGGAGGATACGGTACTGTGTATAAAGCTGAGTTACAACCCAACAATTTAGTAGCTGTCAAGAAACTTCATTCATCATCTGAGAATGACGATCACATAGGCTTCCTAAATGAGGTACGAGCATTAACAAACATAAAGCACAGAAACATAGTTAAACTCTATGGATACTGCTTCCATGCTCGTCACTCATTTTTAATTTACGAATATTTTGAGAAGGGAAGTCTAAAATCGCTCTTAAGTAGCGATATCACAGCAACGGAAATGGATTGGCTGAAAAGGGTAAAAATTGTTAGGGCTATAGCGAATGGTTTGGCTTATATGCACCATGATTGTACACCTCCTATCATTCATAGAGACATTTCTGGAGCTAATATTCTTCTCGATTCTGATTATGAGGCACATATCTCGGATTTTGGAACAGCGAAGCTTCTAAAGCTGGATTCATCCAATTGGACTGCGGTTGTAGGCACCTATGGCTATATTGCGCCAGGTAACTACCATATATTTTGAATTTATATGTACTATACATACTTATTCTCAAGTTATATAACAACTTTTTTTGGATTCTCCTTCTTCCTTCAATGTAGAGCTTGCTTATACGATGGTGGCTACAGAGAAATGCGACGTGTATAGTTTTGGAGTTGTTGCACTAGAAGTGATTATGGGAAAGCATCCTGGAGAACTTATATCATATCTACCAACATTGTCGACTGATGATCTATTGCTGGCCAATGTTGGAGATAGACGGATTCCGCGACCGTCACCTTTAGTTGAGAAACTAGCTCATTTAATTTTGAATGTCTCACGGGCATGTTTGAACGACAACCCACAGGAAAGGCCAACAATGCTCCAAGTCAAAGATTTATTTTCAGTGGATGATCGACTTTGGATGAAGATGCGTGTATCGGTAACCTAATGCTTGATCGATTTTGTATAATGTGTAGTCATAAGTCATAAAGTTAAAGGAACTTTTTATGTTTTGTTTTCTTGTCCTAAATTATGTTGTAGATTGTTATTTATTAGGCGTTAGAATTATCACCTTCTGTAGACACACTAACATTGTATAGGAATATGCCAGTTAGAATTTATTCTTGCTAATAACAAGAAATCAACTATAAGTCAGTTAATTTGTCGAAAAAGATGGCATAGTAGATCAAGTGGAGAAGAAGAAATCTAACAAAAAGAATATTCCCTTTAAAGTGATAAATACTTTTTCGTCACTAATACATTAAAAAATGCAAAAAAGTGGTCGCTAAAAGAATCTAAAACTCTATAGATAATTGTTCGATTAACTGGTCATGGAAAGTGACTGCAGGTGTCCACTGGATATGAGTCACTGGGAACTAACAGTTCTATCAGAATCGTCTTGTTATCCCAAATGGGTCATCCTTGCGAAAGAAACTTTGTCTGAGTGCCATGATTCATTAACAAGAGGGCATGGTAGTGATCTTAAAATGCTTAAGAACCTCCCTGAAAATTTCTTTTGGCCAAAAATGAAGAGTGATTTAAAAATTCTTGTGCAAATTTTTTGGTATGTCAACAAAACAAATACCAAACACTTGCTCCGACTGGTCTACTACAGCCTCTACCGATTCTATGTCGTGATTGGGAAGATATCTCTCTAGACTTCATTGTTGGGCTTCCGAAATCAGGAGGTGTTGATACGACTAGTTGTGATTGATAGATTGACTAAATACAGTCACTTTTACGTTTTACCAATGGCTCACCCATTTATAGCTAAGTCGATGGCTGCACTTTCTTGTAAGGAAATCGTTCCCTAACACAGTATGCCTCTTGCATCATATCTGATAGAGATGTCATTTTCGAAACAAGTTCTGGCAAGAGTTGTTCCGTCTCTAGAATCATTGCAGCGGTTTATTCGTGATTTCCACAGGATCGAAATATGCACAAGAATTACAAGAATTTGATTCATTATATTACTAACAACATAACATGGTTATATTGTATATTAAGACACTATAAAACGTTTACATACTAATCTATATATATAGGGTTCCAAACGACATGTTTGAACCATCATGTCTTTTCGAAAATAACTAACTTTTAACTAACTTTTGTAACCGTCAATAACTATTTATAACCGCTTTAAACCGCCAAACGGTTATTAACTAATAAAGTAACATATTCAGTCCCTTGGCTTTCGTTCGCTGTACTTTGAACCTTGTCCAACAAGACTTTTACAATTATCGTCCAACAATTCCTCCCTAATTGTTTAAGTCTTGTTCTTCACGTTGGTATCTCCTTTTGTGTCGACTTGAATTCCTCATTCTCAAACTGTGCCCTAGAACTTGTTGTTCTCGGTATTTTTCCAAACAGCCAAACGTTTCTCGTTGTTGTTTTCTTTTATCTCGAATTTCAAGTCCTCTTCCACAAAACCTTAAATACCTTTCGGTATTCTTACCTAAACAAACGATTGTTTTTTCTTTCCATGTTGCTATCTTCCTTGGCATCACCTTGAGCAATCTTGCACTTCTTCCTTGGAGATTCTCCATGTGCGCCCTCTACTTCAACGCTCATCCTTGCAAAACCAAATGGTTCCTTTTGCCCGACCATTTCTTTCCGTGGCTTCTCCAGCATGGATCTTTGCGCTTCCTCATAGTAAATCTTTACCAACGATAAATTCCCTATAGCATTCCTTAACCTCTTGCTCATCCTCGCGTGCCAATTCCAATAACTTAGCAACCTTGTTCATGTGTTGTTTTCTGTTTTGAAACAACACCCCTTCCATCGAGACTCTTCCATTCCAACGTGTTCCTTTGTGTCTTTAACATTTAATTGAACTTGTAATCTTGCAACCTTCATTTCTGATGCCACTTCCCAGGTTTTGAACCTTTGGCTCTGCAGTGGTTTATTCGTGATTTCCACAGGATCGAAATATGCACAAGAATTACAAGAATTTGATTCATTATATTACTAACAACATAACATGGTTATATTGTATATTAAGACACTATAAAACGTTTACATACTAATCTATATATATAGGGTTCCAAACGACATGTTTGAACCATCATGTCTTTTCGAAAATAATTAACTTTTAACTAACTTTTGTAACCGTCAATAACTATCTATAACCGCTTTTAACCGCCAAACGGTTATTAACTATCAAAGTAACATATTCAGTCCCTTGGCTTTCGTTCGCTGTACTTTGAACCTTGTCCAACAAGACTTTTACAATTATCGTCCAACACCGTCTTAGTCAACCTCGACTACGTATATGAGCCCCGCTTCTCACCCACAATCTGATGGTAAGATGGAAGTGGTTAAGTGTTGCCTAAAAGCTTTACTTAAGGTGTTTTGCTCATGAGCTACCCTCTTCTTGGAGCAAGTTTTTGGCTTGGGCAGAATACTCGCTCTATACCGATTATCATACTTCTTTAAGTCAGTTTATGGTCGTGACCTGCCTCCACTTAACTTGTATGTTCAAGGTGAAACTCATAATGCATACTTAGAGGAAACATTTGGTTGCTCGTGATGATGCACTCCAGCTTTTGTGAACCAACTTGCTTAAAGAATAGTCACATATGAGAGCAGAGTCAGATTTGAAGCGAAGAGAGGTATCATTTGAGGTGGGGGGATGTAATTCTTCTTCGAATTCAGCCATTCCGTCAACACTCCCTTTCTAAACGAAAGTTTGAGAAGCTTTCACCATGATACTTTGGACCGGACACTGTGACTCGCTGAGTAGGTCCTGTAGCCTATGAACTTGCTCTTCCTGCAGACTCCAAAGTACACCCTATCTTCCATGTTTCCCTACTACGTCCGGCACACGGTCAATTGGTTTCTCAACCCCCTGCACCCTTACCGATCACTGCTGAATGGGACAAATTCTTTTTCCTGGCAAGATTCTAGCACACCGCTAGATATCTGGATCCAATACCTTGGAATTGTTGGTGCAATGGCAAAACCGACCTCTTGAAGATGCCACTTGGGAAGATTATGTCTGTTGGTTTTATGGATATAAATTAGTAGACGTGAGTTAGGATCGAACTCGAGACTATGGGATTGCACACTTTACGTATGAGAATTTAAAGTTAATAATTAAATATAAATGTTATATTTATTTATTTATTAAACAAAATAACTAACGGACGTTAAGTAATTAATGTAATGGACTAACGGTCGTTAAATATTTATGGAAAAGGATCAAATTGCAAAAGTTGGGAAGGTTTCGGAATCCCTTTGGGGACTCCTTAACCGATCGGCATAGGGACACAAAACAAGGAAAGAAAAAACCAACTTGTTCACCAAGTTTGCTTGGGTATATAAACAAGGCTTGGGGTTTTATTTTTCCATCTCTTGTGCTCATTAGCTAAACCCTAAAATTGTTTTGTGTGTGTTTCTTGTCCTCAAAACCGGTCGAACACCCCTAAGGTGTCGACACACTCTTTTTCCATAAACAAAGTTATTTGTTTTATAAAAACTAGCATTGCTTTAATTCGGTTTAATACGTGTGTACAAGAACATAGTAATAACACACTATTGTTATTATCTTGGATTGAATTACAAAACGGTAAGGGGTAATTCACATAATCCTAACTAAATCAAATTAGGGTTCATCCGTTGCTAGTTTGTGGATTTGATTCTTGTTCGGCTAGAATTAAGAAAAGGTACGCATATTCTTTTATGTTAATTAATTATTCGTTTATACATCCTATACGCTTCTGCATGATTACTTTGATGTTTTGTGATTATTTATTTGAATGTCTTGATATATAATTCCAACAGTGGCATCACGAGTCATTGGTTTTAATGAGTAATTAATTACATAAACGCGTAATAAAACATATAATTGTATGATGTTTGATATGTTTTGATCTAGGGTTTATGTTTTATTATGTTTGGTCGATTTTTTTTTGTATATTGGGGCGTACCAAATTTTTTTTTATGTCGACATACACATATTTTTTTTAGGGTTTTGAAAATTGTTTGCTAACCTTATTAAAACCTAGAATTAATACATAATTACGTGCTTAATTCATGAATAAATTTGTTATGTGTCATGTTTTTAATATGCGATCTTGTGACTATTTGTATAATTGTTATGATGTATCCATGATTATACATGCATGTTAATCATGGATAAGTTGCTTTGATATTGTTTAATTGTTATGACATAATTATTTACGATAAATCTTGAATTGGAGAAGACTCCAATTATATATATATTAATGAATCAATTATGTGCAATTTGGTATAATTTAATTAAGGGTTTACGCAATCGATTTATCGATGTATGTGGTTCACTTTCTATTGTTGGAGTGAAAACCCTAAATTAATATATACATTAATTTAACCTAGATATTGATTATTAATAGGGTTTTATCGAATAAGTTGCATGTGGCTACTTGTTTACACGTATAAATTGTTTATTATGTGCGCATTGTTTTTTAGTAGTTTATTTTTTTTATTTGTTACTTGTTTGTTTATTATGTTAGACAATTTTAAGCAAAGGGTAATTTTGAATAGAAAAATAATACGGACTAAACAATGGCAAAATTTGATTTGTTTTGAAAGAGTTAAGTTTTCAAAAGTTTAATTGATTGGTGACTTTGGTACAATGACTGAACGGCTCACCCATTAGAATGAACTATAAAGGGGTTATTTAAGAAGTGCGCACAGTCACACTGAAAGGATGTCTAAGGTTATGCTTTTGCGCTTACCTGGTCCTCTGCCCTATGTAAGTTTAAATGGAGCTACTTAGTAAGCCATAAAATGTACAAGCTCATCTTAAGGGCGAATTAGTTTTCATTCCATGCGCCACTTCGGTGGTAATTATCCGAAACACTAAGTGTTTACACTTATGCAAAAGTACGGTATAATGGATGATAATTAACACTAAATTCCTTGATTGGTGAACCCAATACCTCAGTCAAAACTTTGATAATTTGATCTTTAAGAATTGGTAATAAAAAGTTTTTATTAAATTTATGCTACAAGATGAATGCATGACATCTTTGTACATATTTGATTTGACCACATAAAATCAAAACTAGTATCCTTTTAAATTAAATTATATGCCATCTAATTAAAAGGAACACTTGAAGCTGCAATTTATGTCATGAGAGTACTTGGCTAGATTGTGATGGAGAGGTAAATCTCTATGTAAAGTGAGACCTTACATGGACATATTTGCAGTTCTTTAAGTTAGACACTTAAGTTGAGTAGGAAGTGAGACCCGGACTCAATGGTATAAGATGGGATGAAACATGTTTATATTTGCAATAGCGTTGGAAAATATAAATCCCATAATAATCTAGGAGTTGGAAATTGTTTGCCAATTAATGTTCGACAGATTACCTTATTATGTATTTTTGTTACTAGCAGATCAACTGATGTAATGAACATATGATAATTTGGATCCTAGTTTTCGAGAAAATTATATGGTTATATGTTTATATTACCGTTGGGTATATTTATTTTCTTGAAAAGTGTATTATCGAAAATACTAATACTTGAACTTTTTTCTGTAGAAATGGCTCAAAACACCGATAACACTAACACTGCTCTAAATTCTGCGTTCAAAACCTTTTTTGATCCAGAAAAGTTGACTGGCTCTAAGAATTTCAATGATTGGCACCGCTCTTTGAGAATTGTCTGTAGAGTTGCTGACAGGTTGAAATATCTTTATGAACCTTGCCCTGCTGAACCAACTGGTCCTGAAGCTACTCAAGCTCAAAAGGACGAGTGGAAACTGGAGTATAAGCGTCATAATGATGTGGCTTGTCTTATGTTGGGAACAATGGAATCTGCTCTTCAAAAGCAGTTCGAACATTATTTCCCATATAATATGCTCAATGAACTTCGAACTATGTTTGAGAAACCAGCTGCCGTCGAGATTTATGACTTGACCGACGCGTTACACAGCTGTAGGCAGGGAGAGGGTAAACCCGTAAGTGCTCCTGTACTTGAAATGAAAGGGTACATGGATCAACTCAAGGCACTTGGCAAAACTTATGAGGATGACATGGCTGTGAATCTAATTAATAGATCCCTTAACAAGGATTTTAATGGTTTTGTCAGAAATTTCAATATGCACTGCGTGGGGAAGACAGTTACTGACCTACACGCATTGCTAATTGATTATGAGAAAGGGTTGCCTCAAAAGGTTCCTATCGCCCAGGTACTTGCTATTCAGGGTGGAAGAATTAATATGCCAAAACCGCAGCGTGCGAACAACAAGAAGGGGAAGGGTAAGGGAAAGGTTGACAAAGGCAAACAGGTTATGGCCTATCAACCTCAACCCAAGAAGAATCCTACTCCTAGGAAGGATAATCCTAAAAAGGATCAAGAATGCCACCATTGCAAGACAGTTGGGCATTGGAAGAGAAATTGTGCTCTCTATCTTGATGAATTGCGGACAAATAAGATGAACGCTGGGTCCTCGGGCGCCGGTCCTTCAGGTAATTTATTTGTCATTGAATTATTTACTCTAAATGATAATAATTCCTGGGTATATGATACGGGCTGTGGTATTCACATTTGTAATACACTGCAGGGGTTTAGAGTGGAGAGGAAGCTTGCCTATGGGGAGCAATATCTGCACGTGGGAAATGGAGCACATGCAACTGTTGAAGCCATAGGAACGTTTAGTTTAGTATTGCCTTCGGGCTTAGTACTGTTATTGAACAATTGTCATTATCCACCTTCTATAATTAGAGGTGTTGTTTCCTTTTCAGTTTTGTTGGATGATGGTTTTACTCATACTATTTCACGTAATGGAATTGATGTTTCTTTAAATGGTCTATTTTATTTTAAAGCAATTACTGTGAATGGTGTGTTTGAAATTGATGTGATTGGAAATGAATCTAACAATAATAATAATTTGATGTTTAGCATTAACAAGAAGATAAAGTTAGACTTGAATTCTTCTTATCTTTGGCATTGTCGACTTGCTCATATAGGCAAGGCTCGCATGCATAAGCTGCAACAAGAAGGGCTTTTGCAAAATATCAATGATGAATCATTTGATAAATGTAAGTCGTGCATATCTGGGAAGATGACTAAGAAACCTTTTCATAGCAATATGGAGAGGGCTTCTGATCTACTTGGTCTTATTCATACTGATGTGTGTGGACCACTTAGACATGTGTCAAAGAGAGGTGCTAGCTACTTCTTAACCTTTACTGATGATTTCAGCCGTTATGGTTATGTTTATTTACTTAAGCATAAACATGAGGTGTTTGAAACATTTAAGGTTTTCAAAGCTGAAGTAGAACTGCAATTGGGAAAGAAGATTAAAGCTCTTCGATCCGATAGAGGAGGCGAGTATCTAAGCCAAGAGTTTAAAGATTACTTAGCTGAGAATGGAATTGTCCAGAATCTCACTTCTCCATATACTCCACAACAAAATGGTGTATCTGAGAGAAGAAATCGTACATTGTTGGACATGATACGATCTATGTTTAATCTTACTACTCTACCTTTATCCTTTTGGGATTATGCTTTAGAATCTGTTGTTCGTATTCTAAATATGGTTCCCACAAAGAAGGTTGATAAGACACCATATGAAATATGGCATGGTAAAGCTCCTAACCTGTCTTATTTAAAGTTCTGGGGTTGCGAGGCGTATGTTAAACGTGACTCAGCAGATAAACTCCAACAAAGATCTGTAAAGTGTATCTTCGTAGGATACCCTAAGGAAACTATGGGTTACTACTTTTACTATCCAACTGAAAATAAAGTAATTGTTGCTAGGTATGGAGATTTTCTTGAAAGAGATCTCGTATCTCAAGAATTCAGTGGGAGAGTTTATGATCTGGAAGATGATCAAGAAGATGCATTACCTTCTGAAAACACTAACGTACTTCCGGTAGAGCCTGATAGTCTGGGTCCTCCACCAGAATTTGAAGTGATTCCCGTTCGTAGATCCGTAAGGAATATACGTGCACCTGAACGTCTATGTCTTAACGTAGAGGTTGAGGAAACTATGTTAGGAGATCTTGGAGAGCCTACTAGTTATAAAGCTGCCATGGCAAGTCCTGATAAGGAAAAATGGCAGGTTGCAATGAATGGGGAAATGCAATCCATGAAAGAAAATGAAGTCTGGGTAGAGGTGGACTTACCTCCAAATGCCACGGTGGTTGGAAGTAAGTGGCTCTATAAGATTAAGACTGACATGGATAGCAATGTACATGTCTATAAAGCTCGTCTAGTTGCGCAAGGTTTTACTCAAACTTATGGCATTGATTACGAGGAGACCTTTTCTCCTGTAGCGGACATTAGAGCTATTAGAATTCTCATAGCTATAGCGGCATACTATGACTATGAGATATGGCAAATGGATGTCAAAACCGCCTTCTTAAATGGTCTCTTAGATGAAGACATCTATATGAAGCAACCTGAGGGGTTCGTGAATCCACAATTTCCAAACCGTGTATGCAAATTTCGAAGGTCCATTTATGGATTGAAGCAAGCATCAAGGCAATGGAATAAAAGATTTGATGAAGAAATCAAAAGGTATGGATTTATTCAAAATCTTTATGAGCCATGTGTATATCACAAAGTTAGTGGGAGTAATGTAATTTTCCTAATTCTTTATGTCGATGACATATTAATTATGGGAAAAGACATTCCGAGTTTGCAAAATGTTAAGGCATATCTTGGGAAGTGTTTTTCCATGAAGGATTTAGGAGAAGCTGCATATATTCTGGGAATCAAGATCTACTGAGATAGGTCAAAGCGGTTAATTGGTTTAAGTCAAAGCGCTTACATTGATAAAATATTGAAGAGATTCAATATGCAAAATTCCAAGAAATGATATTTGCCAATGGAAGTAAAGCATGGCTTATTTAGCGATATGTGTGCTTCAACACCTGCTGAGGTGGCACGCATGCAGAAAGTTCCTTATGCTTCGGCTGTAGGATCTATTATGTATGATGTGAGATGCACAAGGCCAGATGTAGCGTTCGCTCAAAACATGACCAGTCGATATCAACAGAATCCGGGTGAACTTCACTGGATTGCTGTTAAGTATATTCTAAAGTATCTTAGAAATACTAAAGATATGTTTTTGGTGTATGGTGGAAATCCAGACACAGAGCTTGATGTTACAGGTTACTGTGATGCGTCCTGGCAGTGTGATAAAGATGATACGAAGTCTTAGACGGGTTATGTCTTTGTCATCAATGGAGGAGCAGTTGACTGGAAGAGCAAGAAGCAGAGTATGATTGCGATGTCTGCGACAGAAGCCGAATACATAGCTGCTTCGGAAGCTGCAATGGAGGCTGTTTGGATTAGGAAATTCATTTCCGGGCTTGGTGTTATGCCTTCAATTGAATCGCCTATTGATATGTATTGTGACAATTCTGCTGCAATCATATTTGCCAATGAACCTGGAGTCATGAAGGGCACCAGACATTTTCTACGGAAGTATCATTATGTTCGGGAACAAGTCCAGGAAGGTGAAATAAATCTACTGAAAGTTCACACAGATGAGAACTTAGCTGATCCGTTCACTAAGGCTTTAGCTAAAGACAAACTTGTTGGACTTGCCAATGGAATTGGACTTCGTTTAGCTAATAGTTTCATGCATAACTGTGATTAGTATTTGGATAAAGGATATTGTAAAACATTTATTATTTTGATGCAATAAAGTTTGGATTATGTTTATTTTCATTTATAATATTGTTGTCCTATATTTGCATGTTTAATCCGTGAGTAACAAAGTTATTCTAAATGCCCGTTGTCGATTAATGATATGGGAGTATCATTAAACTAAGACAAATCTGAGAGATGTGGTAGAATATACTTGAAAGTATATTGATGAGAATGCATACCAATTTCAGATGATATTCAATGAATTGAATTGAATATAGGACTTATCCCAACTACATAATTTACTTTGTGGATATTGTTATAAGTAAATTATGAATAGTTATCCTCAGACTTGAGATACCAGATAAGAGTCATGAATGTAGTACATTTCTGTGAAGCAACTTAATGCTATACGTAACTGATAGTTATAAGGGTTGTTTTCAGAAATGTTACAAAGGTTGTGGGTTATTCTTGTAGTCAAGATAGAATTTGTTCCTTCAAATTTATTTGGAGTTTAATACTGTTGGGCCCCTCGTAGGGTTGACAAGATGTTTGTGCGGCCGCACCCAAATCTCCCCTAAATATGTTTAGATGATTCGGTAATCTTGGTCAATCACTTACAAACGAGAAACATAATAGTTTTATAAAGAATGACTTAATTCCATATCTTTATTTAACGTGGTATTAGAAACAAAAGGATAATAATAATGAGAAATCATTTAAAGGTTTTCCAGGAGCCTTGCTCGAGTTGTACTAGAGGCATCGAAGTGTTGCTAGACGCTAACCGAATGTGATCACTCTATTAAGATATATCCAAGTGGGAGATGTTGGTTTTATAGATATAAATTAGTAGACGTGAGTTAGGATCGAACTCGAGACTATGGGATTACACACTTTACGTATGAGAATTTAAAGTTAATAATTAAATATAAATGTTATATTTATTTATTTATTAAACAAAATAACTAACGGACGTTAAATAATTAATGTAATGGACTAACGGTCGTTAAATGTTTATGGAAAAGGATCAAATTGCCAAAGTTGGGAAGGTTTTGGAATCCCTTTGGGACTCCTTAACCGATCGGCATAGGGACACAAAACAAGGAAAGAAAAAACCAACTTGTTCACCAAGTTTGCTTGGGTATATAAACAAGGCTTGGGGTTTTATTTTTCCATCTCTTGTGCTCATTAGCTAAACCCTAAAATTGTTTTGTGTGTGTTTCTTGTCCTCAAAACCGGTCGAACACCCCTAAGGTGTCGACACACTCTTTTTCCACAAACAAAGTTATTTGTTTTATAAAAACTAGCATTGCTTTAATTCGGTTTAGTACGTGTGTACAAGAACATAGTAATAACACACTATTGTTATTATCTTGGATTGAATTACAAAACGGTAATGGGTAATTCACATAATCCTAACTAAATCAAATTAGGGTTCATCCGTTGCTAGTTTGTGGATTTGATTCTTGTTCGGCTAGAATCAAGAAAAGGTACGCATATTCTTTTATGTTAATTAATTATTCGTTTATACATCCTATACGCTTCCGCATGATTACTTTGATGTTTTGTGATTATTTATTTGAATGTCTTGATATATAATTCCAACAATGTCTCCATGGGGAGAGTACTCATAGGAAGCTTACATATTCTACACGGAAGAAATCAAAGGGAAAGAGAGAAGAATATGGATCACATATCAACCATTGATTTGACTGAAAATCAATGATTTTCAGCATTCTATTATGAGCAAGCACACTAAGCATTCCCTGATCTCCAGAAATTTACTTACCATACTTCAGTTTTTAGTTACTTTTCTTAGCTATAAAATAAGGCAGAAGGTAGAGCATTGGTATTTCAATTTGAGTCCTCTCCATAGGGACTAGTTGATTTCATTGGAGTTCTTTGTTCTTAATAAATCAGTCCTATCCTTCTTCTTTCATATGTCATGTTAGCCTTGTTCTAACATATACTTTTTTTGCTTAATTGGATCCGTATTGGAAATGCTACTTCTTTTGACTTATCTATGTTCATTGTAAACATTTACGAGTCTCCAATTCTCTCTCGACGACGGTGGGAGCAGAGCAGCAGCTCGCAGTCTATCAATGCAAGGCAAAAATGGCAAATTGACATTTTTAATAAAGAGAATGAAAAGCTGAAGCGAGAGTTGGAATTCTTCCGTACTGAATTTTTTACGTTTTTCCACAATGTACAAGGCCGTGCTTCTCTGAATTGTTGATCTATGTCCGCTGCTGAACTGTTGATGATTATTCAGAACATTTGAATTTTTTGTTTTTCTATTAAAAGAGAGATTGACCCAGGTTGATTTATGACTTTTCTAAGTAGCATCTTGATTACGTGTTGCAAACGCCAACCCTGACATGCTGAATTAAAATCAAATTCAATCGTGAGTTTACAAAATTCCTTAACTGATAATCTGTATCTTCTATATAAACATGACTTCTGTTTTATCTGTTTCATATTATTCCGTTACACTTCATCAACAATCTCACATAAAAGGTTACCTTATTTATTTTGCATTTTACCAAAATATTTGTGGGTATTAACCTAACGGAAGATGTGATTTGAAACGAAACTCAATTTTAAATTAACAAACAATTCGCAGCGATTTCATGAAAATTTGCACAAAGATTTCTACTTTTATAGACAACCCGAACCTCTTGTATGTGCTGTTGCAGTTTGTATTTACAACTATACCAAGGAAATACATTCCCAATACAATGCAACACTTTTTCTGTACATCTCCTTCAGCAGTTTTCCTGCAAACCCGACGGTTGGGATGACCATGGTCAAAGTAAGGAAAAAAAATAACTCAAAAAAGTCAACGTGATCGTGACAATAACTTCAAAAAGTCTCCATAATCGCTCATACTACCACTTGAAAATCTCTTCATCTTTTCCCAAATCTGTAAACGTCTCCTAGGCCTCAACGGGCCTGAACTTGAGGGTATCCTATACGAATCATCTAGCCCAAGACCCGAAAACCCGCTCTCCACATCAAGTGGAGATTCATTGCTTGGATAGGTGGAATGCGATGGAGCTGGGTCTGGGCCAGGGCCGAGGCCTGAGTTTGTACTGGCTCGTGGATCAAAGTCCATGGGAATTAAATCCTCTTGGCTACATGTCCTTGAGCCCAAGTCTCGTGTTTCTTCGCACTCGTTGCAGACCAATTTCAAGGCCTGAACCAGTTCACCCATGAAGGGTTGGTGTGACACTTCGGGCTGCACACACATTGATGCAATTGCTGCTACTTTAGCTATACTGTCTAATGGAACTTCAGGGGATAGTGATGGATCAATAAGCAAGTTTAGACCTTCTGGTGTTGGGAGGAGGGGACGGGCCCATGCGACAAGGTTTTCTTGGCCCGATGGCATTGACACTCCGTAGCTATATACGTCACTCTTTACAAGAAGATGGCCTGTCATTGCATACTCGGGAGCCACATACCTGAATTCAAATGAAAATAAGTTTAAGAAAATTTGGACGCGGCGGGTTCCCTAACGGGCCAAGACATATAATCTGACTCATTTACAGAGAAAGAAAAGCGTACCCGAAAGTGCCCATGACACGTGTCGAAATATGTTGGTTTTCTTCATCTAAAGCGGAACGAGCCAGACCAAAATCAGAAACTTTAGGAGTAAAGTCATGTTCCAGCAGAATGTTGCTAGACTTGAAGTCTCTATGTATGACTCTTGGGCTTGAATCTTCATGCAAGTAAGCTAACCCCCGAGCCGCACCCAAAGCTATCTTCAAGCGGGCCCCCCAATCCAGTGGTGCGACTTCCTTATCAATCCCTAATCAACCAAAATTTCAATCCAATTATAAACCATCTTCACTAAAAAAAATAAAAAACAAAGTCAAATACTTGACTTTTGAAAGTCAAAATTTTCAATCCCAAACATCCGAATTGTCACATGAAATAAAACCATCTTCATAAACAAAAAATTAAAGCACAAAAAAGCCAAACATTTGACTTAGGAAAGTCAAGCATTTCATACCATGAAGGTGAGATTCAACGCTTCCATTTGGGATTAGCTCATAAACCAAACACCGGTTTCTTTCTTCTGTACAAATGCCAAGTAACCGAACCAAATTTCTGTGGTGCAAGCGGCTAAGCATTTCAACTTCTGCCAAGAATTCCCGACCCCCTTGTTGATGATCACGTTTAAGTACCTTGACAGCAACTTTAGTCCCATCTTCAAGGGTCCCGCTATAAACCCGCCCAAAGCCACCCTCACCTAAAACACCCAACTCATTAAAGTTATCAGTTGCTTTTTCCATATCACTTGAACTAAATGTCTTTGCAGATCCTTTATAAGCTATATTAGACCGGAATGATAATGAAGCTGACTCGGGCCCACTTCCTATCGTTGATCCACCAACCCCTGATGATTTTGTGACAGATAGTAAAGTAGCTGGTGGGGTGTGTCCTGATTGGGCCCCTTCCCTACGTTTAACCAATAGAACCCAAGCAGCAACGGAGACTAGTGTTGGTTTTATGGATATAAATTAGTAGACGTGAGTTAGGATCGAACTCGAGACTTTGGGATTGCACACTTTACGTATGAGAATTAAAGTTAATAATTAAATATAAATGTTGTATTTATTTATTTATTAAACGAAATAACTAACGGACGTTAAGTAATTAATGTAATGGACTAACGGTCGTTAAATGTTTATGGAAAAGGACTAAATTGCAAAAGTTGGGAAGGTTCCGGAATCCCTAAGGGATACTAAAACCGATCGGCCATCAAGAAAAGGAAACAAGGACCAACTTGTTCACCAAGTTTACTTGGGTATATATACAAGGCTAGGGGTCTTGTTTTTCTATCTCTTGTGCTCATAAGCTAAACCCTAAAATTGTTTTGTGTGTGTTTTTGTCTCCAAAACCGGTCGACACCTCCATTAGGGTCGATCCAAAGCTTTTCCACATTAACAAGTTATTTGTTTGATAAAAACTAGCGGTACTTTAATTCGGTTTAGTACGTGTGTACAAGAACTTAGTAATAACATACTTTTGTTATTATCTTGGATTGAATTACAAAACGGTAAGGGGTAATTCACATAATCCTAACTAAATCAAATTAGGGTTCATCCGTTGCTAGTTTGTGGATTTGATTCTTGTTCGGCTAGAATCAACAAAGGTACGCATATTCTTTATGTTAATTAATTATTCGTTAATACATCCTATACGCTTCCGCAATATTACTTTGATGTTTTGTGATTATTTATATGAATGTCTTGATATATAATTCCAACAGTGGCATCACGAGCCATTGGTTTTTAATGAGTAATTAATTACATAAACGCGTAATAAAACAAATACTTGTATGTTGTTTGCTATGTTAATCTAGGGTTTATGTTTTTTTTTATGTTTTGGTCGAATTTTTTTTATAAATTGGGGCGTACATATTTTTTTTAAAACGACATATACATAAATTTTTTAGGGTTTTGAAAATTGTTTGCTAACCTTATTAAAACCTAGAATTAATATTGATTACGTGATTAATTCATGAATAATTTGTTATGTGTCATGGAATTTTTATATGCGATCTTGTGGCTTACTTGTATAATTGTTATGATATCCATGATTATACATGCATGTTAGTCATGGATAAGTTGCTTTGATATATTGTTTAATTGTTGAGACATATTTATTTATGATAAATCTTGAATTGGGGAAGACTCCAATTAATAGATTAATGAATCAATTATGTGCAATTTGGTATAAATTAATTAAGGGTTTACGCAATCGATTCATCGATGTATGTGGCTCACTTTCTATTGCTGGAGTGAAAACCCTAAATTAATCTATACATTAATTTAACCTAGATATTGATTATTAATAGGATTTTATCGAATAAGTTGCATGTGGCTACTTGTTTACACGTATAAATTGTTTATTATGTGCGCATTGTTTTTTAGTAGTTTATTTTTTATTTGTTACTTGTTTGTTTATTATGTTAGACAGTTTTAAGCAAAGGGTAATTTTGAATAGAAAAATAATACGGACTAAACAATGGCGAAATTTAATTGTTTTGGAAGAGTTAAGTTGTCAATATAGTTTAATTGATTGGTGACTTTGGTACAATGACTGAACGGCTCACCCATTCGAATGAACTAATAAAAGGGGTTTAAAGAAGTGCGCATAGTCACACTGAATGGATGTCTTAGGTTGTGCTTTAGCGCGTACCTGGTCCTCTGCCCCCTGTAAGTTCGAGTGGAGCTACTTAGTAAGCCATATAATGTGCAAGCTCATCTTAAGGGCGAATTAGTTTTAATTCCATGCGCCACTTCGGTGGTAATTATCCGAAACACTAAGTGTTTACACTTATGCAAAAGTACGGTATAATGGATGATAATTAATACTAAATTCCTTGATTGGTGAACCCAATACCTCAATCAAAACTTTGATAATTAGATCTTTATGAATTGGTAATAAAAAGTTTTTTATTAAAATTATGCTACAAGATGAATGCATGACATCTTTGTACATATTTGATTTGACCACATAAAATCAAAAACTAGTACCCTTTTAAAATTAAGAATATGCCATCTAATTAAAAGGAACACTTGAAGTTGCAATTTACGTCATGACAGTACTTGGCGAGATTGTAATGGAGAGGTAAATCTCTATGTAAAGTCAGACCTTACATGGACATATTTGCAGTTCTTTAAGTTAGACACTTAAGTTGAGTAGGAAGTGAGACCTGGACTCAATGGCATAAGATGGGATGAAACATGTTTATATTTGCAATAGCGTTGGAAAATATAAATCCCATAATGATCTAGGAGTTGGAAATTGTTTGCCAATTAATGTTCGACAGATTACCTTATTATATGCGTTTGTTGCTAGCAGATCAACTGATGTAATGAACCTATGATAATTTGGATCCTAGTTTTCGAGAAAATTATATGGTTATATGTTTATATTACCGTTGGGTATATTTATTTTCTTGAAAAGTGTATTATCGAAAATACTAATACTTTGAACTTTTTTTTGTAGAAATGGCTCAAAACACCGATAACACTAACACTGCTCTAAATTCTGCGTTCAAAAGCTTTTTTGATCGAGAAAAGTTGACTGGCTCTAAGAATTTCAATGATTGGCACCGCTCTTTGAGAATTGTCTGTAGAGTTGCTGATCGTATGAAATATCTTTATGAACCTTGCCCTGCTGAACCAACTGGTCCTGAAGCTACTCAAGCTCAAAAGGACGAGTGGAAACTGGAGTATAAGCGTCATAATGATGTGGCTTGTCTTATGTTGGGAACAATGGAATCTGCTCTTCAAAAGCAGTTCGAACATTATTTCCCATATAATATGCTCAATGAACTTCGAACTATGTTTGAGAAACCAGCTGCCGTCGAGATTTATGACTTGACCGACGCGTTACACAGCTGTAGGCAGGGAGAGGGTAAACCCGTAAGTGCTCATGTGCTGGAAATGAAAGGTTACATGGACCAGCTAAAAGCACTTGGCAAAACTTATGAGGATGACATGGCTGTGAATCTGATTAATCGATCCCTTAACAAGGATTTTAATGGTTTTGTCAGAAATTTCAATATGCACTGCGTGGGGAAGACAGTTACTGACCTACACGCATTGCTCATTGATTATGAGAAAGGGTTGCCTCAAAAGGTTCCTACCGCCCAGGTACTTGCTATTCAGGGTGGAAGAATTAATAAGCCAAAACCGCAGCGTGCGAACAACAAGAAGGGGAAGGGTAAGGGAAAGGTTGACAAAGGCAAACAGGTGATGGCCTATCAACCTCAACCCAAGAAGAACCCTACTCCTAGGAAGGATAATCCTAAAAAGGATCAAGCATGCCACCATTGCAAGACAGTTGGGCATTGGAAGAGAAACTGTGCTCTCTATCTTGATGAATTGCGGACAAATAAGATGAACGCTGGGTCCTCGGGCGCCGGTTCTTCAGGTAATTTATTTGTCATTGAATTATTTACTCTAAATCATAATAATTCCTGGGTATATGATACGGGTTGTGGTATTCACATTTGTAATACACTTCAGGGGTTTAGAGTGGAAAGGAAGCTTGCCTATGGGGAGCAATATCTGCACGTGGGAAATGGCGCACATGCAGCTGTTGAAGCCATAGGAACGTTTAGTTTAGTATTGCCTTCGGGCTTAGTACTGTTATTGAACAATTGTCATTACGCACCTTCTATAATTAGAGGTGTTGTTTCCTTTTCAAGTTTGTTGGATGATGGTTTTACTCATACTATTTCAAGTAATGGAATTGATGTTTCTTTAAATGGTGTATTTTATTTTAAAGCAATTACTGTGAATGGTGTGTTTGAAATTGATATGATTGGAAATGTATCTAACAATAATAATAATTCAATGTTTAGCATTAACAAGAAGATAAAGTTAGACTTGAATTCTTCTTATCTTTGGCATTGTCGACTTGCTCATATAGGCAAGGCTCGCATGCATAAGCTACAACAAGAAGGGCTTTTGCAAAATATCAATGATGAATCATTTGATAAATGTGAGTCATGTATATCTGGGAAGATGACTAAGAAACCTTTTCATAGCAATATGGAGAGGGCTTCTGATCTACTTGGTCTTATTCATACTGATGTGTGTGGACCACTTAGACATGTGTCAAAGAGAGGTGCTAGCTACTTCTTAACCTTTACTGATGATTTCAGCCGTTATGGTTATGTTTATTTACTTAAGCATAAACATGAGGTGTTTGAAACATTTAAGGTTTTCAAAGCTGAAGTAGAACTGCAATTGGGAAAGAAGATTAAAGCTCTTCGATCCGATAGAGGAGGCGAGTATCTAAGCCAAGAGTTTAAAGATTACTTAGCTGAGAATGGAATTGTCCAGAATCTCACTTCTCCATATACTCCACAACAAAATGGTGTATCTGAGAGAAGAAATCGTACATTGTTGGACATGATACGATCTATGTTTAATCTTACCACTCTACCTTTATCCTTTTGGGATTATGCTTTAGAATCTGCTGTTCGTATTCTAAATATGGTTCCCACAAAGAAGGTTGATAAGACACCATATGAAATATGGCATAGTAAAGCTCCTAACCTGTCTTATTTAAAGGTCTGGGGTTGCGAGGCGTATGTTAGACGTGACTCAGCAGATAAACTCCAACAAAGATCTGTAAAGTGTATCTTCGTAGGATACCCTAAGGAAACTATGGGTTACTACTTTTACTATCCAACTGATAATAAAGTAATTGTTGCTAGGTATGGAGATTTTCTTGAAAGAGATCTCGTATCTCAAGAATTCAGTGGGAGAGTTTATGATCTGGAAGATGATCATGAAGATGCATTGCCTTCTGAAAACACTAACGTACTTCCGGTAGAACCTGATAGTCTGGGTCCTCCATCAGAAGTTGAAGTGATTCCCGTTCGTAGATCCGTAAGGAATATACGTGCACCTGAACGTCTATGTCTTAACGTAGAGGTTGAGGAAACTATGTTAGGAGATCTTGGAGAGCCTACTAGTTATAAAGCTGCCATGGCAAGTCCTGACAAGGATAAATGGCAGGTTGCAATGAATGGGGAAATGCAATCCATGAGAGAAAATGAAGTCTGGGTAGAGGTTGACTTACCTCTAAACGCCTCAGTGGTTGGGAGTAAGTGGCTCTATAAGATTAAGACTGACATGGATGGCAATGTACACGTCTATAAAGCTCGTCTAGTTGCGCAAGGTTTTACTCAAACTTATGGCATTGATTACGAGGAGACCTTTTCTCCTGTAGCAGACATTAGAGCTATTAGAATTCTCATAGCTATAGCAGCATACTATGACTATGAGATATGGCAAATGGATGTCAAAACCGCCTTCTTAAATGGTCGCTTAGATGAAGACATCTATATGAAGCAACCTGAGGGGTTTGTGAATCCACAATTTCCAAACCGTGTATGCAAACTTCAAAGGTCCATTTATGGATTGAAGCAAGCATCAAGGCAATGGAATAAAAGATTTGATGAAGAAATCAAAAGGTATGGATTTGTTCAAAATCTTGATGAGCCATGTGTATATCACAAAGTTAGTGGGAGTGATGTAATTTTCCTAATTCTTTATGTCGATGACATATTAATTATGGGAAAAGACATTCCAAGCATGCAAAATGTTAAGGCATATCTTGGGAAGTGTTTTTCCATGAAGGATTTAGGAGAAGCTGCATACATTCTGGGAATTAAGATCTACCGAGATAGGTCAAAGCGGTTAATTGGTTTAAGTCAAAGCGCTTACATTGATAAAATATTGAAGAGATTCAGTATGCAAAATTCCAAGAAAGGATATTTGCCGATGGAAGTAAAGCATGGCTTATGTAGCGATATGTGTGCTTCAACACCTGCTGAGGTGGCACGCATGCAGAAAGTTCCTTATGCTTCGGCTGTAGGATCTATTATGTATGCTGTGAGATGCACAAGGCCAGATGTAGCGTTCGCTCAAAACATGACCAGTCGATATCAACAGAATCCGGGTAATCTTCACTGGATTGCTGTTAAGCATATTCTGAAGTATCTCAGAAATACTAAAGATATGTTTTTAGTGTATGGTGGAAATCCAGACACAGAGCTTGGTGTTACAGGTTACTGTGATGCGTCCTGGCAATGTGATAAAGATGATACGAAGTCTCAGACGGGTTATGTCTTTGTCATCAATGGAGGAGCAGTTGACTGGAAGAGCAAGAAGCAGAGTACGATTGCGATGTCTGCGACAGAAGCCGAATACATAGCTGCTTCGGAAGCTGCAATGGAGGCTGTTTGGATTAGGAAATTCATTTCAGGGCTTGGTGTTATGCCTTCAATTGAATCGCCTATTGATATGTATTGTGACAATTCTGCTGCAATCATATTTGCCAATGAACCTGGAGTCATGAAGGGCACCAGACATTTTCTACGGAAGTATCACTATGTTCGGGAACAAGTCCAGGAAGGTGAAATAAATCTACTGAAAGTTCACACAGATGATAACTTAGCTGATCCGTTCACTAAGGCTTTAGCTAAAGACAAGCTTGTAGGACTTGCCAATGGAATTGGACTTCGTTTAGCTAATAGTTTCATGCATAACTGTGATTAGTATTTGGATAAAGGATATTGTAAAACATTTATTATTTTAATGAAATAAAGTTTGGATTATGTTTATTTTCATTTATAATATTGTTGTCCTATATTTGCATGTTTAATCCGTGAGTAACTTAGTTATTCTAAATGTCCGTTGTCGATTAATGATATGGGAGTATCATTGAACTAAGACAAATCTGAGAGATGTGGTAGAATATACTTGAAAGTATATTGATGAGAATGCATACCAATTTCAGATGATATTCAATGAATTGAATATAGGACTTATCCCAACTACGTAATTTACTTTGTGGATATTGTTATAAGTAAATTATGAATAGTTATCCTCAGACTTGAGATACCAGATAAGTGTCATGAATGTAGTGCATTTCTGTGAAGCAACTTAACGCTATACGTAACTGGTAGTCATAAGGGTTGTTTTCAGAAATGTTACAAAGTTTGTGGGTTATTCTTGTAGTCAAAATAGAATTTGTTCCTTCAAATTTATTTGGAGTTTAATACTGCTGGGCCCCTCGTAGGGTTGACAAGATGTTTGTGCGGCCGCACCCAAATCTCCCCTAAATATGTTTAGATGATTCGGTAATCTTGGTCAATCACTTATAAACGAGAAACAGAATAGTTATATAAAGAATGACTTAATTCCATATCTTTATTTAACGTGGTATTAGAAACAAAAGGATAATAATAATGAGAAATCATTAAAAGGTTTTCCAGGAGCCTTGCTCGAGTTGTACTAGAGGCATCGAAGTGTTGCTAGACGCTAACCGAATGTGATCACTCTATTAAGATATATCCAAGTGGGAGCTGTTGGTTTTATGGATATAAATTAGTAGACGTGAGTTAGGATCGAACTCGAGACTTTGGGATTGCACACTTTACGTATGAGAATTAAAGTTAATAATTAAATATAAATGTTGTATTTATTTATTTATTAAACGAAATAACTAACGGACGTTAAGTAATTAATGTAATGGACTAACGGTCGTTAAATGTTTATGGAAAAGGACTAAATTGCAAAAGTTGGGAAGGTTCCGGAATCCCTAAGGGATACTAAAACCGATCGGCCATCAAGAAAAGGAAACAAGGACCAACTTGTTCACCAAGTTTACTTGGGTATATATACAAGGCTAGGGGTCTTGTTTTTCTATCTCTTGTGCTCATAAGCTAAACCCTAAAATTGTTTTGTGTGTGTTTTTGTCTCCAAAACCGGTCGACACCTCCATTAGGGTCGATCCAAAGCTTTTCCACATTAACAAGTTATTTGTTTGATAAAAACTAGCGGTACTTTAATTCGGTTTAGTACGTGTGTACAAGAACTTAGTAATAACATACTTTTGTTATTATCTTGGATTGAATTACAAAACGGTAAGGGGTAATTCACATAATCCTAACTAAATCAAATTAGGGTTCATCCGTTGCTAGTTTGTGGATTTGATTCTTGTTCGGCTAGAATCAACAAAGGTACGCATATTCTTTATGTTAATTAATTATTCGTTAATACATCCTATACGCTTCCGCAATATTACTTTGATGTTTTGTGATTATTTATATGAATGTCTTGATATATAATTGCAACAACTAGAACCACGGTTACCACTGCTGATAAAACTATTATGGAAATTATGCCACCACTTAGCCTATTGCTAGACCTTTGCTTACTGATATCGACACCTAGGGGCTTTATGTCCCTGCCGTTGTTTCCATGACCGTACGGTCCACCATTACCGTTGCGTGATGATGGCATAGGTGGCGATGGCGGAAGGCCTATTAACAACAAAATGATTATGATTATAAGCAAGAAAAAATTCAGTTTCACTTTCGAAGTCTAACGAATTGATCCTAGAAGTATGGTAGATGTGACAGTTTCGACCAATTTACTTATTTGTGGGTCGAGTTGGTAGATGAGACTTATAAAGCCTGTTTCAACCACTCCCACCCGTGAATAATTGTTGAAAAGGCCGGTTTCAACCCAAAACTGGTACCATGTTATACATTCTGGTAAACGGATGAAACAAAAAGATATCTAATAACAGGTACAGGTTATATGCATAATGAAGTGTATTAAAATCAACCCGGCCGTTTCTACCAGTACTGAAAAAAGGCTCGTTTTAAACTGTTGCCCAAACCCTCCCGACCCGGCCATATCTCGATCTCTTAGTATAGAGGTACCTGGTGTTGAGTTTATGATATATAAAATACAATAAAACATAAAGACATCAAGAGTACACAGCGGAAGACTAAAGATCATAACAAATAAATTAATTAACTGAAAGTATGCATAACGTACCTCTTGCGAATATCAAATCTCTTGAGCAAGACCAAGAAGTGGATTAGAGAGTTGTCCCTTACCTTTCTACAACTCAAACCAATATGGTGTAAGAATAGTGTCTTACTACCACGTTCTTGTACACACGAATTAACCAACGAATCAAGCGATTTCTAGATCTAACACAAGTCCTCGTTTAAGAAAAACGAAACCAATGATGAGTCTCTAAATACTCATCATTTTTGTACTATCTAGACTGCAAAATCATCTGAAAACACTCAGAAACACATCAAAATGATCAAATTATCACAAATCAGTGTTTTATGTGTTTTAAATGCAAAAATATCAAAATCAGATGAAAAACGTATCAAATTTGCAAAAATTGCAGTTTTAGTCCCCCAAGTTTCTAAAATTGTCAAAAATAGTCCCTGAGTCAAAATTTCAAAAGAAAAGTCATCAAAGGTCCTTTTAAAATCATAAGTTGTCAAATTTAGTCCTTTGGTGAAAAATATAAAAACTTTGGAGAAAATTACAATATTGGTCCCTCAAGTTTCAAACTTGACAGTTTTGGTCCCTGGATTTGTAAAAATGGAAATTTTCAAATAAGGTCCTTGTACTAATCTTACTTGGCAGGTTTTACCCTTATGAGAGCTTTGGAAAATGCTCAAGATAAACCCTTCAACTTTGGCTAAATTGCAAATATGGTCCTTGTTGTTAAATTAAGCCAATCCGGACCCTATTATTACTCTAAGCCCAATCCAAGCCCAATACAATGACCCGGTCCAGTTTTTAAATTCAAAAGAAACCGCGCCACTGTTCATGTGTCTCCTTCAACCCTGTTTCACCAATACCAGTGGTATTTAACCACTTGATTTCCAATCCAGCTCACCCCAAATCACCTTTCCACCTCTTTCCTTCCACCTCCACACAAATCCAAGTCCATTAAATGAAAAAACCTGCTCGAAGACATTTTTGGCGCCAAAATCGCCAAGTGGCAATTATGATTATCTGGATGATTTCAATGGTCAGGATTTGGTGGGAAATACTCAAGAGTGTCGACAAGAGATATTGGAAGTCAATAAATATCAAGGGTGAAGCTATGAAGAAAATATCTAGTGTAATTTTCAATTTTTATGTCGTTTTAGTTCATTTTCTTTATCCAGTGTATTTTTAAGCTCTCAAGCACTTAATTAAGCAATCTCAGTGTATGTTGAAACTTTTTCAATAATTAATTTCAGTATTTAAGTTCTAATCTCAGTTTTCAAATTTTCAAATTTTCAAAGAAATCTCAATATGGTGAATGTTGTTAATCAGTTGTTACTTTGGACTTAGAAGCTCATATAAGCTCCTTATAAAGCTTATGCAAGCTTTTAGATACTCTTAAAAGCAGGTTATAAGAAAAAATCAAAAATTCACAAAAATACCACTTAATTAGTTAAAAAATCAAAAATCATGGTACAAGGTTCAAAAATACTGGAGCAGGATATATAATGGATGGTCTTGGGTGTAGTGCTTATTGGTAAGCTATAGGATCTGTTACTTGGTCCTAAGTTCTCAGTTTTCAACTCAAAGCCATTTGTAAGCTTTTGCTCATTTCTTGCATTTTACTGTTTAAATCAGTCATTAGTTGTAATCTCTGTTTTTTTATTGTTCACTAGCTCTAGTTAAGTCTAATTAAGCTTTAAAATCAGTTGTTTGTTAATTTAAATTTATAGCTTACAACAATCTCATTTTCACAGTTAATATTGCATAATCTTCAATCCTTGGTCTTATGATGTTATTGCTGTCATTTAGTGTTTCTTTAGTCCTAGTAAATGATTATATAAGGTTTGAAATCATGTTCATGATCTGAATCAGTGAAACTCTTTGTAAAATACCAAAACAGTCTTGTTAAGGGTTGTTTGGTTGAATCTGTTTATCTGTGTTAAAGATTGTGCAGACTTGTGCTTTTGGTTGTTTAGTGTCAAACTTGGTCTAAAGAACTCATTACAAGCAAGAAAACCAGTGGTTATTAGATAAAAAGTCAAAATCACTCTTAATATCACATAGATTATTAACTGTTGGATTTCTAAATCTTATAATCATGGTTTTGTGTTAAGAAGTTGGTACACTTGTTCAAATCAGTATTTATACACCTTAATACATCAATATCAGTGTTTTAGATCAATCACAAGTTCATTTTAGTCAAACTATTTGGATTTTATAAAAAGTCAAAAAGTGCCTGTGCACAGTTTTTACATCCAAGTTCATAAGCTCACACAGAGTTTATAAGTTAGCTTAATCCTGTGTGTTTTGGCTTTTTGAGAAGCCAACCAAGCTGTCTCAAGGTTACAAGTTCCTATTTTCCATTTATAGCTTATTTGATAGCTTTTTGTTTGGCTTATTTTTCACATCATTTCAATACAGTGCCCTGTGCACCAGTTTTAATAGCTCAATCATAAGCTTCTAAAAAGCTCATAAGTTAACCTCAACCTTTGATTTTTGTCTCTTTGGATAGCCAACCTGGTCCTTTTTAAGTTCCAAGTTTAAAATTTTCATTTGGATCTTATTTGACAGGGCTGCTTGAGCTTATCATTTTGTCCCAACTCAATCACCATTAACTGAGTTTCAACTCAGTGAATTCTCAGGTTTTGGAAAAGCTTCTCAAAAGCTCATTTTAGCTTGTTTTGATTTCAACTTTTGTTTCTAGGTAGCCAATCAGGTCTTATACAAGTCCCAATCTTTGCTTTTCAGTTTTAACTTATTTGGTGATCTGTGCATCAGCTTAAAGTAACCCTTCAAATTCTGTTTTGCTTATTTAACTCAAACATCAAATCTGTGTTAAACTTGTAATCCAGAGATCATGGTTTGTTGTTTTTAGTTGAAATAGAGTTCTTATAGCTTATTTTAGCTTGTATATCAGTTTGGTGCTTGTTGTGTTCTTCTAGCTTATCATAAGTGCTTATTTATAAGCAGTCACAACTGCAGTTGCTTATTTCTCCAAACAAACCCATGTTTTTCTATTTTTCTTAGATTCTACATATTAAAATAGACTTTTCCTGAAATTTTCATAATTTTTTATAACTGTTTGCTATTTTTCTTAATTAAAAACAGTTTTTAGGTATTTTTAAATAGCTTTTAATACAAATAAATTATAAAAAGTTCAAAAAAATGATTTTTCAATTTTCTTAGGTTAAGATAAATATAAATAGTCTAAAAAGTATTTTTCCATAATTTTCTTAGTTTAAAAAGTATTTTTTTAGCATTTTAATTAGTTTTAAATAGTTTTAAATTAATAATAAATACATAATAAGTCTAAAAAATATATTTTTAGTTTTAAAATAAGTTTTATCATATTTTAGATTTTTCCAAGTTATAATTTCATTTTTCTAGGTTAATTTTGTTTTTTTTTTGTATTTTAGTGCATTTTAAATACTTAATAAATAGTTTTTAATTAATAATAAATAAATAAATAGTTGTAAAAATAATTTTATTTTTCTAATAATTTTCTTTTATTATTAGGATTATAAAAACATCATTTTCATATTTGTAAGTCTTTTATTTCTTAAAACTCACTTTTTATTTTGTACGTAGACGTAATTTTATTTTAAACGTAAGTTTTAAGTTGTAGGTTTTAAACGTTCATCGCCTTTAAAAATAGTGATAGCGTTTATTTAATAGATTTTAACTTTTTAATCTTTTTAATTTGCATTTAAGTCGCTGTAATTTGCAAATCTTTTCTTTAGGTAATTTTTCACCCAAAACCTTACTGATCGCTATCCTTAGTGATCATTCTACCATCTGATTAAGTGTTTTAACACCAATTCATCCTCCGTGGGACTTAACGACCCAGGAATTCCCTATATTCCTCTGATCTTAATTGCATTAGTGTTTGAGCAGTTTTTAGTCTGTTAGACTTGACTGGTTCGGACACAATCAAATTTTGGCGCCGCTGCCGGGGAGGCTTTAGCGTGTGTTTAGCCTTGTTCAGACTCATTCTTGCACATACCCCATCTTTTGTAAAAAGTTTTTTGTAAAGTTATCAGAAAATCCAAAAATATTTTCATTCTTTGTTTTTATAGCATGTTTTTCAAAAATCCAAAAATATCCATCTTTTATCCTCTAATCTGTTTAATTCTATATTTCTTTATCCTCAAACCTGTTTGATTCTCCATTCCTTATCCTCTTATCCGTTTAATTCTCTATGTCATGGTATTTGACATGTTCCTGGTGTGGAGGTCCATTTAACGGTGGAAATTGTCGGAAATGTACCAATGTGGGTTTCGGAGACAAGTTTGTCGGTAATCCCGATTCCATTTCAAACAATGAAACACCCGATTTTTCCTACCTACCTCCACAACCCCAATACGAATCCTACTCATGCGAGTTTTGTGGGAATGATTCTCATTACGGTTTTGATTGTCCACCACAGGTTCCGCTTGTCTATGAGCCGGAACCGTGTTACAATCAGAACTTTGGTGAAAGTTATTTTCCCAATTATCTCTGTTGTGAGAATTGTGGTGGTCCTCATGTGACTTTTGAATGTCAGCCGGTGAATCAAAATTTTCAAAATTCCAATTCTCCCGGTTTTGACAATTTCCAACCCCCACAGTATTCCATCAGTCATCAGACTTCCGAGCCTTCACATCATTTCAATGATTACGAGGAGTGTAGTCTTCCTCAAAGTTCTGAAGAAATACGCATTCTAAAGAAACTACAAATGAAAAGAATGGTGTGTAAGCTTCAGCAGATGAATATCAGAATCAGATATGATGGCGATGATGATGAGGATAGTATTCAAATGAGGGAATACTATGATTGTGACGAGGAGAGTGTTACTCAATTGAACGATATCATTTCTCAACTCCCTCAGTCTATTGCTATCACACCTATCTTACCTATTATTGCTTCCAAAGACTCTCTCATAATGGGGGACGAGCCTCTTAGCACTATTCCAGAAATGGAATCGTCTAGTGTTGAGGACCTTATCCCGATCCCAAGTGAGTCTGAGGGAATTCTTGACAAAGAGTGTGATGTGTTTTCTCCTCTTACAAATGATCTTGTTGAGACTTTCTCAGATTTTGACAGTGATTATAGTGATGCCGATTCTTTGTATTCTAAAGACATAGAATTTATTGATGCATCACTTCCACTTTCCGAGATCGTCAACTTAGAAGAGGATGTTGACCATGTTTTTTCCACAACAATTCATACGACTATCACTAATCCCTTATTCGAATTCGATTCTGAATTTACTCTAAATTCAGTTAATCCAATCTTTGATAGTGATGAGTCTGACACGGAGACTATAATGGACGAGGTGCATATTTATAGCCCACGAAGTACCGCACATGTCCCACCTCCGTATTCTCTTCATGAGGAGTTCGCCGGTGAACTTTCTCATATCATATCTCCGCTGGAGTATGATTGCTTGGATGGCAAAAATCATGATCGGGGGGAGAGAATCTCAATTTGCATAGTTATGACAAATCTTCCGACCCTCCCTCCCGAGATGCCTTCCAACCCAAAGAGCTCTACCGATAAAATCCAAATAAGTGCAACTGCACTTAATCCCGAGGAAGAAGATCTATTCATGATTGTTATCATGATTCTCCTTCTTTTCTTCACCTACCCGGTGACTTCCTCTCTTCTTCACTCCTTCGGGAGTGAGGACACTATCTTTGACCCCGGCATTTTCATGTACCATCTGTGAGCCGGGTCTGTCTTTCTTTATCTCATCGGTGTGGAACTTTCGCGTACTTCAATGTTTATCCAAAACATCTTGAATGAAAGTCCGATGGAGATTGTTTCTTCCACTTTGCTTCCCCATGAACCAATGAATGCGGGGTCGAGTCAAGCTAGCGACTCGGTAACCAAAAACAGTAGCACACACTATATGGGTTTTCACCCATATTTCTGTCTTCTTACCCCCTTTCTACCACCTAAGTGTGGGGGTAATGCCCCACATGTTAAAAAAAAAAAAAAAAAATCTCTTTAAATAATGGCCGTAGTATTTCCCTTTCACGTTCTTTGTTTCGGCATAACCGCCGGTGCTTTGAATATTGAGGGCAATATTCATTTCTAAGTGTGGGGGGGAATTCTCACGAATTTCATATATTATCTACCCAATTCCCCCGTTTTTGGCCAAAAAATTTTTTTTTGGAGTAAGTGTTTTACACTTTCTCATTTGGTTATCAGTCCGCCATGTTTGATAGACAAAAGGATTGGCTAATCCAGGAGCAAACGGCTCTTGGTAAAGATATATCAAATCCGTTTATATGGCTTGCAATTTGCCCAAAATTGTATGGTTCTCAGCTCACCATATCCTAAAAAGTGAAGAGTTGGCTAGCCCGCAAGGTTATGGCTTGTGGTAAAGGCAGTGGAAAATCCATAATTGGTAATCAGCTCACCAAAGATAATACTGATAATTTATCTAAGAGTTGGCTAGTCCAGAAGGGTACGGCTTCTGGTAAAGACAAAATCAAATCCGTTGAAAGCTGGTGGTTTGCTCAAAATCACATGGTTATCGGTGTACCATGGTTCTTACTTGAACTGAAACATTTGGCTACTCCAGAAGTAATGGCTTTTGGTAAAGAGTTTAAAATCCATTTTGTTTTCTCAAATCATTGCTAGGGACTAGCAATATCTTAGTGTGGGGGATTGATGAGTTTCTAAATACTCATCATTTTTGTACTATCTAGACTGCAAAATCATCTGAAAACACTCAGAAACACATCAAAATGATCAAATTATCACAAATCAGTGTTTTATGTGTTTTAAATGCAAAAATATCAAAATCAGATGAAAAA
Source organism: Chrysanthemum seticuspe (assembly GCA_019973895.1). Lineage (NCBI taxonomy): Eukaryota > Viridiplantae > Streptophyta > Magnoliopsida > Asterales > Asteraceae > Chrysanthemum > Chrysanthemum seticuspe. The sequence goes on along the minus strand of BPTQ01000005.1, from coordinate 349,592,566 downwards.
CGTATCAAATTTGCAAAAATTGCAGTTTTAGTCCCCCAAGTTTCTAAAATTGTCAAAAATAGTCCCTGAGTCAAAATTTCAAAAGAAAAGTCATCAAAGGTCCTTTTAAAATCATAAGTTGTCAAATTTAGTCCTTTGGTGAAAAATATAAAAACTTTGGAGAAAATTACAATATTGGTCCCTCAAGTTTCAAACTTGACAGTTTTGGTCCCTGGATTTGTAAAAATGGAAATTTTCAAATAAGGTCCTTGTACTAATCTTACTTGGCAGGTTTTACCCTTATGAGAGCTTTGGAAAATGCTCAAGATAAACCCTTCAACTTTGGCTAAATTGCAAATATGGTCCTTGTTGTTAAATTAAGCCAATCCGGACCCTATTATTACTCTAAGCCCAATCCAAGCCCAATACAATGACCCGGTCCAGTTTTTAAATTCAAAAGAAACCGCGCCACTGTTCATGTGTCTCCTTCAACCCTGTTTCACCAATACCAGTGGTATTTAACCACTTGATTTCCAATCCAGCTCACCCCAAATCACCTTTCCACCTCTTTCCTTCCACCTCCACACAAATCCAAGTCCATTAAATGAAAAAACCTGCTCGAAGACATTTTTGGCGCCAAAATCGCCAAGTGGCAATTATGATTATCTGGATGATTTCAATGGTCAGGATTTGGTGGGAAATACTCAAGAGTGTCGACAAGAGATATTGGAAGTCAATAAATATCAAGGGTGAAGCTATGAAGAAAATATCTAGTGTAATTTTCAATTTTTATGTCGTTTTAGTTCATTTTCTTTATCCAGTGTATTTTTAAGCTCTCAAGCACTTAATTAAGCAATCTCAGTGTATGTTGAAACTTTTTCAATAATTAATTTCAGTATTTAAGTTCTAATCTCAGTTTTCAAATTTTCAAATTTTCAAAGAAATCTCAATATGGTGAATGTTGTTAATCAGTTGTTACTTTGGACTTAGAAGCTCATATAAGCTCCTTATAAAGCTTATGCAAGCTTTTAGATACTCTTAAAAGCAGGTTATAAGAAAAAATCAAAAATTCACAAAAATACCACTTAATTAGTTAAAAAATCAAAAATCATGGTACAAGGTTGAAAAATACTGGAGCAGGATATATAATGGATGGTCTTGGGTGTAGTGCTTATTGGTAAGCTATAGGATCTGTTACTTGGTCCTAAGTTCTCAGTTTTCAACTCAAAGCCATTTGTAAGCTTTTGCTCATTTCTTGCATTTTACTGTTTAAATCAGTCATTAGTTGTAATCTCTGTTTTTTTATTGTTCACTAGCTCTAGTTAAGTCTAATTAAGCTTTAAAATCAGTTGTTTGTTAATTTAAATTTATAGTTTACAACAATCTCATTTTCACAGTTAATATTGCATAATCTTCAATCCTTGGTCTTATGATGTTATTGCTGTCATTTAGTGTTTCTTTAGTCCTAGTAAATGATTATATAAGGTTTGAAATCATGTTCATTATCTGAATCAGTGAAACTCTTTGTAAAATACCAAAACAGTCTTGTTAAGGGTTGTTTGGTTGAATCTGTTTATCTGTGTTAAAGATTGTGCAGACTTGTGCTTTTGGTTGTTTAGTGTCAAACTTGGTCTAAAGAACTCATTACAAGCAAGAAAACCAGTGGTTATTAGATAAAAAGTCAAAATCACTCTTAATATCACATAGATTATTAACTGTTGGATTTCTAAATCTTATAATCATGGTTTTGTGTTAAGAAGTTGGTACACTTGTTCAAATCAGTATTTATACACCTTAATACATCAATATCAGTGTTTTAGATCAATCACAAGTTCATTTTAGTCAAACTATTTGGATTTTATAAAAAGTCAAAAAGTGCCTGTGCACAGTTTTTACATCCAAGTTCATAAGCTCACACAGAGTTTATAAGTTAGCTTAATCCTGTGTGTTTTGGCTTTTTGAGAAGCCAACCAAGCTGTCTCAAGGTTACAAGTTCCTATTTTCCATTTATAGCTTATTTGATAGCTTTTTGTTTGGCTTATTTTTCACATCATTTCAATACAGTGCCCTGTGCACCAGTTTTAATAGCTCAATCATAAGCTTCTAAAAAGCTCATAAGTTAACCTCAACCTTTGATTTTTGTCTCTTTGGATAGCCAACCTGGTCCTTTTTAAGTTCCAAGTTTAAAATTTTCATTTGGAGCTTATTTGACAGGGCTGCTTGAGCTTATCATTTTGTCCCAACTCAATCACCATTAACTGAGTTTCAACTCAGTGAATTCTCAGGTTTTGGAAAAGCTTCTCAAAAGCTCATTTTAGCTTGTTTTGATTTCAACTTTTGTTTCTAGGTAGCCAATCAGGTCTTATACAAGTCCCAATCTTTGCTTTTCAGTTTTAACTTATTTGGTGATCTGTGCATCAGCTTAAAGTAACCCTTCAAATTCTGTTTTGCTTATTTAACTCAAACATCAAATCTGTGTTAAACTTGTAATCCAGAGATCATGGTTTGTTGTTTTTAGTTGAAATAGAGTTCTTATAGCTTATTTTAGCTTGTATATCAGTTTGGTGCTTGTTGTGTTCTTCTAGCTTATCATAAGTGCTTATTTATAAGCAGTCACAACTGCAGTTGCTTATTTCTCCAAACAAACCCATGTTTTTCTATTTTTCTTAGATTCTACATATTAAAATAGACTTTTCCTGAAATTTTCATAATTTTTTATAACTGTTTGCTATTTTTCTTAATTAAAAACAGTTTTTAGGTATTTTTAAATAGCTTTTAATACAAATAAATTATAAAAAGTTCAAAAAAATGATTTTTCAATTTTCTTAGGTTAAGATAAATATAAATAGTCTAAAAAGTATTTTTCCATAATTTTCTTAGTTTAAAAAGTATTTTTTTAGCATTTTAATTAGTTTTAAATAGTTTTAAATTAATAATAAATACATAATAAGTCTAAAAAATATATTTTTAGTTTTAAAATAAGTTTTATCATATTTTAGATTTTTCCAAGTTATAATTTCATTTTTCTAGGTTAATTTTGTATTTTTTTTGTATTTTAGTGCATTTTAAATACTTAATAAATAGTTTTTAATTAATAATAAATAAATAAATAGTTGTAAAAATAATTTTATTTTTCTAATAATTTTATTTTATTATTAGGATTATAAAAACATCATTTTCATATTTGTAAGTCTTTTATTTCTTAAAACTCACTTTTTATTTTGTACGTAGACGTAATTTTATTTTAAACGTAAGTTTTAAGTTGTAGGTTTTAAACGTTCATCGCCTTTAAAAATAGTGATAGCGTTTATTTAATAGATTTTAACTTTTTAATCTTTTTAATTTGCATTTAAGTCGCTGTAATTTGCAAATCTTTTCTTTAGGTAATTTTTCACCCAAAACCTTACTGATCGCTATCCTTAGTGATCATTCTACAATCTGATTAAGTGTTTTAACACCAATTCATCCTCCGTGGGACTTAACGACCCAGGAATTCCCTATATTCCTATGATCTTAATTGCATTAGTGTTTGAGCAGTTTTTAGTCTGTTAGACTTGACTGGTTCGGACACAATCAACCAAACTCCCTTACAAATGGGGTGTTCGGCCGAAAATGGGACAAGAGAGAAGAGAGGAGAGATCTAGGGTTAATTCAATGCACAAGTGTGTGAAACCCTAGAACCTAACCCTCTTTATATAGTAGATGGAATACTTTGGGAACAAGTTAGGGATTAGGCTTGGAAAAGCCCCTATGGCCGACCACTATGCAAAGCCCAAAAGAAAAACCCATAACTTTTCCAAGTTTTCCATTTCTAGTCCTTTCTCTTTTCATTTAACGGTCGTTAGTCATTTTTTCCGTTAAATACTTAACGATCGTTAACCGGACTTAATGTGCAATAATTAATCGTAAACATAAACATTAATTATTAACTTTAATTCTCATTCGCTAATGTGTGCAATCCCGTGGTCACGAGTTCGAATCCGGACATTCACATGTTTGTAAATATATACATTTCCAACACCTGGATACTTCACGAACAAAACTTCATAATCGCCGAAAAGAGAGTACTTAATAGGCACTTGTTTCAGCCATAATCTTTGAGCAATTACATACGCGGTGGAGTTTTCAAATTTCTCACCAAGTGGTACCAAGCTGATCATAACAACGGTCTTTTCTGAATCTTCGTTGTCTTCATTTGCTCCCATGATTCGAACTTGACTTGATTACATTGAAAGTCCGGCAGCCATTTCAAAAGCAAGCTCAGACACTAATGGAAAAAAGGTGTAGGGTGAAACACTAAGACCGAGCTCAACTTGCATTGGCAAAACACACTTGCATGGTGTACCAGGTGGGGTGTTTGTTAACGGCTCCACGCACATTACTGTACAATATACAAATGATGCAAAAGTCAAATTGTATGGATTGCTAAAAGTTAACCATCAGTTATATAAAAGGCTGCTAATAGAAAAAAAACACTAAATTTAACTCCGTAACGTTATTTGATAAGTTTATACACCTTCATTGGGAGGTGGAGGTGGTAATGCTTGAAGCGGCTTTGGGATTCTTAGTGAAGATCGAGAAGGAGATACTTTAGGCGGAAGAACCGGCACTTGTAAACATAAGGATGATAAAATATTAGCTTTACGAACTAACTAACAAAAATAAACTTAAAAACAATTCAAAAGTAGTTCTTACTTGTAGGCGGAGAAGTTGCGTGCCAATCAGTCAATATGCACTGGGAAAAAAGACCATGAAAATTAGTATATTCATTGAATAATAGAGTTACATGTACTATGGTTCTTTTGGGTATATTCTTTGTATTATTGTAGTATTATGATTAAAAAAATTACGAATGAGCACAAGTTAATTAAATAATACACACCGAGAAAGAAGACCGTTAAAATTTGTATATTCTTTCAATAATAAAGGTTTGTGTATTTTGGTTCTTTTGGGTAAATTCTTTGAATTATTGCACTTTTATGATTTAAAAAACTACCAATGAGAACAAGTTTATTAAATAATATACATTGAGAAAGAAGATCATGGAAATTTGTACATTCCTTGAATAATACAGTTACATTTATTGTGGTTCTTTTGGGTGTATTCTTTGAATTATTGCAGTATTATGATTAAAAAGCTACCAATGAGCACAAGTTTATTACATAATATACACTAGGAATGAAGACCGTGGAAAGTTGTATGTTATTTGAATATACAGTTATGTGTATTGTGCTTCTTTTGGGTATATTATTTGAATCATTGCAGTATTATGATTGAAGAACTACCAACTACCACAATTTCACTAAATAATAAACATTCGGACATATATTCTTTGCATAATACAGTTACGTGTATTGTGGTTCTTTTGGGTATATTATTCGAATTATTGCAGTATTATGATTAAAAAATTACCAATGAGCACAAGTTTATTAAATAATATACATTTGGAAAGAAGACCTAGGAAATTTGTATATTCTTCGAATAATACACTTACGTGTATTGTGGTTCTTTTGGGTATATTCTTAGAATCATTGCAGTATTATGAATAAAAAACTACCAATGAGCACAAGTTTATTAAAAAATATACACTAGGAAAGGAGACCGTGGAAATTCCTTGAATAATACAGTTACGTGTATTGTGGTTCTTATGGGTATATTCTTTGAATTATTGTAGTATTATTATTAAAAAACTACCAATGAGCACAAGTTTATTAAATAATATACGATGGGAAAGAAGACCGTGGGAAGTCGTAAATTATTTGAATAATACAGTTACATGTATTGTGGTTATTTTGGGTACAGTATTATCATTAAAGAACTACCAATGAGCAAAATTTTATTAAATGATAAACATTCGAAAAAAAGACCGTGAAAATTCATATTCTTTGAATAATACAGTTACGTGTATTGTGGCTCTTTTGGGTATATTCTTTGAATTATTGTAGTATTATGATTAAAAAACCACCAATGAGCACAAGTTTAATAAATAATATACAACGGGAAAGAAGATCGTGGAAATATGTGTATATTCTATGTATTATTGGAGTTATATGAATAAAAAAATTATCAATGAGTATAAGTTTATATTCTTTGAAAAAAATTAATAAATAATATACACTGGGAAAGAAGACCATGAAAATTGGTATATTCTTTGAATAATATTGTTACGTGTATTGTGGTTCTTTTGATTATATTTTTTGAATTATTGTCGTATTATGATTATAAAACTACCAATGGGCGAAATTTTATTAAATAATAAACACCGGGAAAGAAGACCATAGAAATTCGTATATTCTATGAATAATAAAATTACGTGTATTGTGGTCCTTTTGGTTATATTATTTGAATTGTTGCAATATCATGATTAAAAAACTATCAATAAGCACAAGTTTCTTAAATAATATACATCGGGAAAAAAGACTGTGAAAAATGTATATATTCATTGAATTTTTGGAGTTCTATGAATAAAATACTATACAGTGGGAAAGAAGACCATGAAAATTTGTATATTCTTTGAATAATACAGTTACGTGTATTGTGGTTCTTTTGGTCATATTCTTTGAATTATTGGAGTATTATGATTAGAAACTACCAATGAGCCCCTGTTCATAAATAATATACACTGGGAAAGAAGACCGTGGAAATTGATATATTCTTTGAAGAATACAGTTACGTGTATTGTGGTTCTTTTGGGTTTATTCTTTGAATTATTGTAGTATTATGATTAAAAAACTACCAATGAGCACGAGTTTCTGAAATAATATACATTGGGAAAGAAGACCATGGAAGTTTGTATATTCTTTCAATAAAACAATTATGTGTATTTTGGATCTTTTGGGTATATTATTTGAATTATTGCACTATTATGATTAAAAGAACTACCATTGAGCACAAGTTTATTAAATAATATACAATGGAAGTCTATTATCTTTTCCTTCACTAATATAAAACAAGTGGTCACTATAAGAATTAAAAACTCTATAGCAAATTGATCGATTGATTGGTGATGGGTTTTTTTTTTATTTGACGGTAGGTGGCTTGAGAAGAGGAAGTCGTAGAAGTTGAAGTCACAGGGGAAATGATAATTTTCAAATGGAACCTAAATATCGAACCACATCAGTAATAATAACAAAATGTAAAAATTGCCGAACAAAGACTTTGAATGATAAAAAAAAATGTTATGGTTGAATATGTTGATTATTATTTTTTTAAAAAATACAAAAAGTAAATTCAGTTATATAAATAAAGATATCATTGAAAAAAAAAAAAAAAAAAAAAGCGTTTAAGTTTTTGAACTTCTGTTTTTTCTATTACGTAACTGAACTTACATGAAGAATATTGTTTTATAATTTCGGTGTTAATCGGAGGGATTTAAACGCATATTTTTGGATAAGTTAAGTAACATAAATATTATGTTTTTTTATGTTTGGTGATGTGTATATATATTTGTATAAGTTTAGTAACTCAAATGTCATGTATCATAACATTTATAACATAAGTGAGCAAAATGAAATCTTGTTTTTTTATGCGCATTTTTTTTTTAAATTTTAATGACATTTTTGTTTATTCTTTTTAGCTTATATTTTGAAAGCTTTTGTGTTCTTTACTTTCCCCCTTACAGTGGGGCTATTTTTAATAAAAGTCTTTCCTTTTAAAAAAAGGATAAATTTGTCTATTCACGATTACTACTCCGTCATGTGCATGCTCAAGCGGTGGCTATTTGGACTTTTCATTATAATAAATAACTAGAATATTGAACGACGGCGACAAATATTAGCGACCAAATTAGCCGGCACAGAAAAATTGTTTACAGTGACCAAAAATTTCCATTATTCCTCCATTTGGGTATTCTCACCCACAGTTATACTTTGATCTCATTTTATATTTACCCCATCTAGTCTCCATCGCCAACCACAAACCAGGTATTTTTATGTCGTATATCTTCAATTCCATAACTAATTTGAGGTGTACATGGGTCAATTTCTTGTTTTGGTGATCCCGAATCTGTATAACCTTATAATATATGATCTGCTACAATTTTTTTTTTTTGGTAAAAGGGATTTTTCACCCTAGTAAAATGAAATGATCTGCCACATTTGATGCTTATTACAAGTGATAAATTATTTGGTTACGGTAAAAAAAGTAAATAGTTTGCATAGTTCTGGAAAACGGCCTTGTAACCAAAAGGGCAAATGGTGAAACTTGATTTGGGGGCCTGTTTGTGCCACTTATGGGTTTTTTTATATGTATATTCATGGTTGTCCTTGGTCCAAAGGTTGAATACTTCTTCTTCTTATTATTATTATTGTATAAATTTGTGTTTGTTAATTAGTTTAGGGACTGTTATAGTCAATTAGGAGCTGTTTTATATGTATCTGTTTATGCTTTTTATAATCCAATTAAAGAGTTGTGCTATGCATGTTATGGTTGATTTAGTCAATTAAGCGTTCATGTTATTAGTTTTTGTTTAAAGTGCATCTTTTGAATATATTCATCAAGTTTAAATGACGTATTTCTGATTGCTGACTATTTTCCCATTATGTTATAGCTAACAGGCGTAGTTGAGGAGAAAAGTACTAGTGGCTCTAAAAAAGGTCCCTCTGTATGTGTAAGTAGCAATAGTTCAGCAGGTGGATGTAGCATTAGTTCACTAATTCGGGGTGCTGATGTACCTGCTAGATTCAGACATACGTTCCTTTCCTACAGCGGGTGGAGATTTGGGTTATTGATATTGAGTATGTGTACACACATATGCATTGTAATACCAAATGAATTATGAAATTTAGACTAACTTAAAATTATAAATGAATTAGAAGTGCTTCTAAGTGTAAATGATACAAACTTGAAAAGTGTTACATGCGCAAAATGTTTATCGATGGGACGCTTGCATCAATGAAGAGGTTCATAGTGCGTAGCATGGATGGCTAATAAATAATTTCCGCTACTTCATGAGTGATGTTCGTAAGTATGCCAAGATAAAGTGTACGAAGGTCGAAGGGGATGCTATTGATGGAGAAAATTACTCTCTCCCTGCACCTTATGCCTAGATAAGAGAAAATTATTGGAAGGGTTTGATTAAAATATGAACGGACCTCAATGGCTAGAGAAGTCTAGAAAGGTGTCAAAATCCCGTTCCCTAAACCGTATTTTAAACCGGTACCGTTATCGGTTCCGGTACAGGTTCAGTACAACGGTACTAAGACGGGTAGAGAACCGTCTAACCTTAATTCGTAGTGCAATAATTTGACCATATAACATGTGTTCTATTATAAAGTACAATATAAAAATGAAATAGGGTTTTAGTCGTACAATAGCAACGTACTTTCAGCTTTGTACCGTTTTTGTACGTGTACTTTTTTTTGTTCCACTTAATGTAACGTACTTTCATGGGTAAAAGTAATATTTTATGGAGTAACGGGAAAGAACGATAAATTCAAATTCCTTTTGTCAACGTAATTAAATACTACAAGTGTTTTGATATTTTCAAATCGGGTCAATTAGTGTTAGAGAAATAAAAACTCAAGTGTAGGGATGCTCCTATATATCCTTTATATTTTCATGTTATCGTAGAGGATGGTAGAGTAAAAATGTATGAAAAAAAAAGAAGAAAAAGAGATGTTTAAAAAAACAAAGAGAGAAAAACATACGGGCTACCATCCTACATCTATCTTTATGTTTATGTTTTTAATTTATGTTTGTTTTATTTCAAGTTATCTAGTGTTAGTGACTCGAGTCTTGGCTGAGCAACGCCACGCTTTACATGCTTGTAACATAAGATTTTTGAATTGCCACCACTAAATATCCCCTATCCAACAAAACCCTTTATTTCCCTACCCTAAGCCTAACGTTACAACCCTTGTAAAGACCGCTTAGATAGTTGTTCCTAGGTGCTTACGCCAAAGCGGTGGTGGTTTAATCTATTCTCAAGCTTATGGTAATCTATGTACTATGTCAGGTAATGAGTGTTTATCTTCCATTTCCAGGTAATGAGTGTTTATTCCATTTCTATTTATATTATATTTCATATAAACCCGAGAGATGAAAGAATCCAAACACCACTTGTGAGGTGCTAGTATATAATTTCCGTGCTTGTTATGATTATTGTGGCACTTTTACTTGTTGTTAACTATTTTAAACCAATGTTTCATGCCCCCTAACTTATAAATTGATTGGCCAAAAGTACATTTGCTTGAGGACAAGCAAATACCAAGTGTAGGAATATTTGATACGGATTTAAAATGTACACTTTTAGGGGGTCATTTAAGCCCTAATTTGACACATTTTATATCTGTTACTACCGATCCTTTTCACTTTTTAGGTCTTTTGAAAGAAAAATGCCGAAATGAAGCATATTTGGACGAAAAGGAGCAAAAACATGAAGAAAATGGCAAAGTCAAGATCGAAGACACTCAAAGCTGCTCAGCAGAACCTAACGGCGTCCCATACAAAGGGCGACACCGTCCCTCTATGAAGACTTGATCAAAAAGTGCACGCGACGGCTCAGCGGAATTTCTGGTCCTAAAGCCTGACGGCGTCACGCCTAATATATGGAGGGCGTCACTCACACTTTTCACTCCAGACGACCCAGATCCAAGATTCAGACGATGTCGCAACTAAAGACCGATGGCGTCACAACTCTCAAGTGACGCCGTCCCATCGATGACTTGGCCAAGATGAAACCCTAATGACGGTGTCTCTAGCAAAAGCAACACCGTCGCGATTGTAAATCTGTATATAGAATTCGATTTTTCTGTATTTCAGGAGGTAGAATTTTGGAGAACAAACCCTAACTCAGTTGTAGTCCGACTTGGACAGTATTCTAGGGTCCCATACCCTATTTTACACATCAAGATAAGTTTGTTATTCCAATTTATCATTATGTCTACCCCATGTTCAATTGATTGTGTGTATGCTTGCTTGTCTAACATGTCTAGCTAAATTACTTGTGTGTTTCATTAGATCTATGAAACCTAGTAATTGATTGTTGTTAGGTTGTTTCTTGTCTTAATTGATATAGGCTTAGGAGTGCAACTAAGCTTTCGTTGTATTTATTGCTTGAGTATGATTGAAGACGATAGGGTGCTCGGAGGAAATAGTCTTGTGCTTGCCGATCCCGTGAATCCTATAGAAGAGATAACCTCATAGAACTAGGGAATACGCACCCCCTACGACTAATAGGAATACAACGGGTTAAGATAAAAGACGTGACAATTCAACCGACCAATAAAAGATAACTAGGGAGTAATAGTATCTAAGTGAACACATCTTTAATCACCATACGAGCAACTTCAATTAAACATAGCTATCCGTAATAATTAGATAATTATATAATTAGTAGAAGTAGAGAAATCGGTAGAAATACCACCCCCAATCATTTGCCCCGAGATTTTACCCTTGCTTTCTAAAAAAACATAGAAAAAAAATCATCCTAAACCCCACCTTCTCGTCATAAAATTCTTTCTAGCATTCCTATTCCTCTAGAGAACGATATCAATCCCCAAGGCGTACCCCATACTACACTACAACGATTAGGTTCACTGCCTAGAGGGTTGAAAAGCTTTCTCGTAGAAAATGAGGTTTTCTCGACCACGAACCAACGCATCAATAATAAATACTAATATGTCCTTTAACTATTATTAACAAAATGATTATATCATTAGTTCCAACAACAACAGGACGTGGCATAGTATTGTTCTTCTCTCCCATATTCGACATCAAAACAACCTAAAACTCTTTACACAAGTGATCGCAAAAAGAATAAAAACAAGAACAAGTAAACGCCATGTTCTTCAAACAAAACGATTGAACCCTAGTTTTAATAACTAGGGTTTTTAAGCCATGAAGTCACAATAACTAAACCATGATTTGATGATGTACAGTCGATTCCATGATTGAATAATGATTGGAATAAATAATCACATAACCGACTATGAAACCCTAAATATGCGATTAATAAAACCTTAAAAAACGAAACCAAAACGGATTAAGATTACACCAGGGACATCTACGATTTAAGGAGAATCATACAGAACCAAACTTAAATCGATAGTGTATAGATGAAATTGAAGATCGATCAGGTTGGAATGTTAGGGTATCGTTATTCTCCAAAGTCGCCAAAGGGGTAGGGAGAGTTTTTTCCCTCTTTAACGTCTCTTAATAATAATTTTGATAGGAAACGTTTGTCCAAGGTAAGAATGGTTTGGCATTATCTTGAAGAGTTAAACAATAAAGAATGGGAGCCCGAATGGTATGCTAGGGAGCCCGAAGAGCAGGAGCAAGAAAGATGTGATCGAATCGGAGCATGCTATTTACCACCAGAAACAATTGTTGAAACTTATGAGATTAAGAAATATATAATAAGTGGGATTGACGATTTCATCCATGTTAAAAAGATGTGCAACCTGTTAAGTTTATGATATATAAAATACAATAAAACATAAAGACATCAAGAGTACACAGCGGAAGACTTAAGATCATAACAAATAAATTAATTAACTGAAAGTATGCGTAACGTACCTCTTGCGAATATCAAATCCCTCGAGCAAAGCAAAACAACCCTCGAGCAAAGCAAACCAAAGAAGTACTTATTGGTGTAAGAATAATGTCTTACAACCACGTTCTTGTACACACGAATTAACCAAACGAATCAAACGATTGCTAGATCTAACACAAGTCCTCGTTTAAGAAAAACGAAACCAAACTCCCTTACTTGAGGTGTTCGGCCGAAATATGGACTAGAGAGAGGAGAGGAGAGATCTAGGGTTAATTCAATGCACAAGTGTATAAAACCCTAGAACCTAGCCCTCCTTATATACTAGTAGGTAAACTTAGGGAACAAGTTAGGGGATTAGGCTTTGTAAAGCCCTATGGCCGGCCATGATGGAAAGCCCAAAGCCCAACCCATAATTTTTCCAAGTTTTCCATTTCTAGTCCTTCTCTTTTCCATTTAACGGTCGTTAGTCATTTTTCCGTTAAATACTTAACGATCGTTAACCGGACTTAATGTGTAATAATTAATCGTAAACATAAACATTAATTATTAACTTTAATTCTCATTCGCTAATGTGTGCAATCCCGTGGTCACGAGTTCGAATCTGGACATTCACATGTTTGTAAATATATACATTTCCAACAGCTCCCACTTGGATATGTTTACAAAACGTGAAATGACATTGGTTAGCGTCTAGCAACACGCCAATGCCCCCGGTTCAACTCGTGTATGGTTTTCTGGAGAAAAACCAAGTTTGATGATTCATCATCATATTCATCCTTTTATTTCTAATACCATGTTAATAAGACTATGGATCTTACTCATTTCTTAATTAACTATTCTGTTTCTCGCTTTATATGATTGAGTAAGATTACCAATTCTTCTGAACAGAATACCTTGGGTATGGCCATACAAACATCTTAACAATCCTACGAGGGGCCCAGTAGTATTATACTTCAAAATAAATTTGAAGGAAACAAATCCCATTTTGACTACAAGCAGGATTCATAGATTTCGCAACACTTCTGAAAACAACCCTTATAACTACCAGTTACGTGTAGCGTTAGATTGCTTCACAAAAATGCACTACATCCATGACATATCTCTTGTATCTCAAGTCAGAGGATAAATATCCATGATATACTTAATGACAAAGATCCATAAAGTATCATCATGCGGGTGGGATAAGTCCTATACTCAATTCATTGAATATCATCTGAAATTAGTCATGCTACACATCAATATACTTTCAAGTATATTCTAACTAATACTCAGATTTGTCTTAATTCAATATCATTCCCATGTTATTGATTGACAACGGACTATTTAGAATAACTTAAGTTATTCAAGGATTTAAACATGCAAATACAGGACACAATATTATAAATGAAATTAAACGTATACCGTACTTTAATTCATTATAAATAATAATTGTTTAGCATCCTTTATCCAAATACTAAATAGATCAATGCATGATAATTCTCAGTTAATGAATTTTGCCACAAGTCATGCAACTCATACTTGTTGACAAGGCATAATTTCAACTAACTTTGATCTACAAGAATTTTGAGAATACTTATTTCAAAAATTCAATAATTGAATTTCTTGTGTTTACACATATCTTGATATTGTCATATCATTCCATAAGGTGCGTGATAACCTGAACCACCTTTATATGACAATCATCTTTCAAAACTTTTAAAGTTTTAAAGTATTCTTCATTCTTTAATGTATAATGCAACTATGCTCTTAGTTGAGCATAACTAGTCAACATGGTCATCATCAAGGATACCATGACAAGAATTGAGTGTCATCTCAATTATACCAGCATCATTGTGTATAACAATATGCTCTTTAAACATCCGTAAACTTCGAACAGTTATAGTGTAATGTTGGTGCCTACCAAACTCAAGTTTGTTGGCAATGACAATTATGAAATAACTGCCATATTTTCGTCCATAGAATCTAGGAGCATATCCAGACTGTGGAATGTGATTCTAAATCCAAACGTATTCCTTTTAAAATATTTATTACACTAACAACTTTCAATGTTGTCAAATCATCTTGTAACCAAGCATGACACAACAATCTTATACACAACATGATGTACATGATGAATCTTCAAGTTAAACTTTAAGATCTCATTCATATTATATCTTGTCAAAGATATGTATTTATCATGTTTTATTAGACTCATTTATTTTACCGCATATGTTTATAAACATATATTCCAAGGTTGTATGTCTTATTTCCAAATCTTACAAACAAAGTTTCATTCCCAATTAAAACTTAATTTAGGTGGAATGTAGTTGCCCATACAACATATAAGATTTAAGAAAATAATACTCCCACTAGCTTTCAGGAATACTTATGAGCTATCTTATTTTAATTTATTAAATCAAACATTGATTTAATATTAAACATAAGAATCATCTCATAGATGCATGCATATATCCATTCATGGATTCTTGCAGTTTGTACATATTCAAAGATTAGATTATTTGAATTCATAAAACTACTTTGTATTACTTATCGTCCTCGCAAAAGTAATTCCACAACAAAGAGTTTTGATATTCATTGTCAAAATTTCATATCAATGAAACTAAGTATGACAATTATAATCTTTATACTTTTATTTAATGTATCTAGAAAAGAATATTCAATCATAGTTAATTGCTTAAATATGATTAATATTATTATCACTAGACATGCATTAAATATGTGTACAATATTGTCCATATAATTTTTACATAAAGATTTAAACCACTAGGGTTTCCATCCTTTGAAGAAAATCATCTTCATTTAGATAAACCAAGTATCTAAAATTGATTATATTTATGGACAGCATCTCAACATTCATAGTATGATTGATTTACCACAATTCAACATTTGGTAAATTCATCATCATGATTAACAGGCTTACCATGATCCTGTAACTCATAATCCTCAGCATATTAAATATCTGAGATATCCTTACGGAACTATGAATGACAATTCCATCATTTTGAGGTCTATCATTTACATGTTTAACATCATCATGATATTTGCTAGTGTATTTTAGAAGATTATGTATTCTGTAATTTAATCTTTCAAGATCTAAACAAAACTCCCACTTGCCTTAAACAATTTAAATATTACATTTAAATAGTTTAGCGAGTAGAGCAACAATACATTGTTCTCTTTTTGGGATATTACAAAAAACATTGACAGTTTCTAACATTAGTTTGTTACAACTCATTCTATAAGTAGTTTAACAAATTCAGAACTTCATTTATAAGACTTAATGTGATTCATCACATTCCATAAACAAATGGTGTCTTATGAATCTTCTAGGTTGGAGTCTTATTGAGTATATTCAATCTATACTCAATCTACTAACCTTGATAACTTTTGGAAGAAACTATAGTTATCTTGAATCAAACATGCCAATAGATTTTGATTCTTCTAACTGAACATACCATAAAACTATGGTATTTCATTAGAATTAATATTGTAAGATAATCTAACAATATTTAAGATAACCATCTACTCTTTGGCTTATCCTATTTACCAACAAAGTAAAACTTAATGGTACAATAGAATTACCAAGTCAATTGCATGCATTATAACACAAGTATTCTTGACCAAGTCAAAAGACATACCAGTTATAATCCCACTCTACGTTATAAGTCATTGATCAACTCATTGACTTCATGCATATGTCTTAAAACATTGCAAGTTAACGTCTTACTTTATATTGTAAGTCTTGTATTAAAAGACTTCATGTTTGTGACTTTACAAAATCATAAACATTTATAATTAAAGTAATTATGAACACCACATCGGGTTTCAATTAATATTTCAAGTTAATATTTACTACATATATTAAGTCATTCAACGAATACTCAAATTCAAAGTAATATTAGATTTCTTCATTTAATTATGTTATTCCATGAAATGTTCAACGTAAGAAACTGCAAAATTATCCATGCTCGTTCTCACGACACGTGGATATTTTACCTTGGGCTACAATCTAGTTCACGTTCTCACGCAACATAAATTGTAACTACAAGTGTTTCTTAAATATTGAATAACATAGATATTTAAAATAAAGTAGTCTTTGTTATCATCTTGACACATGTTCTTAATACGGCAATCATACTTGTATAATTCCTATTGGAACGTTACTCTCTTACCTTGCGGTCAAGAGAATCATATTTATATGTGTTGTACCTTGCACACAATAAAGATTTCTCCCACTTGTGCATGGAACAACATCATGTAGCAGATAAACAACACGATACACGTTCGTTTATTTGATTAATATGATTTGTGTCATAGATATAACAAGTAGATGTAGGACTATATTGATTAGTAAGGAAACGCACATGACAATCCTTGAAAACTATAAGTGCCTACAATTGGAAAGTAATTATCTTTGAAGATAATCTGGGTTACTACACAGGAAATAAGGCTTGTAGCTCCCACTGAATTAGAAATCATTAAAACAACTTCTTATTCAGTAATGCAACACAAATGCTCCCACTGAATCTGACAACATTGTAAGTGTTGCATAACCAGTGAAAACAACTTGCTTGCTTTTTACTTTCCTACACCTTTAAAGAACTATACGTAATCATTACTAAGGTACTAAAAGGTGTATTATACTCTGTGAATGATGGGTTATCCATCAATGTTATTAACTTGAAAAATTTGGTATGCAATTTCTTCCTTAACAGGCCTACCATGCCCATACTGGTATGTAGCACCTTTATAGACTAAAGCAAAACAACTAGATAAAATATGCTAGTTTGCCTTTTACCAATTTTCGCGGTAATTAGTCTAACTTCTAATTTTAGTAACTCATATACATGTTTTCCAGTTAACCAACATTCATGTTTGTTACAAAAGGATTCATTCACCAAATGAGGGTAATGAAATCTTTATGGAAAATAAGATGTGCAATTCATTGCTATGAGTTACATTAGAATTTAGACAATTCAAACGTTCCTATTATACCTTTCTCATTCATGAAAAGGAATAGGATTGAGTCTCATGCTTCTCCCATGGAAAAGAGACTTCGTTTGTCTTTTCGGTAAATTATTCTCGATCAAACATTTGTTTGAAAGCAGAATGGATCAATTTACTGATCAAACACTAAACCTCGTTTACGGTTAAATGTTGCATTTATACATTCAAAAGAATTACAAAATTCAATTTTTAGTATTTTCGATAATTAACCTTTTCAAGAAAATTAATTACCCATGGTTCATAAGCATATAACCATTTAATTTTCACTGAAAACTAGGATCCAAATTGTCATAATTTCATCACGTCAGTTGATCTGCTAGTGATGAACCTTATACAAAATGGTAGAGTTTTTCTCAATTGCCAATATCAATTGCAATTCCTAGATTTATGAGATTTACATATAGCCAATTTCAATCGCCATGTAAACATGTTTTATCCCATCTTATGCCTTGAGCTGCCAGTTCTCACTGCCTAACTCAATTAAGTTGTCCAACTTAAGAAACTGCAAAATCATCCATGCCCGTTCTCACGTCACGTGGACATTTTACCCTTTGATTACAATCTAAGTCACGATCTCACGCAAATAAAAAGTAATCTTAGGTGTTTCCGTTTCGTTGGATGGCATATAACTTAAATTAAAGGGTAATAGTTTTGATGTAAAATCAAATATGTACAAAGATGTCATGCATTCATCTTCGTAACATAGGTTTTATTAAAACATTTATATCTTGTTTTAATGTTTAAGTTTTTCATCATCAAACTTTAATTGAGATATTGGTTTCACCAATCAAGGAATTTAGTGTTAATTATCATCCATTATACCGTACTTTTGCATAAGTGTAAACACTTAGTGTTTCGGATAATTACCACCTAAGTGGCGTATGGAATCAACACTAATTCGCCCTTAAGATGAGCTTGCACATCTAATGACTTACTAAGTAGCTCCATTCGAACTTACAGAGGGCAGAGGACCAGGTACGCGCTAAAGCACAACCTTAGACATCCATTCAGTGTGACTATGCGCACTTCTTTAAACCCTTTTATTAGTTCATTCTCATGGGTGAGCCGTTCAGTCATTTGTACCAAAGTCATCAATCAATTAAACGATTATGATTACTATTCTTAAAAATACATGTTTCACCATTGTTTAGGTCAGTTTATTTTTCTTATAAAAATACCCTTGTTACACAACACAAACAAGCAAGTATTTATAAAAATAAACAAATAAACAATGAATGCATAACAAATAAAAGTCATGCATATCAAATAGCCACATGCAAATGGTTTTGATAAATCTTATTAATAACCAATTTTATATCTGTCAATATGCATATATTTAATTAAGACTTCCACCCGTTTTCATCTATGTACAAGGTGAACCACATGCATCGATTCATCGTTTGCGTAAGTCAAAACTAAATATATACCACATAGCACATAATTGATTAAATTAATAATTATTGAGGTCTTCCCCAATTTAAGATCTATCATTATTTAATGTATATCACTTAAAACATGAAAGACATACAATAAAAAGCAGATCCATGATAAAACATGCAGATAATTATCATGGATATAAATTACACTTAACAATTAATGCAATTAAACAGAGTTACGCATATACACATAAAGTTGCATGCATCTTAGGGTTTCTAATCCAATTAAAACAATAGTTTACAAAACCCTAATTAGGGCACCAAAAAACGCCCCCCCTCAAAATTAGGGTTTAGGTTTTGCAAACCCTAGATCTAAGCATACAAATAATAACACATTCATGTTTATTTTAATTATGTGTTTCAGTAATTAATTACTTGTTATACAAGGCTCGTGATGCCACTGTTAAGTTTATGATATATAAAATACAATAAAACATAAAGACATCAAGAGTAAACAGCGGAAGACTTAAGATCATAACAAATAAATTAATTACCTGAAAGTATGCGTAACGTACCTCTTGCGAATATCAAATCCCTCGAGCAAAGCAAACCAAAGAAGTACTTATTGGTGTAAGAATAATGTCTTACAACCACGTTCTTGTACACACGAATTAACCAAACGAATCAAGCGATTGCTAGATCTAACACAAGTCCTCGTTTAAGAAAAACGAAACCAAACTCCCTTACTTGGGGTGTTCAGCCGAAATATGGACTATAGAGAGGAGAGGAGAGATCTAGGGTTAATTCAATGCACAAGTGTATGAAACCCTAGAACCTAGCCCTTCTTATATACTAGTAGGTAAACTTAGGGAACAAGTTAGGGGATTAGGCTTTGTAAAGCCCTATGGCCGGCCATGATGGAAAGCCCAAAGCCCAACCCATAATTTTTCCAAGTTTTCCATTTCTAGTCCTTCTCTTTTCCATTTAACGGTCGTTAGTCATTTTTCCGTTAAATACTTAACGATCGTTAACCGGACTTAATGTGTAATAATTAATCGTAAACATAAACATTAATTATTAACTTTAATTCTCATTCGCTAATGTGTGCAATCCCGTGGTCACGAGTTCGAATCCGGACATTCACATGTTTGTAAATATATATATTTCCAACACAATCACAAGCTCAAGGTAAGCAAAAGAAACGCAACAATGATCAAGGAAGAAATAAAGAGAGAGACCGAGAAGGAGAAGCTCGGGAAAGCAACGTAGAGCGGAAGAGAGTCGAACTTGAACGACACAGAAATAACCAAAAGTTCTTCCAGGGAGACAACCCATAATGTTTTTCAATTTTTCTTTATTTCTTCTGATACTGTTCATTATGTTGAGTAGATACGGCATATCCAATTTCTGGATACGACGTATTCCCCTCTCAGAATCCGTACTTTTGTTTATTTCTGCATTTTTAAGATTTTTATTGTATAAACTATCTGTCATGCCCTTGATACGGAGTATTCCTATTTTGGGATACCACGTATTCCACTCTCATATCGACTTGTAAAGGCAACACATTATGTCCCCCGCATACACTTCTTATACCTTAAATGATCATGAACTTATAGAGATACATAGACACCGATATGAGCATGAAAACACACCCAAATAAATATATTTGGTTTAGATAAATAAGAATTATCCATGCCATTGTCTTCACTTATAAGAGATTGCTTCAAATGGGAATTGTAACGATCAAGAAATTTACACAAAACAGACTGCTAAAAATGTTGGTTGAGGTCTTCAATATAACGGACTTGAAATTAAAAAAAAAATAAAAAAATAGTTGAATACAAATTTTGAGAATATCAATTGTGTAGATGCAAGTTAGAATTCAGTTAAGAACTCGCCTATTACCGTTCTTGTGTGAGCAGACTACCCAGTTAGCAATTTTTTGGTTGTGAAACATGAACTTCTCAATCTTTAGTACAAATAAAAATCAACATTCAAATCAATTTAATTTTATACCAAACAGTAAGAAGGATATACACCACAAGAAATTGATAACTAACAATGATATGCCCTTTCGAAACGAGAGAAAAAAAATATAGATATAGTGTCACTCTAAAGGAAAGTATGCCATAGTATTATAATTGCATGATACTTCATTTTCAACATACAAACAGATATCTTGTACAAACAGATATTGTTTCATTAGGTTTCAGTATCTTGTACCTAATGTTTTCACTTCACATTCTTTTGCCTCTATGTAATGCTTTGACAGACTCAATGAAAAGTTTACATGTAAGATCAAGCTCGTGCTGCCATCCTAACAACATTGCAGCATGCTCTGACTTTTCATTAGTTATAAAATACGTCAACCTTCATTTAACTGATCTTAAAACTAAAGCACATAACACAAAACTAATATATTATGGATACCTGACGCTCGTTCTTTCCCTATTCGTAATCAATTTGATTTCTCAGGGAACGTGATTTTACAGGCAGTTCAGGCACATTTTTTTCTTTTCACCTGAACATAAATTCAACAAACCGTATAAGATAAACAGATGACATCGATTAAGAATTTACCATGAAGACTATATAAATAACTTTTTAAAATATCAATCAATCATTGCTCCAAAAAAAATCTGTATGTTCGATGCTTACTGACATTGGACTATTACACTAGCTTATATTACACTATGTCGCAACATGGATGAATTGTAATTCTTTACTAGGAATTTCATCAAGAACCTTACGAGCAATAAAGTTAATGGTGATTAATAACCTACAGATGATAATCCGCTAAAAAAAGATGCAGTAAAATTTGTAAATGTGTTTCTTTTTATGACACCCAAAAAGGGTTAGCGGCGCAGCTTGTTGCTCGCTTGCCTTGCACCTCTATGTAAATCGAAAGTAAATGATTATAATAAAACATCATTGCAAAAAAAAAAAAAAAAAAAAAAAAAAAAAAAAAAAAAAAAAAAAAAAAAAAAACTCAAGGTATTGTGTGTTAGATGTAAAAGGAAATATATTTCAATCAAGCTTGTTTATTGGGTAGGTAAATATGGGGATGTCGTGGTTGACTAGCAATAAAAAAAAATTATGCTCCAATTAGAAGTACCTGAAAGGGAAATATGACACCACCTAATATTTAATTTATGAGAAAAAGTTAGCTCAAGTATAAATAAAGACATACGAACCTTCAGTTTATAATGGCTTCTTCAAAGTTCTTACTTTTATCCCTAGCTCTACTACTCATAGCACTCTCATTTATACCAAACCTTACTCTTGCTTCTTTGGAGGAAGCAAATGCTCTTCAAAACTGGAAAGCAAGCCTAAAAATCCCAAACAACTCCCAAATCGTATCTTCTTGGACAACCCTTCCAACGAATACTAGTGCACCCGCTTCGTGCCCTTCTTGGTTTGGAATTGCTTGCAACGCTGATGGGAACATTAACAAGTTGAACCTCTCGACGTTTGAGTTAGAAGGTACGCTTCAACAGTTCCCGTTCTCTATTCTAGGCAACCTTACGCATTTTGATCTTAGTGTAAACAGCATCTTTGGTCCCATCCCACCAGAAATCGGACTCCTATCCAAACTTGTCTATCTTAATTTTTCAACCAATCAGTTTTCTGGTGTAATTCCAGCTACCATAGGTAAACTAAGGCAGTTAACCGTTTTTCAACTTTTCGGAAACAATTTTACTGGTTCAATCCCTTCATCTTTGGGTGACTTGACGTCTTTGAATATCCTTTATTTGCACAAAAACAAACTCTCTGGACCCATTCCAATTGAATTAGGGAATATGAAGTCTCTAACTGGGTTAGATTTGAGCGAAAACCAACTCAATGGTTCAATTCCTTCATCGTTGGGCGATCTGAAGTCTTTGAATATCCTTTATCTGTACAAAAATCAACTCTCCGGACCCATTCCAATTGAATTAGGGAATTTGAAGTCACTCACTGGATTAGCTTTGTATGTAAATCAACTCAGTGGTACAATCCCTTTATCATTGGGTGACTTGATCTCTTTGAAAATCCTTTATTTGCACAAAAACAAACTCTCTGGACCCATTCCAATTGAATTAGGGAATATGAAGTCTCTAACTGGGTTAGATTTGAGTGAAAATCAACTCAATGGTTCAATTCCTTCATCGTTGGGTGATCTGAAGTCTTTGAATATCCTTTATCTGTACACAAATCAACTCTCCGGACCCATTCCAATTGAATTAGGGAATATGAAGTCTCTCACTGCATTAGCCTTGAGCGAAAATCAACTAAATGGTTCAATTCCTGCATCGTTGGGTAATTTGATGTCTTTGAAACTCTTTTCGTTGTCGGCAAATCAACTCTCTGGACCCATTCCAATTGAATTAGGAAATCTGAAGTCTCTGACTAATTTACAATTGGAAGAAAATCAACTCAATTGTTCAATTCCTTTATGGTTAAAAAATCTGAGAAGCCTTCAGTCTCTGTATCTTCGTGAGAACAAGTTATCCGGTCCTATACCACAAGGAATCGGAGGTCTACAATTGGTTAATCTACAGCTGGAAAAAAATCAGTTGTCTGGCCAATTGCCTGATGATTTGTGCCAAGGGGGAAAGCTTCAAAGATTATCTCTAAGTTTTAATCAACTCTCTGGTCCTATCCCAAAAGGGCTATGGAATTGCTCCACCTTAACAAGAGCAAGGTTTGAATTTAATCAATTAAGTGGAGATATATCGAATAGTTTTGGTGTCTACCCAAGCTTAAATTTCTTTGATGTCAGTCATAATAAATTTTATGGGCAACTATCTCATAACTGGGGTAAATCCAAGAATTTGACTACATTAATGATGGGATTTAACAACATCAGTGGTAGCATACCACCAGAGTTTGGAAATTCAATTCAAGTGCTTGATCTTTCTTCTAATCACTTGGTTGGTCAAATTCCAAAGGAGTTTGGGGAGATGAGAAATTTGTTAAATTTAAACTTGAGCGACAACAACCTTTCAGGTGTTATACCTCAAGAGCTTGGATCGTTGCATGGCCTCCTTACTCTTGACCTTTCCAAAAATAGGTTAAACGGGTCATTACAAAGATATATTGTTGATTGGGTACAAATCAACGGCATATATCTTAGTAATAACAAACTCAGCGGAAAGATCCCATCGGAGATCGGTAAATTAAGTCAACTCAGTGGTCTTGATTTATCATGGAATTCACTCACAGAAGAGATACCATCAGAAATTGGAAGTTTAAAAAATCTCGTAGTGATGAAGCTTTCTCACAATAAGCTATCTGGTGCTATTCCTAATAGTTTCAGTAACTTTCCAAGAGGGATTGATATCGACCTGTCTTACAACGAGCTCACAGGTCCGGTTCCCCCTTATGCTGTATTTCTAAATGTGTCTGGAGAAGCATTACAAGGGAATGATGGACTGTGTGGAAATGTTACAGGTTTGAAACTTTGTGAAAATCAGAAGATAATGAAAAAAAATAATCATTTTCATCATAAGCTCATCCTTGTAATCACGGCCCCAATTTTTGCGGCTCTTTTACTTGGTTTATTCATGTGTGGCCTTATTGTTTATCGACGTAGAAAGAGAACTTCTCCACAGGAACCATCAGGCGAAGAAGGTGGCAAATTTTTCTCAATAACAAGTTTTGATGGACATGCGATGTATGATGAAATCATCAAGGCAACAAATGATTTTGATGATTCATATTGTATTGGGATCGGAGGATACGGTATTGTGTATAAAGCTGAGTTACAACCCAACAATTTAGTAGCTGTCAAGAAACTTCATTCATCATCTGAGAATGACGATCAAGGCTTCCTAAATGAGGTACGAGCATTAACAAACATAAAGCACAGAAACATAGTTAAACTCTATGGATACTGCTTCCATGCTCGTCACTCATTTTTGATTTACGAATATCTTGAGAAGGGAAGTCTAAAATCGCTCTTAAGTAGCGATATCACAGCAACGGAAATGGATTGGCTGAAAAGGGTAAAAATCGTTAGGGCTATAGCGAATGGTTTGGCTTATATGCACCATGATTGTACACCTCCTATCATTCATAGAGACATTTCTGGAGCTAATATTCTTCTCGATTCTGATTATGAGGCACATATCTCGGATTTTGGAACAGCGAAGCTTCTAAAGCTGGATTCATCCAATTGGACTGCGGTTGTAGGCACCTATGGGTATATTGCACCAGGTAACTACCATATATTTTAAAGTTATTGATACTATACATACTTATTCTCAAGTTATATAACAACTTTTTTTGGATTCTCCTGCTTCCTTCAATGTAGAGCTTGCTTATACGATGGTGGCGACAGAGAAATGCGATGTGTATAGTTTTGGAGTTGTTGCACTAGAAGTGATTATGGGAAAGCATCCTGGAGAACTTATATCATGTGTGCCAACATTGTCTGCTGATGATCTATTGCTAGCCAATGTAGGAGATAGACGGATTCCGCGACCATCATCTCTAGTTGAGAAACTTGCTCATACAATTTTGAATGTCTCACGGGCATGTTTGAACCACAACCCACAGGAAAGGCCAACAATGCACCAAGTCCAAGATTTATTTTCAGTGGATGATCGACTTTGGATGAAGATGCGTGTATCGGTAACCTAATGCTTGATCGATTTTGTATAATGTCTAGTCATAAGTCATAAAGTTAAAGGAACTTTTTATGTTTTGTTTTCTTGTCCTAAATTATGTTGTACATTGTTATTTAATAAGGAAATAAGGTATATCAATGAAGATTGCTACCTTTCTATAATATATACAGTTCGGTGTTAGAATTATGATCACCTTCTGTATACACACTAACTTTGTATAGGAATATGCCAATTAAAATTTATTCTTGCTAATAACAAGAAATTAACTAGAAGTCAGTTAATTTGTCGAAAAAGATGGCATAGTAGATCTAGTGGAGAAGAAGAAATCTAACAAAAATAATATTCCCTTTAAAGTGACACTACAAGAAAAAAGGGCTATAGTGACGACAGGAAAATCATCACTAAAGGTGAAAAAGTCGTCACTAAACCGGTTTAGTCACGAAAATCAAGGTCGTCACTTGTCGTCACTATAGCTCCGTCACTAAGTTAATAGTGACGAAACTGGAATTTGACACTAAATTTAGTGACAAGCTAAAGTCGTCACTTATGGGTGTGTGACAACACATTTCGTCACTTAATTTTCGTCACTGAAGTGGCTAAAGTCGTCACTATTTGATGCGATTAGTGACGAAGGAAAGGCGTCATTTTTGAGTGCAAACTGGAAATTGGTATTAAAGCATGTAAAATTAGAGGTTTATATTGACCGAATAGACATTGCTTGAACATAAAACGAAAAAATCAAGGTTCATTATTTGACACGTAAGCATTTATGAATCTGTTATGCATAAGTTGGTTGACATGTCGTCTTTTAATCCACCAATAAGCATGCTATGTTATGATAACAGAAACTTACCTTGTTTTTCACTAGCGTTTGCTTCAACTTCTGATGACTTGGGTTCACCATCGCTTCATTATTTTGACTTCCCTTAGCAGTCATCATTCTGTGTTCCTATATAACACATCAAGGCATATAATATCGAAACAACACATTACAAACATGTCACATAAAAAAAATATAAAGCAATCTCGTGCTACCATGATATGGCTCAAGCACATGTAGCATAGAGGTAAATACCATGATATGGCCCAAACACACTAGACATGTAACACTCTTAACGCAATCCATAAAAGTAAAGAACTGCAATTCATATACTACAGGACACAATTCAAGGACACAATTCATATACTACAGGACACAAAAACAGAGTAACCACATAATGAAAAACCCGATAAGTGGCCGTTGTAACCAAACACCCTGCTGCAACATCTATTGTGAATCAGAACAATCATCTAGCCTCAATTCCTCATGAGAAGAAGATAGTGACTCTGTTGAGCCAATGTCATCATCATCACCATCATTGAATTCGGCATCTGTTGAGTCACCATGAACATGAACAGTCGATGCATCTACAACTTCTAATGGGACAAAACCTCTCGTTAAGGATGGTTGATTTAGATTTGAATCAACAGGCATATTCAAATGTGGCTCTTCTTCCTGATATACTTCTTCTACATGATACACTTCTGCTACTTCTGCTACTTCTACTACTGGAACATCATACAACGTGCGCGGGACATTCCTTTCCACCACATACCAATTTTTGCCTAATTTTAAATCTGGTACATAGAAAACTTGCTTAGCTTGGGATGCAAGAATGTATGGTTGATCTATGTACCATTTTCTAGACATATTTACACTAGTACTTCCAGATTCTTTGTCAACTTGCAGTCCATTCGCATTATCAACCTTAAACCATTCACACTTGAATACCAACACTCTTTTATTTCCTCCTAAGTATACCAGTTCCAACACTTCTTGTAAAATCCCAAAATAGTCGATCATGTTTGACCCATGGTCACCTCTCACTACTACCCCGCTGTTTTGACATTTCCTATTCTCTTCACGACTTTGGGTGTGGAACTTATACCCATTCACCATACATCCACTATAGATATTCACTGAATTAAAAGGTCCACGGGATAGTATCCGGATTTCAGAAGCAACCGAATGTAAACAAGTATTCACCTAAACAAATACAACATATAACTTATTGGTTAACCAAGGTTTATTATTTTCATTATTAAATTTGAGAAAATTTAAATCTCAAAAGTAGTTCTTACACGTTGTTGAAGCCATGAGGCAAATTGTTTGTCATGACGTTCATTTACATCGTTAAAATTTTCTTCTTCTAGTTCAACTTTGTGTTCACTGAAGATATTAAAAATTTAGTAAGTTATAACCAAAAAAACAAACTATAAACTTTTTAATATAGAAAGTGTACTTACTTTATAAGTTCTCTCATTTCAGGGCAGTTATTTAATATGTATGTATGAATCTTCATTAATTCAGCTTCACTTAAATCACATGTTCTGTAACCACCAATTGGACGCCCTTTGCTTGAGAAAACAGAAATTTCACCACCAGGATGTAACATTTCATTGTTTCGTTCAATCTTGTTGAACACAGTGTCCACATCATTGAGATACATAGAACAAAATGTCACACATTCATTTTCTATATATCTTTCAGCTATGCATGCTACTGGACGAGCTTTGTTTGTAACATATCCCTTTAAAATACGCATTTTCCGAATGAAACAAAAAGTAATTGGTATCAAGACAGTTAGGAAGTTTTAAGACATTTGATAAATATGATTACCTCTCAAATGGGAACATCCATCGATATTGGGCCGGACCTCCCATCTTTGCTTCATAGGGTAAATGGACCAAAAGATGAGTCATAATGTCAAAGAACAAAGGAGGAAATATTCGTTCCAGCCTACACAAAATGACAACAATTTTCTCTTCTAGTTTCTCAAGAATATCTAGGTGCATAGTGCGTGAGCATATTATCCGGATAAATTCGCTTAGCTCATATAGCACGAGACGAACCTCCTTTGTTAAGCAACCCCTAATTGATAAAGGTAAAACTCGTTGAATGAAAACATAAAAGTCATGACTTTTCATGCGAGACATTTGAAGTTCTCCCTCTTTTACGCACCTAGATATATTTGAGGCAAGTCCATCCGGGAATTTGAGTGACATGAGCAAGTTTAGTATCTTGTGTTTCTCATCCTTTGTCAAATGGTAGCAAGCCATAGGAATTATGACTGATTCACCTCTTTGTTGTAGATGTAAGCTTTTCTTCAACCCTAGGTCCATTAGATCTTGACGAGATTTCCACGTGTCTTTAGTCTTACCCTTTATGTTAAATAATGTTCCCGTTAGACTTTCCGTCACATTCTTAATGACATGCATAATATCGATATTGTGTCTCACTTTTAGTTTAGCCCAATACGGAAGATTAAAGAACACACTTTTCTTTTTCCACCCTCCTTGTTCTTCTGAATACTTACGCTTCTTTTTGTTAACAAAGGAATGCGTGCCACCAATGGAACAATCGATATCATGCAAAACTTCATCTCCAGATTTAAGTACAATCGGTTCCCGATCATCCACTGACCCGTCAAAATTCTTTTTATCCTTTCGCCATCTATGTGACAATGGTAAAAATCTTCGATGTCCCATGTAACATACTTTTCTACCGCATTTTAAATATTGAGAAGAAGTTTCATCCATACACGTTGGACAACCTTTGTAACCCTTAACAGTCCAACCAGAAAGCATACCATACGCTGGAAAATCATTTATAGTCCACAACAGGGCCGCACGTAATGTAAAATACTCTTTTCTTAGTGCGTCATAAGCGTTGACACCGGCCCACAACTCCTTAAGTTCATCGATTAGAGGTTCCAGGTAAACATCAATATTAAGTCCAGGAGATTGAGGACCAGGAATCAACATTGACATTAACATGTAGGGGTCTTTCATGCATTTCCACGGAGGCAAGTTATATGGGACAATAAAGACAGGCCATATGCTATGTGAACTACTTAGGTTACCAAAAGGATTGAATCCATCTGTTGCTAAACCTAAGCGTATATTTCGGGGATCACTAGCGAATGGAGGATCAATTTTGTCAAGGTGTTTCCAAGCCTCGGTGTCTGCAGGATGTCTAACTATGTTATCATCATGAACTCGTTTCTCCTTATGCCACCTCATATCAGATGCAACTTGCTTATCAATAAAAAACCTTTGAAGCCTAGGTATGAGTGGAAAATATCTAACAACCTTTTGTGGTACCTTTTTCTTAAATCGAGGTGCCTTACACTTGTTGTTTGGACAGTGGGTGTGATATGCATACTTATTTCTATAAAGAATGCAATCATTAATGCACGCATGTATTTTCTCTCCTCCGAACCCTAAATCACGCACATATTTTTTTGCTTCATAAAAGTTCTTTGGAACTGAGGATGGAGTTGGCAAAGCTTTTCTAAATAAATCGAGCACCGCATCAAATGATTTCACTGACCAACCACTAGTTGTCTTCAAATGTAAAATGGTAACAACAAAAGAAAACTTTGAAAAATTTTCACATCCTTCATAAAGTTCCTCGTGTGATTCATCTAATAATTTCCTAAGAGTGTTTAAATTTTTGTCAACGGGACTTGAAGAGTTGCTTCTAGTCTGCCAATCATCACCCCAAGTACTTTGTCCTATGTTATCCAACATCTCACCAAGGTCATCATCGCTCATATCATCGGTAGCTCCATTACTTTCATCAAATGACACATCATCACCAACACCGTCATCATCTGAGTCCTCCCCATGATAATTCCACATTTTGTAACCTCTAGAAATTCCATTTTGCATCAAATGACTATACATAATTTCTTTATTTTTGTCACGAAAATTGTTACAGCTTTTGCAGGGGCATGGAATAGCCGTTGACTCATCTATGTCACGGTATGCAAAATCTAGAAACTTTATCACACCAGACTCATATCTTGGATCATTTATCCTATCATGTATGTTCATCCAAGACTTATCCATTTTTTTATGGTAAAATCAATAAACCTGGAGAAAAAAATATACAACTCATTTTTCAAAATTCACTTTTAGCTTTTAAATTGTCTCATGTTATTGTTACAATCATAATCTCGGACACGATCTCAGTTCAATCACAACTTATATCTAGCAGACTCATATCTTTAGCTTTTAAATGTTGACATTATAGTTAAAAACTACTTATATCTAACAGATTCATAGTTCAATCACAACTTATATCTAACAGACTCATTTTTTACTACAGCAGTTATCAATATTATCAGACTTAGACATTTAAGCATTGTGCAACATGAAACACAACATAATAGCATTTAAAGCACAGTATTAATTATATAGATGAATGTGAGCAGCTAAAGATCAAGAAAACGTACAAGGATTCCTGTAAGATCCTCAGCAGAATACGTATTCGCACGCTTTTCCCTCTCTTTTCGCTTGTATCTGGCAATATATACAAATCACTATGAGTCATTTATTGTCCGCAAAACAGAATCTCTCATGTCATACACAATATTCAAGACTCGAACAGAATAATGTGAAGAATTTGCATGAAACAACAGATCACTAGAGCCTATACCTGACATCAAGGTTCTGGTATTTTTTTCCCCAGTCATAACTAGATGGGCCAATGCAAATAAGAAAACTAAATCCTTTATACACCTTATTCAATGTCAAAAACAAAAACAAAAAAAACAAAAAAAAAAAATAATAAAAAAAAATAAACTCATCCACAAATGTACTAACTGCCATACATATCAACTAGTTTTACAAACCGAGAAACAGTTTCAAAACATAACTCAAGACTGATGACTAACAGTCATGACAGTAGTCAGAAGTCAGAACAGTCCAACCATATTTACACATGTATTCAAACAATAGATATGAAATATTTATAATCTATTAGTTGTGTGACTGTAAAATAACTTGCCTTCAGAAGGATGTTCAAACCCAGAATCCACAATAGCACGAAGCAGCTCCGGCTTCAAAAGAAAGTCTTAAATCCAGAACTATGAATTCCAACGTATACCCTACATTCAAAAATCCAATTTAGTCAGCTTATCATACCATCACAACCTAACTATATGAAAACAGTTCAATATCATTTGCCTCAAGCTCGTTCTAAATAAAGTACATGTTTCTCAAGGACTGCAATTTTCAACTGTATTTGAAAATCATCAGAACTACTTAACCATCAGCTAAATGCGCAAATATCCCTTGTATTATGCCTACAGTTCCAACTAAAGTAGATCGCCTGACCCGAAATGAAGCAAAAAACAACTCCTGGTGATTACAAATACATCATGGGTTACATCTTTCATGAAGATGTGAAAAAGTGACAAGTGGCGCAAAGAATAAGTACGTAGTCTGAGGTATAATGTTTCTGAACGAACTTAAAGTAACCAAAATATGATATTTAATGTGTTCTCGCTTGTTTAGCTAACATCGGTTTATAAATACTATGCAGTATGCTATACAGGTTTAGACTATTATTCTAGGAGAGTTCTACGTTTGCAGACATATAAGGTATGATCTCAAACCAATTGGCCATAGGTGCTACATAGCATATTAGTAGCGATCAGACCTGTAATATTAAGCGATATTGTAAATTTAGCTGTCAAGACATTACTGAACAAGGGTTATGAAAAGACTTAAAAATTTAAGTTTATGTCCGAATATTTAGTGATAGGCTTGATAATTTAGTTGAGCTTGAAATTTGAAATATCGGACTGAATTCTCACAAATTGTACCCTGGACTTGTATGTTTATAGAAGTGCAATGTTAGTGTTACAGAAGTCGAAAGTTAAATCAAGTATCCTCACCCAGTAAATGTAGATGATATGAAATTAGTCAACCACGTCACGAGGGTGGTAGGTAGTTGAAAGTTGATTTTGGCTTCACTGGTAATTTATTAGTTTAATAAGTTTTGAAACTGTAAATGTGGGAACAATAATTGCTCCTGTTACATGATGTTTTTTTCAGGGATTTTAGCTTAGTTGTGTACCATCAATCTTCTTGAATTTGATGAATAAAACATCTCGTATTAACAGTTATTTATATCTTACCTGGCCTTTCAGGTGCGGTTATGGCGTTTCTGTAGTTGGAGTCTATCCTCAGTCCTGAAATTGATGAATAAAAAATCTCGTATTAACACTGGCAGGATGTTTTAATATGACTGTTTCTACCTACATTAGACATGTGACAAAACAGTTTACCACAAGCTCTACATGTTAAAAAAAATTGTATGGTACTTCGGCATACTTAACTTGATCTTAAAGCATATAGATGATGGTTTTTAATCTCAACTAGTATCATTAAATCGACCAATTAAATTAAATGATGATGCCAACTGAGTAACATATGGTCCTACAACGCACTATATAGATACCCAAAATCTCATGGGACAAATGTAATTACCAGTCCCATATCCGTAGGTGATAAGACATTTGAGACCCTTATAAGCTTCAAGTGATGGGCTACTAGTATCCTTCCACCATGGTTTTTAGTCGAACCCCGGAACGATACCCAAAGTAATCACATGATCTAAATACTTTTTATTCATCTAAAAAAGAAATATGGCAAGAGTACCAACTTAAACTAGACTTTACTACCGCCAACACACACTCCACTTACTGACGTACACTATTTGCTTTGATCCTATTTCGTTATCCTTGTAGGCGATTCAGAAACATTCATACTCGGAGTATTGTAAGAAAGCTCATTGCAAGGTCTAGACTCAAAGAAGTACAACTGGATACGACTCAAACAAGCGAGTTTTCCTTTGCCTAGCTTGATTGATCAGCCGGCCAATCAAAACAAGTCCTTCAAATTTAATCCGAATCCTTGTTACTCATCTAATACAAATCAACACAGGCCAGATTAAAAATGGCCAAATTGCTAACTTAAGCGTATTAAAACAATCCGATAAAACCGGCCGTAAACAGAAACAATAATCACCTCATTAAGATGCCGTTTAGCGCAAACCTACCGTGACTTACCACAATCCTCATCATCCACAACTAAACTATCATTTCGATGAACTAGTGGCACCATTACTACTGCTACATTGACTTTGCAATTTGCTAGACATTTTATCGAACACTTGGCATGCAATGCTTAAATTCTAATCCGCTAAACCTACACATTCTAAACTCAAACCAGCAATCAAATAACCTCAACCATTACTACTGCTACATTGACTTTGCAATTTTATCAAACATTAGGTCAGAATCAAAGAGGCAATAAACTCAACTAAACTTGTTGACTCAAACGAAATAAATACGAATTATACAACTAAACTTGTAGATGAAACACAAATAGATACGAATTATACAACAAATTCATACAAGTAATAATTAGATGCTAACCATGGCGAGATTAAAAACACAAATAGATACGAATTATCGAAATTAGATGAAATTAACTCGTAATAATTAGGATTAAAAGAAAACCTCTGAGCAAATGGCGGATTGATGAGATCGTAATGTGTGTTTTGTGTGAAATCAGGAAGAAAATGGCGGATTGATGATAGGAACGAATGAGGGAGAATGAATTTCAAGTTATACTAATTAATTCTTTCGGGTCGGGTTGTAGATCCGCGTGTGTTTTATTCGGGTTGTAGATAAAACTTGATTTTGTGCCTTTTTTTAAAACTTGATTTTGTGCGTGACTTTGGTCACAGTATTGATTTTTAAAACTTGTAGTTTATAAATTTAGATACACGACTTTTTTTTTTTTTTTACTATTAAAACTTGAAAAGGAGAAAAATTAGAAAAATAAATTATTATTGATTTGACTTTGATAAATATATTAATATTAATAAGATTACACTAAGAAAATTATTGAAAATTGTACTAGTCAACTTAGTCACAAACTTTTTCGTGACTACTAATCCAAAGATGAGTGACGAAAATTTCGTGACTAATATATGCAAGTGACGATATATAGTGACGACAATTCTATATCGTCATTAATTAGTGACGAAAAATATAAGTCGTCATTAAATTCTCGTCACTATAGCCCCTTTTTTTTGTAGTGTGATAGATACTTTTTCGTCACTAATACATAAAAAAAAATGCATAAAAGTGGTCGCTAAAAGAATCTAAAACTCTATAGATAATTGTTCGATTAACTGGTCGTGGAAAGTGACTGCAGGTGTCCACTGGATATGAGTCACAGGGAACTAACAGTTCTATCAGAATCGTCTTGTTATCCCAAATGGGTCGTCCTTGCGAAAGAAACTTTGTCTGAGTGCTTAAGAACCTCCCTGAAAATTTCTTTTGGCCAAAAATGAAGAGTGATTTAAAAATTCTTGTGCAAAATTTTTTGGTATGTCAACAGAACAAATACCAAACACTTGCTCCGATTGGTCTACTACAGCCTCTACCGATTCTATGTCGTGATTGGGAAGATATCTCTCTAGACTTCATTGTTGGGCTTCCGAAATCAGGAGGTGTTGATACCGCTAGTTGTGATTGACAGATTGACTAAATACAGTCACTTTTACGTTTTACCACTGGCTCACCCATTTATAGCTAAGTCGATGGCTGCACTTTCTTGTAAGGAAATCGTTCGCTAACACAGTATGCCTCTTGCATCATATCTGATAGAGATGTCATTTTTCGAAACAACTTCTGGCAAGAGTTGTTCCGTCTTAGTCAACCTCGACTACGTATATGAGCCCCGCTTATCACCCACAATCTGATGGTAAGATGGAAGTGGTTAACTGTTGCCTAGAAGCTTTACTTAAGGTGTTTTGCTCATGAGCTACCCTCTTCTTGGAGCAAGTTTTTGGCTTGGGATCTATACCCATTATCATACTTCTTTAAGTCAGTTTATGGTCGTGACCTGCCTCCACTTAACTTGTTATGGTCGTGACCTGCCTCCACTTAACTTGTATGTTCAAGGTGAAACTCATAATGCATACTTAGAGGAACATTTTGTGCCACAGGGATTTTGCCAACATTTCTTGACCTTAGAATGTGTTTGAAATTCACCATGATGGTTCTGTGTATGTATGAGTATTGTATGCAAAGTAATTGTATGTAAATGGACAAAATGGTTTACTGCAATATAGACTTAAATTGATAAATGAAATGTTGATATGTTTTCTGTAAGAAAACATATTTATACATATTGAAACGACATGTCTATTCCTAAACGACACAACCTTCTATTTGACAGTTATATTCAACCAATGTGACCTTTGGAGAATAACTTGTTGGTTTTATGGACAATAAATTAATAGACGTGTGTTAGGATCGAACTCGAGACCACGGGATTGCACACTTTACGTATGAGAATTAAAGTTAATAATTAAATGTAATAGTTATATTTATTTATTAATTAAACGAAATAACTATAACGGACGTTAAGTAATTAGTTGTAATGGACTAACGGTCGTTAAATATATTTGGGAAGGACTAAAGATGAAATTAGAGATCGAGAAGGTTCTAGAATCCCTTGTGGGTTTCCTAAACCGATCGTCCATATGGTTTCCATAAACCAATCCATAGCCAACTTGTTCACCAAGTTTAGTTGGGTATATAAACAAGGCTAGGGGTTTTATTTTTTCATCTCTTGTACTCATAAGCTAAAAACCTAAATTGTTTGTGTGTGTTTTTTGCTTCAATCGATCGTACAACCCTTTAGGGTAGTCGATCATAGTTTTTCCAAAACATAATTATTTTGTTTAATTAAAACTATCATTACTTTAATTTGTTATAGTACGTGTGTACAAGAACGTAGTACAATCACACTATTGATTGTATCTTGGATTGAATTACAAAACGGTAAGGGGTAATTCTTATAATCCTATAAACCCTAATTAGGGTTCATCCTAATTGCTAGTTTGTGGATTTGATTCTTGTTTGGCTAGAATCAAGTAAGGTACGCATACTTTATTCTTTAGTTAATTAATTATTCATTATATGTTCCTATACGCTTCCGCACTTACTTTGATGTTTATTGTTTATATTTATGATTTGTCATGTTATATAATTCCAACAGTGGCATCACGAGTCATTGGTTTTAATGAGTAATTAATTACTAAACACGTAAAAAAACGGATATTGTATTGTGTTTGATATGATTTATTCTAGGGTTTTGGTTATGATTATATAAACCCTAATTTTAGGGTTAAGGCTTTTTCCCTAATTTGGTTTTAAAAATCTATTATGGATCGAAATTTTTTTTATGGGTGGAAACCCTAAAATTTTTTAGTCGATTTCCTAAATTTTTTTTAGGGTTTATATTAATTGTTATGTTATCAATATCGAAACCTAGATTTAATATATTTGTTACGTGATAAATTCATGAATAAAGTGTTATGTGACATGGAATTTTTTATGCGATCTTGTGACTTATTTGTATAATTGTTATGATGTATCCATGATTATAGATGCATGTTAGTCATGGATAAGTTTGTTTGATATTGTTTAATTGTTATGACATTTTTATTTACGATAAATCTTGAATTGGGGAAGACTCCAATTATAATATATTAATGAATCAATTATGTGCAATTTGGTATAATTTAATTAAGGGTTTACGCAATCGATTCATCGATGTATGTGGCTCACTTTCTATTGTTGGAGTGAAAACCCTAAATTAATATATACATTAATTTAACCTAGACATTGATTATTAATAGGGTTTTATCGAATAAGTTGCATGTGGCTACTTGTTTACACGTATAAATTGTTTATTATGTGTGCATTGTTTTTTAGTAGTTTATTTTTTATTGATATTACTTGTTTGTTTATTATGTGCGACAGTTTTAAGCAAAGCGTAATTTTGAATAGAAAAATAATACGGACTAAACAATGGCGAAATTTGATTTGTTTTGGAAGAGTTAAGTTTTCAAAAGTTTAATTGATTGGTGACTTTGGTACAATGACTGAACGGCTCACCCATTCGAATGAACTATAAAGGGGTTATTTAAGAAGTGCGCACAGTCACACTGAATGGATGTCTAAGGTTATGCGTTTGCGCTTACCTGGTCCTCTGCCCTCTGTAAGTTCGAATGGAGCTACTTAGTAAGCCATAAAAGTACAAGTACAAGCTCATCTTAAGGGCGAATTAGTTTTAATTCCATGCGCCACTTCGGTGGTAATTATCCGAAACACTAAGTGTTTACACTTATGCAAAAGTACGGTATAATGGATGATAATTAACACTAAATTCCTTGATTGGTGAACCCAATACCTCAATCAAAACTTTGATAATTTGATCTTTATGAATTGGTAATAAAAAGTTTTTTATTAAAATTATGCTACAAGATGAATGCATGACATCTTTGTACATATTTGATTTGACCACATAAAATCAAAACTAGTACCCTTTTAAATTAAGTTATATTCCATCTAATTAAAAGGAACACTTGAAGTTGCAATTTAAGTCATGAGAGTACTTGGCTAGATTGTGATGGAGAGGTAAATCTCTATGTTAAGTGAGACCTTACATGGACATATTTGCAGTTCTTTAAGTTAGACACTTAAGTTGAGTAGGAAGTGAGACTTGGACTCAATGGCATAAGATGGGATGAAACATGTTTATATTTGCAATAGCGTTGGAAAATATAAATCCCATAATGATCTAGGAGTTGGAAATTGTTTGCCAATTAATGTTCGACAGATTACCTTATTATATGCGTTCGTTGCTAGCAGATCAACTGATGTAATGAACCTATGATAATTTGGATCATAGTTTTCGAGAAAATTCTATGGTTATATGAATATTACCTTGGGTATTTTATTTTCTTGAAAAGTTTAATTATCGAAAATACTAAAATTGAATTTTGCTAATTCTTTAAATGTATTAATGCAACATTAAATCGTAAACGTAGGTTATTTTGTATTGGTAAATTGATCTACACCTGTAAGGGTTTTTGGTAGAGTCAACTTTGCTAAGAGAATAAACCTAGTCCTCTTTTCACGCGAAAGAGTGAGATTCAACCCTATTCCTTTTCATGAATGAAGAAAGGTATGATAGGACAATTAGAATTGTCTAAATTCTAAATACATAACTCGTAAGCAAATTTTAATAGTTAAGAAAATTGCATATTTCGGAGTTATTAAATTAGAAGCTAGACTAATTACTGTATAATTGGTAAAAGACAAACTAGCATATTTTATCTAGTTGTTGTGCTTTGACCATTTAAAAGTACTACTTACAATTATTGGAATAGTAGAACTACTAAGAAAGAAATTGCATGCCCAATTTTTCAAGTTAATAGCATTGATGGATAGTTCATCATCTACATAGTAGAATACATTCTTTTAATTACATTTGTAATTGTTATGTATGGACTTTCTCAAAGGTGTAGGAAGTAAATAATACACTATTTTCTTTCACTGGTTAATGAAACACTTACAATGTTGTCAAATTCAGTGGGAGTGTTGTGTTCTTATTACTGAATAAGGAATTAATGTAATGATCTCTTATTCAGTTGGAGTTACAAGCTTTGTCATCTTGGTAGTAACCCAGATTATCTCTAGAATGTCTTAAGATAATTACTTTCCACTTGTAGACACTTATGTTTTCAAGGATAGTCATGTACGTTTCCTTATTAGACAATGAAGTGGTTCTACATCTACTAGTTATGCTAATATCAATGACATAATCATATTAGTCACATAAACAAACATATGTCGTGTTGTTTATCCGCTACATGATGTTGTTCCAAGCACAAGTGGGAGAAATCTATATTGTGTGCAAGGTACAACATATAAGTATATGATTTAACGGATTCTCTTGACTGTAAGGTAAGAGACTAACGTTCTATATATAACTTGTACATATCTAATTCAAGAAACACTTGGTGTTACAATTTACGTCATGTGAGAACTTGGCGAGATTGCAACAACAAAGTAAATCTCTATGTAAAGTGAGATCTTGCATGGACATATTTACAGTTTCTAAATTAGACAAGTATTTAGAACATGTGTCAAAATGATATATAAGACTACTTCAAATTAGATTTTTATGTATTATTAGAATGACATAAATGAAGTAATCTAATACTACTTCAAATTTTTTTATTTATGTATTTTGGAATGACATAAATGAAAAATAATGTAATCCTGCATTATTGTGAAGTAAAATAAATTAACTTGAAATTACTATTGAAACCAAGAGTTGTGTTCATAATTACTTTAGTTAAACATGTTTATGATTCATTGTAAAGACATAAACATAAAGTCTTTTAAGACTTATAATAAAGTAAGACGTTAACTTATTATGTTTTTTAATTAAGACATATACAAGAAGTCATTGAGTTGATCAATGATTTATAACGTATAATGGGATTATAACAGTTTATGTTTCTGGTTGAGACATGGATATGAAGTAACTTGGTTAAAAGGTACTTGTGTTATAAAGCATGCAATTGGCTTGGAAAGTCTATTATACAATTAAGTTGACTTAGTTGGTAAATAGGCAATTCAAAATGAATATGTTTATCTTATATATTGTTAGATTGTCTTACAATATTAAAATTCTAATGAATACCACAAGTTGATGGTATGTTCAGTTAGGAGAATCAAACTTTATTTGATTTGTTTGATTCATGATAACCATAACTTCTTTCTTAAATAGTAACAAGGTTAGAATATTGAGTATGGATTGAATATACTCAATATGACTCCAACCTAGAAGATTAATAAAACACCATTTCATTATGGAATGTGATGAATCACATTAAGTTTTAAAGTTGAAGATTCTGAATTTGTTAAACTACTTATGAATAGGTTATTAACAAACTAATGTCAAGAATTATCAATGTGTATTTGTAATGTCCCAAATAGAGAACAATGTAGTTTTGCTCTAATTGCTAAGTATATATAGATAGTCTATATATTACAAAAGGCAAGTGGGAGTTTTTTTTATCTTGAAAGATAAATTTACAAGATACATAATCTTCTAAAACACACTAGTAAATATCATGATGAGGTTAGACATGTAAATGATAGACCTCATGATGATGGAATTTTCATTCATAGATCTGCAAGGATATCTCAGATATTTGACTTATATGCTGAGAAATATGAGTTACAGGATTATAGTAAACCTGATAATCATTATGATGGATTACCAAATATCGAATTGGGAAAATTACTCATACTATGAATGTTAAAGATGCTGTCCATAAAGATAATCAATTTTGGAAATTTGGTTTATCTTAATAGTTAGACTAGAGAATGGAAATGAGTTTCTTCAAAGAGATGAAAAACCCTAGTGGTTTGAATTTCTATGTAGAAATCATATGGACAATATTCTACACATATTTAATGCATGTCTTATGACAAGATTATTAATCATACTTAAGCAATTAATTGTGATTGAATATTCTTTTCTAGACACATTAAATATATAAAGATGATAATTGTCATACTTGTTTTCATTAATATGAAATATGACAATGGAATATCAAAACTCTTTCTTGAGAAATTACTTGAGCGAGGACAGTAAGTAATTGAAAGGTTTTTTTAATTTATATAATCTTTGGAAGTGTACGAAGTGCAATAATTCATGAATGGATAAATGAATGCATCTATGAAATTATTCTTATGTTAAATTATTAAATCATTTTCGATTTATAATTAAAATAAGATAAATTTTAAGTATTCCTGAAAGCTAGTGGGAGTATTATGTTAAGTTTCTTAAATCTTATATGTTATATAACATATAGTAAGTAACATTCCTTGAAAGCTAAATGTTAAGTCTTAGATTGGAATGAAACTTCACTTGTAAGATTTAAGAATTAAAACATACAACCTTGGAATATATGTTTATTATTAATAAACATGTGCAGTAAAATTAAATGATTCTAATAAAACATGATATATCATTTGGGAAATGGATAAATATTTTTTGACAAGATAGAACGTGAATGAAGTCTAAGTTTGACCTGTAGATTCATCATGTACATCATGTAGTGTATTAAAATTGTTGTATCATTCTTGAATAAGAAGTGATTTGACAACATTGATATCTAACTAAAAGTTATTAGATAACTTGTGTAATGAATATTCTAATAGAATTACATCCTTAAAACCAGGAATTGCTCCTAGATTCTATGGATGAACAATATGTCAAATGTTGTGAAAATTGTCATCAGCTTTAAACTTGAAAGTTAGGAAAGCATCAAACATTACACAATAAGATATTAAAGTTTACGGAGTTTTAATGAGCATATTGTTGTTTGCATACAATGATGCTGGTTTAATTGAGATGACACTCAATACTAGTCATGGTAGGATTTCATCCTTGTTAATGGCCATGTGAACTAGTGGTGCTTATCTAAAAGCACAGTTGCATTATACATTAAAAGAATAAGAATACTTTAAACTTTAAAATGTTTGAAAGTTTAAATTGTCATAAATTTGTGATAGAGGATGTTACACACTTTATGAATTGTTATGTGAATTGTTGAATGCACACATACAAGGACTTCATTAATTGAATTCTTGAAATAAGTATTCTCAAAATTATGATAGATCAAGTTGGTTGATTTATGCCTTGTCAACAAGTATGATTGTCATTACTTGAGGCATAATTCATCAAACTGGAATTTTCATGCATTGATCTATTTGGTATTTGGATAAGGGATGTTAAACAATTGTTATAATATAAATCAAATACTTGGTATGTTTGATTTTATAATATATTGTATCCTATATTTGCATGTTTAATCCATGAATAAATTTATTTATTCTAAATCGTCCGTTGTCAATTAATGATATGGGAGTATCATTAAACTAAGACAAATCTGAGAGATTTGGTAGAATATACTTGAAAGTATATTGATGAGAATGCATACCAATTTCAGATAATATTCAATGAATTGAATATAGGACTTATCCCAACTACATAATTACTTTATGGATATTGTTGTTAAGTAAATTATGAATAGTTATCCTCAGACTTGAGATACCAGATAAGTGTCATGAATGTAGTGCACTTCTGTGGAACAACTTAACGCTATACGTAACTGGTAGTCATAAGGGTTGTTTTCAGAAATGTTACAAAGTTTGTGGGTTATTCTTGTAGTCAAGATAGAATTTATTCCTTCAAATTTATTTTGGAGTTTAATACTGCTGGGCCCCTCGTAGGGTTGACAAGATGTTTGCATGGCCATGCCCAAAGTTCTCCCCTGAATATGTTCAGAAGATTTGGTAATCTTGCTCAATCACTTACAACGAGAAACAGAATGGTTGAATAAAGAATGACTTAATTCCATATCTTTATTTAACATGGTATTAGAAACAAAAGGATAATAATAATGAGAAATCATTAAAAGGTTTTCCAGGAGCTTTACTCGAGTTGTACTAGAGGCATCGAAGTGTTGCTAGACGCTAACCGAATGTGATCACTCTATTAAGATATGTCCAAGTGGGAGCTGTTGGTTTTATGGACAATAAATTAATAGACGTGTGTTAGGATCGAACTCGAAACCACGGGATTGCACACTTTACGTATGAGAATTAAAGTTAATAATTAAATGTAATAGTTATATTTATTTATTAATTAAACGAAATAACTATAACGGACGTTAAGTAATTAGTTGTAATGGACTAACGGTCGTTAAATATATTTGGGAAGGACTAAAGATGAAATTAGAGATCGAGAAGGTTCTAGAATCCCTTGTGGGTTTCCTAAACCGATCGTCCATATGGTTTCCATAAACCAATCCATAGCCAACTTGTTCACCAAGTTTAGTTGGGTATATAAACAAGGCTAGGGGTTTTATTTTTTCATCTCTTGTACTCATAAGCTAAAAACCTAAATTGTTTGTGTGTGTTTTTTGCTTCAATCGATCGTACAACCCTTTAGGGTAGTCGATCATAGTTTTTCCAAAACATAATTATTTTGTTTAATTAAAACTAGCATTACTTTAATTTGTTATAGTACGTGTGTAAAAGAACGTGGTACAATCACACTATTGATTGTATCTTGGATTGAATTACAAAACGGTAAGGGGTAATTCTTATAATCCTATAAACCCTAATTAGGGTTCATCCTAATTGCTAGTTTGTGGATTTGATTCTTGTTCGGCTAGAATCAAGTAAGGTACGCATACTTTATTCTTTAGTTAATTAATTATTCATTATATGTTCCTATACGCTTCCGCACTTACTTTGATGTTTATCGTTTATATTTATGATTTGTCATGTTATATAATTCAAAC
This sequence comes from Chrysanthemum seticuspe, assembly GCA_019973895.1. Lineage (NCBI taxonomy): Eukaryota > Viridiplantae > Streptophyta > Magnoliopsida > Asterales > Asteraceae > Chrysanthemum > Chrysanthemum seticuspe. The sequence goes on along the minus strand of BPTQ01000005.1, from coordinate 349,549,006 downwards.
ATAACTGTCAATACCTACTTTAACCATAATAACTGTTTTCCTATAAACGGGTTGTTTGGGTGCCTACTTTGACCCATACAACAACTAGAATTCGACCCATACATTAATACAAACTAGTCGGATACCCGCGCACAGCGGCGGCGATAAATATAGTTATATGTGTTTACTTACCCGTTTAGTGAATTCGTTTCACAACACTTTGAACGTATATGTGTTAGTTGTATGTTTTGTTTGGGTTACCCGTAGCTTTCCCGTGTCATCATTATTGCGGCATATAGAAATACCCTCACAATCTCTGACACGTCAAACACTCCCTCAAAAGTATATGATTTTGACGAATCAAGATTGTATTGATTGAACTAAAGGTTAAAGTTGTAAAAATTTGAATTAAAATAAAATAAACCCACTAAAAATATAAAAACTAAAAACTTATAAAAATATATGAAAATGGATGTTGAATTAAAAAGCATAAAATTTTAGAGGTGAAATTAGATTATAAAAAAAATATATAGATAAAAAGATATTTCAATTTGAAAATAAAGATGAATTTTTAGTTGAGAAGTGACACATGTCACTTTATAATTGGAGCTCCTTTATCTTAGTTTTTAGTGGTTAGAAGTTAGGCTTTTGGAGTTTGTTAAGAAGTGACACATGTCATCTCATGATTGGAGCTCCTTATCTTAATTTTTGGTTAGGAGTTAGGCTTGGAATGAGGTTTGGCTTTTACATGCATTATAATATAGTATAGATAATAATCAAACTATAGTCTTAAATAAAAGGGCAAATGACAAAAAAATGCATCGAACTTGACACTTTCTGTGATTGTGTGTAGCCAACTATTTTTTTTCTTATTGTATGTACTAAACTTTCAAATTTCGATCATTATGTGTATTTTGTGACTATTCTGCCATGTAAAATGACTATTTTACCCTTCGAAATTTGAAAAATTTAAGGGTAAAATGGTCACAAAATACACACAATAATCGAATTTTGAAAGTTCAATACACACAATAAGAAAAAAAATAGTTGGCTACACACAATCACATAAAGTGTCAAGTTCGATGCATTTTTTTGTCATTTGCCCTAAATAAAACTATATACTAAGTGTTAATATCTTTGATTTAAATCCATTACAGGGTCTACACATTTGGTTGCTTCTGATGATGCACTCCTGATTTTGTGAACCAACTTGCTTAAAGCATAGTCATGTATGAAAGCAGAGTCAGATTTGAAGCGAAGAGCGGTATCATTTGAGGTGGGGGATGTAATTCTTCTTCGAATTTTGAGAAGCTTTCACCACAGTACTTTGGACCGGACACTGTGACTCGCCGAGTAGGTCTTGTAGCCTATGAACTTGCTCTTCCTGAAGACTCCCAAGTACACCCTTTCCCTACTACGTCCGGCACACGGTCAATTGGTTTCTCAACCCCTGCACGCTTACCCATCACTGCTGACTGGACAGATTCTTGTTCGTGACAAGATTCTAACACACCGCTAGATATCCGATCCAATACCTTGGAATTGTTGGTGCAATGGCAAAACCGACCTCTTGAAGAAGCCACTTGGGAAGATTATGATTTACTTTCCGGAAAATTCCCACACTTTTGCCTTGAGGACAAGGCAAGTTTCCATGGGGAGAGTACTCATAGGAAGCTTACATATTCTAAATGGAAGAAATCAAAGGGAAGGAGAGAAGAATATGGATCACAGATCAACCATTGATTTGACTGAAAATCAATCCCTGATTTTCAGCATTCTATTATGAGCAAGCACATTAAGCATTCCCTGATCTCCAGCAATTTACTTACCATATTTCAGTTATTAGTTACTTTTCTTAGCTATAAAATAAGGCAGAAGGTAGAGTATGATCATCAATCGTTTGTATTTCAATTTGAGTCCTCTCCATAGGGACTAGTTGATTTCATTGGAGTTCTTTGTTCAGATTCTGCATTGTTCTTCAATGAAACAGTCCTATCCTTCTTCTTTCATGTCATGTTAGCCTTGTTCTAACATATACTCTTTTTGCTTAATTGGATCCGTATTGGAAATGCTACTTCTTTTGACTTATATATGTATATTGTAAACATTTACGAGTCTCCAATTCTCTCTTGGAGACGGTGGGAGCAGAGCAGCAGCTCGCAGTCTATCAATGCAAGGCAAAAATGGCAAATTGACATTTTTAATAAAGAGAATGAAAACCTGAAGCGAGAGTTGGAATTCTTCCGTACTGAATTTTCTAAGTTTTTCCACAATGTACAAGGCCGTGCTTCTCTGAATTGTTGATCTATGTCCGCTGCTGAACTGTTGATTATTCAGAACATTTGAATTTTTATGTTTTTCTATTAAAAGAGAGATTGACCCTGGTTGATTTATGACTTTTCTAAGTAGCATCTTGATTATGCCTTGCAAACGCCAACCCTGACATGCTGAATTAAAATCAAATTCAATCGTGAGTTTAAACGCCAACTGATAATCTGTAACTTCTATATAAACATAAATTTTGATTTGGTTTCATAGAATGCCCCCTATTCTGTTTCATCTGTTTTATATTATTCCGTTACACTTCATCAACAATCTCACATAAAAGTTTACCTTATTTATTTTGCATTTTTCCAAAATATTTGTGGGTATTAACCTAACAGAAGATGTGATTTGAAACGAAACTCAGTTTGAAATTAACAAAAATGTCGCAACGATTTCAAGAAAATTTACACAAAGATTTCTACTTTTATAGACAACCCGAACCTCTTGTATTTGTTGTTGCAGTTTGTATTTACAACTATACCATGGAAATACATTCCCAATACAATGCAACACTTTTTCTGTACATCTCATTCAGCAGTTTTCCTGCAAACCCGACGGTTGGGATGACCATGGTCAAAGTAAGGAAAAAAAATAACTCGAAAAAGTCAACGTGATCGTGACAATAACTTCAAAAAATCTCCATAATCGCTCATACTACCACTTGAAAATCTCTTCATCTTTTCCCAAATCTGCAAACGTCTCCTAGGCCTCAACGGGCCTGAACTTGAGGTTATCCTATACGAATGTACATCTAGCCCAAGACCCGAAAACCCGCTCTCCACATCAAGTGGAGATTCATAGCTTGGATAGGTGGAATGCGATGAACCTGGGTCTGGGCCAGGGCCGAGGCCTGAGTTTGTACTGGCTCGTGGATCAAAGTCCATGGGAATTAAATCCTCTTGGCTACATGTCCTTGAGCCCAAGTCTCGTGTTTCTTCGCACTCGTTGCAGACCAATTTCAAGGCCTGAACCACTTCACCCATGAAGGGTCGGTGTGACACTTCGGGCTGCACACACATTGATGCTATTGCTGCTACTTTAGCAATACTGTCTAGTGGAACTTCAGGGGATAGTGATGGATCAATAAGCAAGTTTAGACCTTCTGGTGCTGGGAGGAGGGGACGGGCCCATGCGACAAGGTTTTCTTGGCCCGATGGCATTGACATGTCAACAGGTTTTCTTCCTGTTAGGAGCTCAAGGAGTACCACTCCGTAGCTATATACGTCACTCTTTACAAGAAGATGGCCTGTCATTGCATACTCGGGAGCTACATACCTGAATTCAAATGAAAAGAATTTTAAGAAAATTTGGACGTGGCGGGTTCCCTAATGGGGAAAGACATCAAGTCTGACTCATTTACAGAGAAAGAAAAGCGTACCCGAAACTGCCCATGACAAGTGTCGAAATATGTTGGTTTTCTTCATCTAAAGCGGAACGAGCCAGACCAAAATCAGAAACTTTAGGAGTAAAGTCATGTTCCAGCAGAATGTTGCTAGACTTGAAGTCTCTATGTATGACTCTTGGGCTTGAATCTTCATGCAAGTAAGCTAACCCCCGAGCTGCACCCAAAGCTATCTTCAAGCGGGCCCCCCAATCCAGTGGTGCGACTTCCTTATCAATCCCTAATCAACCAAAGTTTCAATCCAATTATAAACCATCTTCACTAAAAAAATTAAAGTCAAATACTTGACTTTTGAAAGTCAAACATTTCAATCCCTAACCAACCGAATTGTCACCAGTAGGCAGCTGAGATCGAAGATTTTATATGATGATGAAACTAACCCTCTGTGTTTTTATATCCTATCATTTACTTACTATGTGTCATCCTTTAACTAACTCTGTTTTGTAACTTTTAGTCCCTAGTTCCAATTACCCTTTTTTTTTTTTTTTTTACTTTACTTTTACTTTGCTGTATGGTGAAGTTACTACTATAAAAATTTGCTCTATGGTTGTAGTTTTCTTTTTTTGGTATTACAAAATTGTACTCTTTATGTTCTAAATACAACAATTTTAGACCGGAATGATAATGAAGATGACTCGGAATGATAATGAAGCAATAGAAAGCAAATAGCAACAGAGACACCGAGGGGCTTGACGTCCCTACCATTGTTTCCGTGACAACGGCTACAACTGCTGAACCGGTCGACCGATGACCGGTGATGTCACAGCAAGCCGGTTTTGTGGGGATTTATAACCAAGATCGAACCACTGGGTTCAGCCGACCCGGGTTGGCCGGTTCACTGGGACCATCCAGTTCGTACTTTTTTCTTTGGTGAGGGAGAAATATACTGTGGTTTGTTTTGATTTTAACTAAGATTATGAGTAAGTGAGCACTAACTAGTGAATGAATATATTTGTTTTCTAAGGGCGCGTTTGGTTAGTTTATGGATTTTGCATAGGTTTAGGAATTCGTTTAAAGTGAAAGCAAAGTAGGGAGATGAAATATTTGATTGATTGCAAATAAATTTTTTAATAATTACTAGCAGGGTACCCGCGCAATGCGGCGGCGGGTACCATATGACTATATTTTCCAACGAGCGGCGGGTACCCTATGACTATATTTTTCAACGCGAAAATGCTATTCGGTTACATGTTTTTCTAATAATAAATGTACAAATGAATAACTCTAAGCAATAACAATGCAAAGTATTTCTTATCCAAATAAACATAAGGTCTAAACGAAAGTAATGAACATAAGTAGCATCTTTGAAACATAAGTTAAAATAGACGGGTATCTGCGTATTGCGGCGACGGATTCCCGTATAATTAAATTTTTCGGCGACCAAAGATTTACGTTTTCAAGAACCGAATATACCTTTAATTGATCATTTTTAAACTTAATTGTCAACCTTATAATTAGCATGCTGTTACAATATGGTTGACCATCACTTTTACAAACTGATTGAATATCACTATTTCAATTGTTAGCATCAAGATGATTGCTAAAAGTTTAGAGATGTTACAAGTTAAGTTTTTCGCATTAAAATTACTATTACAAGTTTATTTACAATACATTTATTATTACAAGTTTAAATATATTATGCCATTAAAAGAAAGTGTGTCAAATTACACAATTGATATCACATTCCAACTCGAATTTAACCCTTTGAATCATCAAAAATAGATGAAGTCCAATACCAGAAATTCAATCAAATATTCATCCCAACCAATAAATTAACTCACAAATTTGGATACCATTCGGCCGAAATTTCGGATAACAAAATGTCAGCCCAAAAATTAACGATAAACCAAGTCCAGCCCAAATCCTTCCACTAAACTAAACCTAATAACATGCTATTCTTACATTTTGCCCAAATCTTATTATTGCATCCACACACATATCAAATACTGACAACCCTAATATTTCTCTCAGCCACACACTTCTCTTTCTTATAATCTTATCTTCTTAACTTCTTTATAATCCACAAAAACTATCAAACCCACTCAGATCTTATGATAATCGAGTAGCAAAAAATTATATCTTTGTGTTTCTGCTCAAACACGACATTCATAAACAAATACATGATAACGCTACACGCGTCGTTAGGGGTCAAAGGAACTTCCTTTTCATCGAGCAAGTTTTTCAACACCCTAGGCAGTGAACCTAATCGTTGTAGTGTAGTACTAGGGTAAGCCACGGGGTATTGATATCGTTCTCTAGGGGAATAGGAATGCTAGTGAGAAGTTACTACGCTAAGGTTGGGGTTGAGGAAGATTATTTTTTATCTTTTTATATTTTTAAGAAAAGGAAAGGTACAAATCTCGGGGTTTGAATTTGGGGGTTGGTATTGCTACCGATTACTCTACTTATCTAATTATGTAATCTAAGGTGTATGTAGTCTATGTCTAATTATTGTGTGCTCGTATGATAGTTTAAAGATGTGTTTACTTAGGTTTTACTACTCCTTAATTATCTCCTATTGGTGGTTGAATTGTCACGTCCTTATTCCTAGTTGCGTTGTGTGTCTAAGGTTATAGGGTATGCGTTTCTCCCTAACTCTTTGAACTTACCAAAGGGTCTCGTCTACAAAACCCACTAGGGATAATAAACTCTTACTCTAAGGCACTCTTTGGATGGTTTAGCTTACAACTACTCAAGGAGTCATATTCTAAGGTTCACAAAGATTTAATCAAGCATTAAGTACACAACGAATGACCTATCGCATTACTAGATCATTAATCAACTAAGATAAGTGATTGGTCCCAAACGGTCAACCCAAATTAACCAGGTGAATGGTCAACAAGAGTCAATCACTTGAGAACGCAATGCAATTGAGTCCAGGAGAGTTTAGTGTTTCCCCAGGTCGTTAAGTCCCAACGAGCTGTGCGACTGAATAGCCAAACGTGTAGTGATCGGGTGATATTGAACAAGAAAGGGGTTATGATTGATACTAGATGACAAAGGAAAAATGAAAGAAAATTAAAAGCTAAATTATATTAAATAAACGCTATCACTATTTTTAAAATTGGATTTTCTTGATTTTTCTTTTATAAATTTGAATTAAAAACTAGTTTTAAACTTTAAAACTAAATTAAAATACTAAAAATTATGAAATTAAAGAGGAAAATTGTGAAACTATTTTTAAAAAATCTAAAATAACTAAAGAGAATTTTCAAAACTAATTTTGTATTTTTCTGATTTATATTCTAATTTCTATGATTTAAAAACTATTTAAAACTAATTAAATTGCTAAAAATTACAAATTTAACTAAGAAAAATCTGGAAAAATTATTTTTTTGCTTTTTATATTTATCTTAATCTATGAAAATTGAAAACTTATTTTTTTGAAGCTTTTCTGATTTATTTGTATTAAAAGCTATTTAAAAAGTCCTAAAAACTGATTTAAAATAGGAAAAATAGTAAACAGAACTAGAAAAATCTGAAAAATTCAGGAAAAGTCTAAAATAATATTCTAAATCTATGAAAAATATAAAAACTAGGGCTTATGTGTGAGAATATGAAGCTGTAGTGCAAACTGATTGAGAATAAGCACTTAAAATAAGCAAATAAGCACTAGAAAGCACAAAATGAACAAATAAGCTAGATTAAGCTATAACTAAGTGAAATGAGCTAAACTCAACTAAGCTATACCACCACTGAATATCAAGCTACAAGCTTATGAGTACAAAATCAAACAAGTTAAATTCAGTCCTAAGGTGCTGATTTCAAGCTTAAAAATAAGCTGTCTACCCTAGTTGGAACCCAAAACCAGATACCACAATCTCAAATAGACCTGGCAAGGAGCTTATAAACCAAATTTGAGCCCAAGACAAGCTCTTATGAGATTGTTGAGGGCTTCTGCACAAACCTGTGCACACTCAGTGTATGCTGAGCATGTGCACAGGGCACTTTCAGCTTAATACACAAGCTGATTTGAAGCTTATAAAAAAATACAAAAATTCTACAAAAATCAGATTTCAACTCTTGACCAACTGAAGTTGTTAAGCCCAAAATTTCACTTGAATTGAACCAAAATTGAAGCTATGAAAAATCAACAAAGGTTGGTGAAAACTGAGTTTTTCACTTTTTGACTTTATAAGCAGTTTTGATAACTTTGACTTTTGTGAGATTTGAAACCAATTTATGAACTGATTATGATGTATTAAGCTAAAGTGAAACTAAAATAAGCTACTCTACTGAATTCTAAACACAAATCAAGTTTATGATCTTTAAAATTTCTAACAGATTTGAAATGAGGACAGATTTAAGTTGATTTTGACTTTGAGTGAGTTTTAGTGACAAGTAGTGACTGAAATGGTTGTGTTTAACCTAAATTAGATTGATGCAACAGATTTTAACCAACAACAAACACCCTAACTCAGACTACTTAACAAATGCAAACACCCCTTATACTAACTGACTTGCAATTTAACTAACCTAACTACTGAACTAGCTTATGCTAACACTTAAACTGAATCAAGTTAGCCTAATGACAACTAAATAAAAAGCTCTAAGCTATAGCTAACAACAAACTTAGACAGATTAAGATTATGCAAAATATAATAGTATTGAAATAGGTGAAAGACTCACAAGTAGTCCAGCTTATTTGCAGTTTATACCATAACCCAATCTATACTAAACTACTAAAATTCAACCCATTCCAGCACTGCATCAACCCAATTCCATAACTAAGTCCATATTGAGCTTCACAGTTGACTTTTGTTGACTGAGGTATAATATTGCTTGAAACTGAGTTATAAGCTCACTAAAAGCTATGGGCAGCTTTAGTAAGCTTATTTGAGTTATAATGAAGCTTATTAAAGCCTGGCTTTTAGATTTTTTAAAACTGCATAAATAAAAGAAAGCTTAAAAACACGAAACTTGGATAAACTTTTAATGAACACTTGAACTGGATTACAAAAGATTAAGTAACTTAAATTCAGTACATAGAAACTGAAAATTACACTTTAAGACTTAAACTAAGACATTGATAATAAAAACGATTTTACAAGAAATTATAAAAATTAACTACTCTTCTCTCTAGCTTCTCTTCCTTCTATTTATATAACAAGATTGCTCCCACGTGTCTTCTGATCAATTCCCACTTCTTTTTAGAACCATTGGATCACTGGAGTCAATTTTAGCCATTGATGGCTTTTTGGCGCCAAAATGAGATATTGCAACTGGGTTGATTGAGTGCAAGGAAGGAGAGGCATTTAATGCATTTGGTTTGTTGTGGAGGTGGAGGGGACATGGAGAGGTGTATGTGAGCTGGAGGTGAGGGTTGATGGAGTGTTGCAGAGAAGTGGTTGAAGAAGATGGGAAAAAGGAGGGAAAAGGGGCTGGGTTGACTGGGGGTTTGACCGGTGTTATATTAATATACAGGGGTTCAAAACAGGGGGGTCAAGGGTGTTTTGGCAGGCTTCAAGGATACAAAGGGTCCGTTTGGTTTTGGATTATCACAAGGACCATTTTGTAATTTCTGATTCTTGAGGGACCAAAAATGCAACTTTCCCAAACTTATCAAAAGGGCCAAACATGCCAAGTTTCATTAATACAAGGACCATAAAAGATAATTTCCCATTTTTAAAACTTCCAAGGACTATTTTTGCCAATTTTGAAACTTGAAGGACCAAACTTGTAAATTCTCCAAACTTTTTACCCAAGGATCATTTTTGATAAATTTTGATTTTAAAAGGACTTGGGTTGACTTTTATTTAAAAACAAATGCTCAGGGACTGATTTTGTCAAGATTTAAAAGTTGAGAGACTGAAACTGCCAATTATGCAAACTTAGCTCGTTTTTCATCTGATTTTAAACATTTTGCATCTGAGACATATAAAATACAATTTTGGGATATTTTCAGTATTTTGATGCATTTCTGAGCGTTTTTAAATGTTTTGCAGTTCAGATTTGACCAAAAATGATGAGTATTTACACACTCATCAATCCCCCACACTAAACTATTGCTAGTCCCTAGCAATCTTTTGAGAAAACTTAATGGCCCCTAACTACTCACACATTTATGAGTAGTAAAAACCAGTTTAGACTTGACGTTTTGTAAATTTTTGCGAGTCTTTACGTAGTTTTATGACTTTTATAGGGTTTTAACATAAAATATACAGAGTCTACGTTTTACAAATTTTAGTCTACTTTTTACTCGATTCAAACGTATTAACCGTCAAAGTCAGGGAGTTGGAAGTTTAGAACTGTTTTAGTCAGGGACTCGTAAACAAAACCTTATTTTCAGTTGGGTTCAGGAAAATTTTTAGTTTTAAATAGTTTTTTACTAGGAACCCATTTTTCAAACCTCTTAAATGTTCAAACCAGGAAGTTCAAAGTTTTAACCGTTTTTATCAGGAACCTTCAAAATTTTTACTTTTTAATAGAAAAT